>JAOWBW010000629.1:122117-334852 GCA_026119855.1 Campanula takesimana
GAACTCGTACGAGGACACGAAAAGAGCGGAAATCGAGATCGAGAAAAGACAAGTTAGTACAGAAGTGTTCAAGATTGTTTTGAAAGAAGCCATTTTGGGGGTTTTTGAACTGAAATCTCTCCTTCAAGAAATGGAAAATTCAGAGCAAAAATGGTGAAGTGAAGAGAGTTGGAAAGAGGGGGTGTGTTTATAAAGGAGGGAAAGGGAGAGTGGGGAGTGGTCATTGGCAGTTAAGTCAGTTAATAGTGGAGAAAGTGGGATTGGGCGGTTTTCTTAGGGCTTTTGTTTGACTTTTTTCAAAAATCATTTTTTTGTTACTGGACTTGGACATGTGTTGTTAGGCTTGGATTGGATTTTATCTTAATCCAAGCCCAATAATTTCCACTCAATTTAAGGCCCAAATTATTTTGGGCTTGGCACAAATACCAATGACAATCTCCTGCAGATTTCCATCAGTTTCAAAATATTTTTGTCGCTTTAAAAGCAAAAAATTTGTTTCAAAATATTTAACACTTTACTATAATCAAGACATTTTTTACTCTTTTGTCTCAATTATACATTTATTTAATGATTGTGAATTATCTCTTATACAAGCATTTGCTCACCTAAAAAATTAAAATTTTGATCTTTTAAAAACGACAGATATTTGAAACAGAGGGAGTACCAATTCTATCCCTCATGTTATAGAGAGTTGTCAGGTTTAGGAAACCTTCAATATCAAAAGTCAACATCTGACTACAAGTAGCTAAGCACAACATTTATCACAACTTATACAAAACATCTTCATCAACTGATGAGAGTCATTATGGTTATTTTGCCAAAAAAAATTTAAACTTTAATTTTGGTCAAATTTGAATCCCATCCAACTATGTAACAGCGATAGTAAATATTAATAGCATGAAAATGATGTTTTATTTGCTATTTCTTAGCAAGCACATCATTTAATCCACTACACATTTCTAGTCACAATTCACTCTCCTATTTCCATTTATATTTTGAAAAAAAAAACATTTACACAAGTAAACAAATACTCACTCAATGTCCATATTAAGTATTGGAGAAAATTGTATTAAAATTATTTTGTTTTTAAACTTGCAATAATTATTTGAGACTGAAACAAAATACTCACTCCGTCCTCCGAAATATGATTCTTGATCTCGACACGGGGATTAAAGAATAATAATCTTTTATTATAAAAAGTTGTTTGAAAAGTAGGTGTTGTGAGTATGAAGGAGAGAGAAAGTGGGTGGGGAATAATAAATGAAAAGTTGTTGTGAGTATGACAAGTGGGTCCTACTAATAAAAAAGTAATAAAAGTTTTCCATTTTGGGATGTCCTTTTCGAGTAGGACACCCAAAATGGCAAAACGTCCTATTTCGGGTGGGACGGAGGGAGTATGACATTTATTATTTATTATGAGACGGACAAAGTAAAACACAATGATGATTGAATTTCTCCTTATAAATTGACAAGTATACAACGTTCCCTATCTCATTTCACTCACTGCACTGCGCCTGCATGCATTATACGTTTGTATTTCTTTCTTTCTCTCTCACATTCAGACACAAAAACAAAAAGATAGACACAAACACATTATTCAGTATTTATTTGTTTCAAGTTGTAACAATGTTTGTATATATACATATGCTTCATCTAAAACATTCATACATATATGTGCAGTTCATTCAAGGATCATCATTTTGAATTGGCAACTGCAGGTTTGAATTCATTTCGTTTCTTTTCACTTGACAAATTTGTTTCATATTTTTTTATAAATCTACCATTGTTTGAAAATTCCATGAAATAATCACATGCACACAAGTATGTATGTATGTATATATGTATATATCGCTCTTCCTACTCAAATTAAGTAAAACATATTGCAGGGACGGAGTAATTGAGGCGAGGACTAGAAGTAGAGCTAGCAATCTGAGATTAAGATGATGAGTCGAAGGTATGTCGACAAGAGATGACAGAAGAGAGAGAGCACAACCCGCGAAACAGTTAAAGAAGAGTCTTTGGTTTTGTGGAGTGTGCTCTCCCTTCTTCTGTCATCATATATACAACAAAAACACGTCAGACGAAACCAGCATCCATCTCCATGGGAAGTACTAAACTCTCAGATCTTCTTGATTATTTTCCTTTTTAAAACATAATCAATGTACAATTTCTCAGTTGTTTTCCTCTTTTGTTGTTGGAATTCTTTGATTATTTCTCAGTTTATTGCTAGGTACTGCACAGATGAGCGAGTCATCATAAGCCACCAGCCATCACAAACCGACAAGGGGACCATAGAAAATGGGAACATGGATATTGAATGTGTTTGGCAAGTTAACTAACTATAGCGGCGTATAAGTTTAAGTACCCCTCACAAATTGGTTGGAAGCAACATTAGTACACGACGATGACAAAGACCTAACTTCTTCTCAATTTTCATCAACTTATGTATGAAGTGTGAACTATGATGCTGTACTAACTTATGTTGTAAATCATTTGATCCATTTGTGTTTAGAGTCATGATAACACGAAACAAGAATCGTAGTAGTAATAGAAATGAACATTTACATTCGACTTTTGTTCAGTATACAGTTAAAGACCAAAACAGTTCAATGGAATCGCTTTGAACTCAGGCCAGCCACTGAACTATCTCAGATCTCTCCAATCTCTACACTACAACACTACAACATCAAAAGAATCACAAACTAAACAACATTTTCCCGTGTCAAAAAAAAAATGCACACAATTTTACTTCACTTGATTCTGATCTCAAACCCGTGATTGAGGGCTCAAACTATCACTACCATCCTCATCAGAAACAATACTCTCAAGACTCCAAGGCGTACTAGAAAAAACTCAGAGTCGGTTTCATCTTAGGCACGGACACAGCCTCAGCCTCATTATTAAGAATCTGAAAGACCTTCCTCATAGAAGGCCTCTTTGAACTATCTGGATTAACACAACTCAATCCCATGAGCAAAAGCTTCCTCATTTGCTCCTCATCAAACTCCCCTTTCAGGCTCTTATCTGCAGCCTCTAAAATCCTCCCTTGAGAATGCAAACCCCAAACCCAATCCACCAAGTTGACCATCTTTTGACCTTCCACTTCCCTCTCAATCGGCCTCCTCCCACAAGCCACTTCAAGAACAACTACGCCATAGCTAAAAACATCGGTCTTATCAGTAGCTTTCCCGTACTGAAGATACTCGGGTGCAAGGTAACCCATTGTCCCAGCAGTCAAAGTTGAGACAGGGCTCTTATCATGATCCAAAGCCTAGCCAGCCCGAAATCTCCTAGTCTGACATTGAAATTCGAATCGAGCATTATGTTACTAGACTTTATGTCTCGATGAATCACTTGCTGCTCACATTCTTGATGCAAGTAGGTCAAAACAGAAGCTAACCCGAGTGCAATATTGTACCTACGATCCCATTTCAGACAATCCAACAGCTCGGAATCCTCGTAAAGAACCTTATCGAGGCTCCATTAGGCATAAACTCATATACAAGCAACAATTCACCTTATCAACACACCAACCTTGGAGCTGGAGCAAGTTTTTGTGCCTCAAACGAGCAATGATCGATAACTCTGCTAGAAACTCAGTTTTGCATTCGTGGGCGTGTTTTGATCTTTTCACAGCAGCGCTAGCGCCCGAAGACAATATGAAAGCCTTGTAAACCGTGCCAAACCCGCCGTGGCCTATTATACGGCTCGATTGAAAACCCTTTGTGGCTGATTTTAGCTCTCTATAACTGAATTGTCTTGGCCCTTTCACAATATCTGCTTTCAAGAACTTCTGATCAGTTCTAATTTCCCTCCATTTCTTGACTGAAACATAGCCGAAAACAACAAGAACAGCACAAAAGAAAATTGGCCCGGATATCCCAAGACCCAATCCAAGCTTCTTTTGATGCTTATTGTTCGAATCGGGTACAGAAATCGGAGGCTTCACGAGGACAGTATTATCAGACACATTGTGAGGATTTTTCTTGGCCTAACGGGTCGGATCCCGGAAGTTGAGAAGCTCCAATTCTGAATCAAAATGGATTTCTGTGCTCCCCTCAGTGGAAGCTGAAAACCCTAAATACATGAATTCTTTGAGGTAATCTGACAAGTCAACGTTGATGGTCAAGATTGGGTCCTGGGGTTTGGAACTAGAGCAACTCAAGAACACAGTCAAATTCTTTTCATGGTTCTTGTAATCAATCCAAGCCGTAATCAAATCCCCACTCTTGAAATCAATCCCCTGAGACATTGCATCAGCAGTCTTGATTGAATTCAAGCTATCAATATCCAACCCGACGTGATTATCATTCGGGTCATTGAAGTGCAAATCAAGTCGGGTATCGAATTCAACGGCGACGAACTTGTTCTTGGTCAATTGGGAGGAATTGACGAGACCCAAGTAACCGCCGGGGCTTCCAAGAATCTGAGTTTCCGGCGAGAGAAAGAAGGCTAAGCCGTCGCCGAAGGAGGCGGGATTGACGTTGTTGATGGAGAAAGAGAATCGGGTGGAGAAGGAAGCAGTGGAGTTGGAGAATGGAATTGGGGTGTTGTAGATGACGGTGCCGGAGCTGGAGGAAGGGACGCCGGATTCTCTGGTGAGGCCGACGACGCCGTTGTGGATGTAGGAGTCGCCGAGGAGAGTGAGATTGCGGAGAGTGTGAGAGAGGGAAATCGAATGTGACGTTCTGGGACGATGCAAATTGGGCGAATTCGATGAAGATGATGATGAAAACGAGGAGCTTTCTTCTTGAATCCATGGTGGGAATTTTGGATTTTGATGGATTGATGGAAATTGTAGGGTTCTTGGAACTGTGTGTGTGTGTGAAGGGATGGTGGGAAAATGGGGTTTAAACGGTTAGAGGATGAGGCGGGTGGGTGGGTTCGTTGAATAATGGGGACAATAAGAAAAAAATACTGCTTGTATTAGAGGGTCTATAACGGGTATATAGGAATGCTATTTATTTAAGCCTATTTTTGATTTTTTGCATTTGCACAATTTTTAAGAAATGCAATTATTATCATGACTTAATCACAAAAGTTCCAACTTTACCCCTATTAAATGTGCAACTTTCTTACATTCATGTCTCACACACTAAGACAATTAATAAAAGATAACAAGTTTCAATGCAAAGGTAAAAGTGACATTTAGCTCAAAAGTGACAATTATTTTGGACCAAAATTTGGTCCAAAAGTGATAGTTATTTTGGACCGGAGGGAGTAACTCTGTATTTGGGACCTACAAAGCATAGTCCCAAATTAATTACACTTAATAATTTTTCATGAGTCTTTAAAAAAATAATATGAGGAAGTCTTTGGTGAGACGGATCTCGACGAGAGAGAAAATGAGCTTGTCCCGCACAGCTCGTACGGGGCAAACTATTTACTCTCGTAACAAAACATGTCTCACACAAGTTTTTGATATTTTTTTTATTGGTGATGCGGTTATTTTGCAAGCTCAACCATTTTGTTGAGAAGGTAAAGGAATTACTATCTTTTTAGGATTTTCGGGATCAGGAGTACTCCTATAAATATTAATTTTTTTCTTTTTCTATAAATATAATCTCTTTAGTGAAACAAGTAATAATAAAAAATGTGGCAGTATGGTGCTGAATCAAATAATCTCTCATGTCCGACTGTCATTTTGTGTCAAAATTTATGATTATAAATAATTGTCTCTTTGAATTAAAACATTAAATTTCACTTTTATATTTACATTAAAAAAATTGCATACTCTTTCTGTCACAAAATATTTAAATATTAATGAGTATTTTTTTTAAATCTCAAATACTTGCAGTTAAGCAGTTTTACAGCTTTCCATAATACTTTTGACACCATTTGCCTAAACTATTTTATTTTTATCATTGTAAAAATATTTAATTATCTAGGTGCTTGAAATATTCAAAATATAATTTAATTTATTTGGTATGTTTTGATTGTTTTTGTTAATATGTGTGAAAAGTCTTAAAACTACAAGTATTTTGGGACATGGGGTAATTGTTTTATTGAGGGAAGTAAAATAGAAAAGAGAGGAACACTTAATTTGAATAAATTTGACAATTTCTTCACTAGATCTTAGTCATATTTGATTGATTTTATTAAATTTATGTATAAAAAAAAATGACAGTTATTTTTACCGAAGGGGTATCTAAATTCAGGAAAAAAAAATAATAACAGTGGTGGTCTTTTGCAGCCAATTGATCGTTAACCCATCTTTTATGTAATGCGTAATTATGCAAGAAAGTGCTCACTTAACCTTTAACAATCTCTCTTATTCAATATGAATGAGGTATCATTGGTATATAAGAGAGAAAATGTTTTGAAATTAGTAAAACGTCAAGTATTTTGAAACAAAAATTGAACTATTAAAACGTCATACTCCCTCCGTTTCATAATACATGTCGTTTTAGACTTCTTCACACATATTAAGAAATGCAATTAATACATACTCCCTCCGTTCCGGATAAGTTGCAACATGGAAGGGGAAGCACAAAAATTAAGAAAGTAGAATAATGAGTGGTTGGGAGGAAGAAAGAGAATGAGTGGAGGATTATAAAAGTAATAAAGAGTTTCCTTATTTGGCATTGTTGCAACTTAAGTGGAATGCCCAAAATGGCAAATTGTTGCAACTTACCGAGAACGGAGGGAGTATTAAAAAGACATATGTGCCCCTAAAAATATCCAATTACCTAGACATTTAAATGCTTATACAAGAAATAGTTCACAATTAATGAATAAGGGTATAACATGTAAACAAGAGTAATTCTTTCTTGGTAATAGTAAAACGTCAAATATTTTGGGAAAAAAAAATTGCTCCTAAAACGTCATGTATTATGAAACGGAGGGAGTATATATTTGAAACGAAGAGAGCAGCGTGTGGATTAATAAGCGGATTAGTGATTCTTTAATCATAGGGAAGTGTGTTCAAACCTGATCTGGAAAACTTGAATTCAATAAAGCAAGCACGCAGGCACTGAAGTCCATGTGCTTGTAAAGCCAAAAATCACACTAAATTAAATACACGACAAAAATGAAAAGGTGGGATGAAATCTACACACGTCAGAGAGCCGTTACAAGAAAACGCCAATTTAAACATTCTTTGACTCACTCTACTACACCACTTCACTTTGGAAAATTCATTCATTTAAGTTGTACTAATCACGTGTAAATATTCCATTAAATGATTGGGTCAAAAAATAAAAAAAACGAGGATGAGAAATGAGACATTTAGTCATGAACAGGTAACATATTATTTCAGCAAACAAACAGCAAAAAAGCCAAGAAAACAGAAAATGTCGGAGGAAACTAGTTCTTCCATAAACCTAATAAGAAAACTAGTATTATTCTAAATGTCATTGACGTATTTATACAAAGCAATACAATGATCTTACATATGTTGGCATGGGTTGTTTTGGCAAATTCAACTGCATATGAAATATATACATCACTCTGTCTGAGTTTTTATAATCGTTAACCTTGGAACAATCTCGGGAGTATCAAACACGAGTTCATTCTAGAAGCCTCCAGAATGTTTATCGAAAATCTGCAACCGGATACAGATTTTGCTTTTGCAAGAAACCCGAACTATAATTACTGGCCAAAAGAAGAATTTAAGAACCTGGTATTGGCGCTAGACCTCTCGTCAAATGCTTCAACGTATAAACAACAATTCAGTGTTTGCAATTTATTTTCCCTGTAGCCTTCGAGGCAGAACAACTGCATTGAGGTGGACATTGTAATCTTTTGTTCAGCAAGCAGCTAACTTAACATCATTATACTCCCTCCGTCCCAAAATGAATTGGGACGGAGGGAGTATGAACTAAAAGGCTATAAATATACCTTCATTTATGCTGCAAAAACTTTCTCGAGGGAATATTACGTCAGGATCAAGCTTATTTTGCAAGGGCAGATCAAAATCCACACTGTTTATACAGCAGAAAGCAAGCGGAAGCTCGGATAAGTATAATGTTTTTCTAAGCCATAAAGTCAAATGAAATTTTAAATCAGAGGCCCGACTACAGTCAACAAATTCTTAGTAAAGTCAAGATCGGTTCATTTGAAAGAGAAGGAAACGAGTTAGTCACCTGGCCCATGAAGGGATACACTTGGTGGTTGCTATCTCATCCTCTTCTTCTTCATCATCAGAACATTGATAAGGAGAAATGTCATAAGATTTTTCTTGATTTCTCACATTAGCCGAATCATTTCTTTCAGCTGTTTTCTCCAATATGCTCATTTGCTACGATGAGAAGAAAATAAAAAGGGAAAGGAAGCATTAGAAATTAGGTTGGAAATGCAATTCATAAAGATAGGAAGTAGAACACGAATAGAAGATTCCTATTAATAATAACACAGATTTAAATGACAGCGCCGTTGAGATAATTGTGGTTCCTAATTTCCCATTACAAAGCACAAACATCTCTAAAGATTGCACTTATTGGTGAAAAAGTTTTCTAGGACTCGGATCGAAGATGTGTACGCAGCCTAAGGCTGAAGAAATTTTGCCTAAATTAAAAGAAGCAACCATATAAAGACCTTTTACCTTTCCCTCATGATCGCAATAACTGGCAGCATCAGGATCTTCAAGAACATAGCTAGATTGCGGATCAGTGCAGGGCTTCTTTAAGTAATTTCCATCTCCACCCTCATTTACATTATTATTTTTCTTCTCCAATGGGTTTTCAGATTCCTTCCCATGGTTCACTTTCACATCCTGCAGAATGTTTCGTTATAGTTGTGCAGCAAAGTAAACAAGCAAAACGGAACTAAAAGACACTGAAGGAGCGAACCTTTTTCACACGTTTATCTTTCTCCACTTTCCCTGCGCGTAACTTTTCATCTGCCAGTTTCTGCTCATGCCTTCCTTCTGCTACACGTTTTCTTTTCTTCTCCTTTTCCTTCTTTTCCTCTTCCTCCCTCAACTTTTTCAGTGCTGCTATATGAGCATCTTTTTTCTTCTGTTCCTCCTGCTTCTTTTTCTTATTTAATTCCATTTCCCTCAAATTTTCTTTCTCTATTCTTGCTCGCTCAAGTTTCAGCGCTTCTTTCTTCATCTTCCGCTCATTCTCTCGTTTTTCTTCCAGGCGCTTTGCAGCCCCAGCAGCCTCCAGAGCCTTCACTTTAATGTCTCTCTTTGCTGCCAAACAACCAAACAAAGTCACAAATTATGAGGATTTTGTAACAGTGCTGTCAGAAGAAGATAAGTAATGGATAACATTCATGAACAGTCCCTTCCCATTGCAGAAATAGCATTACATATGCAGCACCCAGACATCTACTTCTTATTGTTATTGACTCCTAGCCGAATGTGACTTCCCTAAACGCATTAAGTGCCTCTATCAGACCCTTGAGGCTAGCTTAGGTCTATAATATCTAGATGGCATGACCTATTGGTCCTATTCGATTATAAGATCCCCGAATCAATCATGTACAGTGATGTGGATTCTGGAGATGGTAAACCAATTTCATGATTAACCAATATCTAAGAGAATTCACTAGGACATGAACATGACCATTACCATAACCAATTTATCAAGAGTTTGAACCAGTACTAACTACTCCCTCTGTCCCAAAAAGATAGTCTCATTTTGAGTTTTTATGGTCAACAAAAACAAACTTTGACCAAACATTAGTGTCAATTTAATGATCACAATGAAATTCTAATAATTGTTATTGATAAATCACTTAATGATTTATCAATTACAAATTTTAGAATTTCACTAGAATGATTAGATTGTCACCAATGGTTGGTCAAAGTTCATTTTTGTTGATCATAAAAAGTCAAAATGAGACTATCATTCTGGGACAAAGGGAGTATAATTGAAGTTTCAAGTAAATTGCAGATTGTGCATCTACAGTTTCCTGGAGCTTTGTAAGAACTATTCATTTTCTATACCCTATCTTTACTCGCATTGTCTTTCATGTTATTTCTTGATCTAAATTCCTTAATCACATGAGGGAGGAGTGCGCTGGACTATTTCCTAGAGAATCATTTGATACCATGAAGAAGCAACACCAATCAATATATCATCAAAATTATGGGGTTAGTAAATGAATCACAAACAATAGCAAACTGAAATTTTTTAGTCAAGATACTATTATTTGGATCTAATTATATATTCATATGATAGAAGACATGAGATTTTAACATTTTCTTTAGATGAATTCTTTAAAGGGAAAAAAGAAACACTATACCAGGACAAACTGCAGCTGCTTGTTTTTGTTGCACCAGAGGTATAAAGGACGTGAGACCTGTAACAATGTTGTTGTGTTTAGGCTCCTTTTGTGATAGTCTCTCCACTCCTTTTCTCAAACTAGTCTTACCAGATAATTTTGGCTTACTAAACCTACTATGAAGGGATTTCATGTCCTTCTTACTCTGTGCACCAAGAGAGATCCGGCTCTCCTTTCCCTCCTTTGTACTTCTCTCATTGCCCCGGTGATTTCTTAACTTCTGTTTGATTTTATTATGAGTGCCATGAAAGCTGAATTCCGTACTAATAGATTCTAAACTATCTCTGTTGGAATGCTTCTCTGCTGCAGATACGGATTGCACAGGGTCTAAGCATGCTTCAGTAATCTCAACAAGCGGTTGTCTTTTTGCAGAGTCATCAAGTACTCTTGATACAATTTCTTGTTGTACTCCGTCCCCTTCCTCTGCATTCTCGTTTTCTTCACTGATACTGGGATCTTCCTCAATTGGGAAGCAAGTAAGCTCTGGATTTGAGCTCAATCGCTTACCTGAACTGCTGGAACTTGATGAAAATCGTTCCCAGAGTTTCCCTACAGGCGATCCATAATGGTTCCTCGCATTCCAACCGAATGGAGTGCTAGAATACGAAAGAGAAGTAGAATATGGCATTCCATAAAGAGAGGTTTTGGCTTCGTCCACGCAACTATAACTTGCACGAAGTTGGTGTGCATCCAAATGAACGGGTAAATTGCTCTTCAGATCCGCACGCTCAAGAAGTCCATTTGCTACAGACTGATAGAGATCCTGTTTGCCATGTACCATAAATTTGGATGAAAAATGGGATAATGGAGTCTGCATGCTCGCAGATCTGCAAATTTCCTCCAAAATCTTATTGTGCTCACTTGTAGTACACGGAAGGTCCAGTGTGTTCAAGTTAATCATATCTCCAGCATTGTCCAGTCCTCCATTTTCGGTCCGTCCATCTATGATAAACCCCTCAAACATAGGCATTGTTTCATCAGGACCAACCGATTCTCGATCATCATGTGGAGACTTGGCTGATAAATACAAAAGTTGGCCATCCCCTGTAACATGAGAAATTCTTTTGGGGATGTTTCTCTCTGCATACAAATTGTCAGCATTCGCCACACTAACTTTATATCCAAGGCAGATTGCATCACAATGTGTGCTAGTTGGATCTGCAGTTTCCATACCCTCCTCACCCAAACTATCTGTGGACCCATCAGCAGCCTTCTTGGTCAAACTCTGAAGATATGATGGTCTTGATTGGTGATCGGTGAATGTGAATGGGATCCCAACAGTTTCATTGTCGACTTCAGAGCCATATTCACCCTAGCAGAAATTTAATAGAGAGCAAAAGAAGTTGACCAGATTAGCATTGATGAAACCGAACTATATATATACTCCCTCCGTCCCAATTGAAACTACACATATTACTCTTTTAGCTGTCTCATGACAAACTGCACACATCCTAAAATGGAAAGTTTATAACTTCTATATTTAATGGGACCCACTTCCCCACTCACAACAACTTTCCATTCCCTATTCCCTACCCCACTTTCTTTCTCCAATCCCACTTTTCATACTCACAACACGTACTCCACTAACACTTTTCCTTAATTGTCGTGCCCAAGCCAAAGTGTGTAGTTTCAATTGGTTCGGAGGGATAATGTGTGTGTGTGTGTGTGTGTGTGTGTGTGTGTGTGTGTATATAGGGAGTCTCTGACTTAACGCCAAAGGAATATATAAACCGAACTGTTTAACGGTTCTTACGTAGTTTGTTTCTTTAAACAAGAAATGGAATGGAGAATGTGATTCGTAAAGCTTTACTAAAATTAACCATCATATAATTCAATCAGAGATCAATCTGATACGACATCACAAGTGGAGCTCTTAGGGTAGATGGATTACAAGCAGAAATCAGTTCAATCATCTCGAAACATGATTCTTAAATGGCCAACAGAGTTAAGAGCAAATAAGTTACGTTATGGAGCCAAGCACATATTGCATCCTTCCTTTTTTAGATGTTACTTCCTCCATTTCAAAATAAGTTTTTTGTTTGAACCGCCACAAAATTGAGAAAATTAAATTGACTTCATAAAAATACTATTGTAGTATGTGACTGTGCGTTAGATTTTCCAGTTTTGCCAATGGCGAGAGGGGGTGCGGGGATTTAGTTAAAAGAGTTATCTATCTTAAGGGTGAAAATGTTTAAGTGAAAATGTCAACATGAAAAGTTTACAAAGGATACACTTTTATAGAACCCATCCCCCCCCACCCCACCCCCAAAAAAAAAAAAAAAAAAAAACGAGAGAGAGAGAGAGAGAGAGAAGGGGTGTAATGATATGAAGCTCTATGAACACAGCCCTAGTGCCCTAATGAAAGATACATATCCACGAAATGTTAAACTTAAGCTTATGATCAACCATCAATGTCAAACTGAGTCAAAATCCAAGGTGAAACCCACACTTTTTAGCTGGTGCCTGGTAGATATCCAGCATTCACGCAAATACTCTTCAACGAACACAGTAACAGATAGTAAAATATTTCCCATGTTTTTTGGACAAAATAACAACATGATTGCATGTATTAAAGGAAACAAGAATATAAATACACTTAACTGAAAAAAGAGTACCTCTTTGACGTGAAGCCCGGGTGAAAAGTCAATATCACTCGTCATAGGATGTTGTATATCATGATAAGTTTCCAGATCAGAGCTCTCGTTGGTTTGAGGCATTTGCACCCTAAATCTCGGCAAACTGGAGATGCCATTATATAGTTGATCCTCAACTTTTCTCCGCTTAGATTGAGGCCATGATTCCACTTTGGTAGGATTCATTTCCATATTGCGCAATAAGGAACTCTTTGCAAACTGGACTTCTGTTTGTCCTGAAAAACTACCACAATTGTTGTCCGTGCACCGTAGGCCAATTAGACAATGTCCAGACACGTCACCCTTCCCCACATCAGTTTCGACAAGCATTCTTTCCAGACAGATATCTGTATTTTCAACATGCAAGATATTTTGCATGTCCTGTACATGAAGCTGCTTAGCTGCGTCAAATCCAGTTGGCTCTGGGATTCCCACTTCCTTATCCAAGCAATTTTGAAAGTCACTAATTCTTTGTTTGGTAAGATTTGAGATGACAGAAGGCTCTGCCAGTTTGGGGATGGATTTAGAAGGGGTTGTGGCACTGGTATTCTTCTCTTTACTGCCAAATTCACCCTGTAATATACATAAACGAAGGAAATTTTGCATCAGAGAATCATTGAAGTAGCTAAGTGTAAGCTGATAGAACGGTAAAATATATCACTGCTTTTGAAGCACAACTACAATTTTTGTACCTCTACCACGAAATTGAATTCTATGATTTCTATCTAAAAGTGATCTTTAGGAAGGGGGGGATAAGCCACATGGCCTCCCAAAGAAGAAATAAAATGTAAATTACTTTATATCTGTTTCTGTAAACGACTCTCTCTCTCTCTCTCTCTCTCTCTCTCTCTCTCTCCCTCCCTTCGTCTCTCTCTCTCTCTCCCCTTCTTCTTCGTCTTCTTTTCTCTCTTCGTCTTCGTCTTCTTTTCTCTTTTCTTATTCGACCATTTGCAGTCCAAGCCACCAAATTAGAAAAATTAATAGATATATTCAAACTAGCCATGATAGAGACCCCTTGTAAAGACCTCCATCCACTTCTCTCTCCTGTATCTTTCAAAGTTGCTGTCTCAGCTTATGACCCACTTTCTCATTACCTCATAATCATTTGAGCTCACCCAGCAGGATGAGCTCCCCCTCCTTGATAAAAGTGATTCAGCATTGAGCTAAATTCATCCATCCCAATAGTGTTTTTTTAACTGTTACGTAGTCAATATAGGCATAGAATGTGCTCTTCACCTTATATTTAAACTAATATGAAATTGAACTCTAATTGACAACTACAAACAAAAGAGTGATTGCACTTATTCTTATAATAATGCAGCTTTTGTTATTATGAGTAGGGATGGCAATGGTTATCCATCAAGAATTACATTGCTTTACACTAGTGTACATTGCACCAATACGGTACATTATACAATAGTCTAAAGCAATGGAAATTTTTAAAGGGTAATCTATGGATAAGACTTTGCCACCCCCTAAATTCATGAGGCAAGTGTCATCACACAAAACAGCAGCTTTTCACACAAAAACTGCATCCATGCAAAATCATCCTCTAGTACAACAAACAAAATGGTTGACCTAGTAAGTTGAGTAGATTAGACTCTTTGCAGGTGTCTAGCTCTAAAAACAAGATAATGAACTTCAAAATCAGTTTCATGGAGTAACCATCACCAACAGTTAATGGTTGATATGGCAGGACCAGAACTCGAAAAACGACTTCCAAGAAAAAAATTCCAAAGACTCTAATTATGTCAAGTATCTTAATTGAAATGATTCGTCAAACCAACTAAAACATTTTTCCCCCACAGCTGAAACTAAGAAAATAGGTTGATCACAATCATGTTACTTCGTGAAACTCGGATATTTATACAAGCTTACATGAAAATGTGGATGTCTGTACAATACCAGAGAAAGAAATTTTAAATAAGTAATACAGTGCAAGGTAAATAATACCTCTTCAATTTGAAGCTTAGGTGAAGGCCAATACCCTTTGCTAACTTCACAATTCTCCAGATGTACTTCTTTATCAGAGTTATTGAGGACATCTGAGAGTGCAGGATCTTCAAGAAAACAGACCTGGTTATGCAAGGCAGCTTCTGAGTTACATTCACCAGTATTCACCACTGGATTCTTGTTGAATTTAGATCCAAATGTACCTATCATATCTTCAGAGTACTCCTCCAGATCAACGTCATTCTGAGTTTCTTTTAGTTCGGTTGGTACATTCCGTAACATCTGTGCCTGCTCTTCCACAAAACCTTCACTATGGTTATCTGGAGTTGCTTCATCTAGTGATGCTAGAGTATCAAACAGAGCGGAATATCTATCTCCTGATGATCTATCTACATATTCCTTTCTCGGAGGAGGACTGGAGTTTTTATTCAAATTGCATTCTTTCATGTCATCAAAGTCAAGATGCTTTGGCTGTACAACCATATGACAGTTGGAAGATGGACTAGAGACTAAACCTTCTGAATCTTTTCTTAGAGGAGCACCATCCAAGTTGGACCCCAAATAAAGAGGCTGGGGTTCAGTATGCACATCTACGAGCTGGGTTTCCATTTCAGCATTTCCTTGTTGGTTAACATCAACAATGGAACAAGACGGGATTAGTTGACAACCTAACGTGTTTGGGAGGCCATTGACTTCATTCTTGCTCAATGACTTCACAAGTGGAGACCCTTTTGTAGCACCAGACCTTGAACGAGTAATCTGACGAGCAGCGTTACCAGAGGACTTGACAGGGAGGGATGTATCTTCAGTACTAGAAGTAATTTGTGACCTTGTCTTTCTACCTATAAGCTCACCGGAGGGTAAGATTGCTTTAAGTAACTTGTCAGAATGTACAACTTGTTCTAGTGGTTTGTGCACTGGTTGAGCAAGGGTGACACTACCTTCCTTTGCAGTGTAAGTAGATGTACCTGCTTGTGAAGATCTGTCTATAAAATGAGCCTGTAGGCTAGAACTTCTAGATCTAGTAATTCTACCACTAAAATTATCACTTCCCTGCTGCTTATCACAGCACTCCCTGTCTGCTGCTTCTCGCACTACGCTACTTCCAGATGTAGCATCAGAAGTGGTGGCCATTTCCTTTAACTCACTATTATCGTGTGCAGGCTGAAGAAGCACACCACCATCTTCCTTTGCCACTTTTGAAGATCTATCTTTATGGGATTCAGTCACACAACCAGCCTGTTTGTGAGGACTTCTTGATTCTGTAATGCCATCGTTGTACTTACTTCTATCGAATCCCTCGCCAAAATTTCCTCCGTCCACTTCTCTAGACCCAGTATTTTTACCAGAGACATCATAATGTTTGGCAGATTTTGAGGAGCCTTTATCATGATTAGCTTGTTGGAAATCAATCTTAGACAATGGATTTCCACTGAAACAAATGCTAGTCCTGTTCTCATGATTTAGACAACATTTGGCTGCTTTTACACTAGTGCGAAGCATCAGAGCCTTTTGCCTTGACCTGGACCTTTGAATTCTAGCCAAAGACTGATCTGGTGAAGAATATATGTTTGAAATTCTTGCATTTGTCTCATCCCCTGGAGAGTTAACACTAAAGTCTGTCTCGGGAACACCGTTTAAGGCACATCCAACATCATTATCACGAGATTCAAGCATGGATATGGACCCATCGATCTTTTTGCTAGAAGCATGAGTGTCCATGCAGTATCTACTTGATAATTCAGCATTATCCCTTGTAACAACTGGCTTGTCGTACACATAGCAATGAGCACTGACATAAGGGGCCGTATTTCTTGGAAGTAAAAGCTTAGAGATCAGTTCTTCTTTGTTCAACTCTGCATGGGAAAACTAGCATTTTAGAAATTGTCTGTTTACATTGTAAGTTGCCAAAGTATGTAGCGACATGATATATTATACGATTATTGGAAAATCTTGACACCCTAAGTGCTAAACCAGACAAGCTAATCTGTTTTGAGCTACCGTACTACGGGTCAGGTAACCACTACAAACCCAATTAAACATGGATGACATCAAGAGTTAGCAGTTCGATTAAAATTATCAAATACTAGAACAAAACATTTATGTGAATCCACAGTATGCATAGACGAAATGAAAATGAAAATGGACATTAATATCGGATTTTGTCTTTTGAGCTTTGTATATGTGATTAACAAATAAGTAATTTCACAGACAGTTAAATTGTGCTTACCTGATACAATTGCGACTTTACCATAAACAATTTCTCGACGACGACAACAAAAACGATTTTGAAGCCCTAATTTCGTAATTGGAAAAGCATTGTGAAATAGGTTACCTTTTGGATCTGAAGAGTGGGAGTGGGAACTAGGGTTCCAAAGCGAAGGGGGAGGAGTAATTCCATCAACGAGTAGTTTTGTAGCCAGATTTTGAATGTAGAAATCTGTTTGTTGTTTGACTTGTTCGATTATCCAGTTCTTCCGTTCGAAGATCTGAACGAACAGCTTCTCCTCCGTCGTCATCTTCGCCGGCACCTTCAATGAATCATCAAATTCCGAGATAGGTCAAGGAGAGAGGAAGTGCATTTGGATCATCAGATTGAAACACTCAAATTTGTCTGAGCGCGCTATTTCAATTTTTTGTGATATGACTTCACAGGCCGTTTCGGTAGTAGGTAACAAAATTCTTTTCGACTTCTAAAATAAATGCCTAATTATAAAAGGGTTAATTATGAGCAAAGGCCAAAAGTCTTAGGGTCGGTTCGTAAATAGAAGGAGGTTCAATGTTTCAAAATTGGTAAATAACGGTCTAAAATTGACAAATATTAGTAAATAAGGAAATTTTAATAAAATTGTTCCTTTTTTTAGCTAACACGTATCAAGCACATGCGGTTTAGTCTATTTTTTTTTTTTTTTAAAGGAAACAACCAATTTATTGACAATCACAAACGTTAAGAAGTTGGCTATCCAAAAGATGGTAGCTCAACCCAAGTTGTGGGGCTTACATTAACAAATGATGCCCTAGAAAAACAATCTGCCATACCATTGGCTTTCCTACAAACCACTCGGAGTACAAAGAAAGGGTTTTCACGGATAAAAACCTTACAGTGATTTATGATAGCATCTAACTCGGACTTACCAGGAGTAGAAGAAGAAAATCGATGTTAATTAGTTTGATATTATTGATACTCCTTCCTAAAAGGGGTCTACAAAAATTTTGAAAAAAATGAAAAAACTAAGACTAATTATGTACTCCCTCCGTTTCGTATTAAGTGGCGTTATAGGCCAAAGCACATTAGCCAAGGAACACCTTAATTAGCCCAGCAATTTCCCTAATTGCCCTTTATCTCTCCCACTTTAATGCTACATTTTTCCTAATCATAAGTTTCTCTTTAATGCAAGGAGCATGCTATTGTGGCCACGTTCACAATCCTAAGGCAAGACAATTCACCAATGAGAATGGGTTTATGTAAAATTACACCAATTGCAATTCTCACTGTATCTGAAGCTTTGTGCTTCTTCATCTTCTTCTTTGTTGATACCACGTACTACACCAATTGCAATTCTCACTGTATCTGAAGCGAATTTTCTATCTCAAACCCATCCTCGAACAAGAAAGAAAACCAATCGAAGAAAGGGGGTACCATGATTTTTGTTGTGCATACATGGTGAATAATGAAAAAAATTGGTTATAAATTGAAGATAGATGGAATATGAAAGAGTTTTTTGGGAAGAAACACTCATGGTCGGTGTTTGCTGTAGAGAAGATAGAGGAGTTCTATGAGAGAGAAGCTGAGAGCAGGGAGAAGTATTAATGAGACTAAAGGGTAGTTTTGTCAAACACCAATAATAAACACCCTCAACGCCAGTTATTTTGGCACCGGTTTTCACTCCTAAAACGCCACTTAATACGAAACGGAGGGAGTACTTAACAAGACAAGCATCATTCAACCCTAACTTCCCCCCCCCCCCAAACACCCTTGGCCATTGCACTCATCCCCTTTTATCTCCTTATTTTCATCCATTCCCTAACCCGCCATTGCACCCACCCTTTAATGACTGCCTCCCTTACCCCATCCCTCTCCCCCTTCCCGGCATCTACTTCCCTTTTCCATAACTCTGCCACCTTTACCACACCACACCGGTTACCTTTCTGTCCTAAATTCACTGTCGTACACCCCTTCTTCTACTTCCTCTATTCTCCGATATCAACACCACTTTTCCACCCTTCTCAACAGTCCCCTCCTATTCCCTCATCCTCCCCAAATCAACCCCTCCATCTCTCTCCGTTTGAAGTCTACTTCTCATATCACATTTATTTTTTAAGTTGAAGTTTGGTTGGTAAATTCACGATCATTTGACTAGACCATGTGAATATGTGGGGGTTGATGAAAGTTTATGATGTTAATGTCATATACATCGACACGATTTGGATTTCATTATTCTTGAGTTGCGATTTCATTGAATCTGGATCGTTTTTAATGTTGAACTATTGTTGTAGTTGTGGTGATGTTAATGATGGTGGTGTGGTAAATGTGGTGGTAGGGTTAGTTTGAAAATATGTTATTAACGTAAGGGTTTCTTATGTTGAAGTTAAAATTAGAAGGGCTAAAATTAACTGCTAGTTAGAAAAATGTGACCAGAATGACAAAAAGCCCAAACGTAGGGAGCATATGCACAACACACATCTGATTTATCTGAAAAATCTTTACGCTAAAAAAGCCTTTATTTTTTAACATTGACCAACTTCAAACCTTTACATGCAGTGGCGAAGTCAGGATTTTTTTGCAAATGTATTTGAGATTATTCTCGAGATAAATATTATAGTTGAGGTATTCAAATTTAGTGTAAAAAGGAGGCAATATAATAATATAGTACAAAATTTACCTGAAATTAAGGAAGTCAAAATATATAAACTCATCCTTTTTAATAGCAAAAATATAATTTTCAAAATTTAAAAGCCGTAAAATTGATGCGTTTCGAAACTGAAAGGAGTCGAGAGGCCCCTTACCTCTAACTAATGTGGCTTCCCCACTATTTATTTACGTGTAAGTTTAGATGTATACATCCTTTTACTAATGACCCTCTATTTCTAGACAAAGACCTCTATGCGACCGTCTGACGCTGTGGGACGGGCGCGTGAGACGGCCCCCTCCCCCCCTTTCCCACAATCCAATCCACGTGTTTGGTAAAAAAAAAAAAAAAAAACCTTCACTAATTTTAAAATGCTATATCTTGAGATTTTGAAGTCGATTTTTTTTAAAAAAAATACCGTTGTGTTCGTCTCGACGAGACGAATAAAATTACATAGGTCATGATATGGTTTATTTTTAAAAATAAATAAATATTTTTTAACATACAAAACAAGTGAGTTGCTAGTCATAATAAAATGTAACACTTTCTTATGAAGAAAGTAACAGTTTGGTCTTAAAAAAGTAACACTTTTTTATTGTAAGATGTAACAGCAGTTTCGCAAATAATATAAATAATTTTTGTGATTAGAAAATGTAACACTTTCTTATGAAGAAAGTAACAGTTTGGTTTTAAAAAAGTAACACTTTATTTGTAAGATGTAACATCAATTTCGCAAAATAATATAAATAGTTTTTTTCTTTTGAAAAAAAAAATGTTACATATGAGAAAAAAGTGTTACATTCCCCTATAAAA
Organism: Campanula takesimana; assembly: GCA_026119855.1. Classification (NCBI taxonomy): domain Eukaryota; kingdom Viridiplantae; phylum Streptophyta; class Magnoliopsida; order Asterales; family Campanulaceae; genus Campanula; species Campanula takesimana. The sequence continues at coordinate 142,600 of JAOWBW010000629.1, forward strand.
AGTGTTACTTTTTGGTATAAAAAGTGTTAGTTCTGTTGGCGAGTAAAAAATGGCGGGCAAAAAAAAAAATGTGAAAAAAAAAAAAAAAAAAAAAAAAAAAGATGGCGTGAATGGTAGCAGCCCTGCTCCTATTTCTAAAGCATTATTTGTCACTTACCCAACTTTATTTGTCATTTACCTTTTATAAAATATTTTCAGAAACATGTAGACTGTAGTTTTCATCCAATTTTGACCATCTAATGTAGGTCACAAATAAAGTTAAAATATTTTCAAAAAAGTAATACTATTTTTTTATTTTATTTTTTTGAAGGAAGACCATAATACTATTAGTCAGATGAGTCGACACCATAGTTATCAATATTGAGAGGAGAACTAAGAATAAAGTATATACATTCAAAAATATTATGAATGGGAATAAATTTGTAAATGTAAAATGATGATTTGAAAATGAAACTTACAATATTAATGTGTGAATATGATAAAAATAGGGCAAATGAAAAAAAAAAATTAATAAATAGACATTGCGAGTTATTAATAGAGTAAACAACTAAATGGACCCGCGTACTATTGCCCAATATCACTTTGAACTGCGTACTATCAACTCAGTAAATGTACCTTGCGTACTATTGTTTTATTACAATTTCCCTGAGATTTGTAATGTTAACAACTTACTAAAAAGTTAGATTCATGTTTTTAAAATTGACCCTAAATTTTAAAATGAACCCCCTTATCCTCATCTTCTTCCTCCCTCTTCAATGAACCCATAAATCAAAAACCTCAGCCGTCTCCAATGAACTCCGGCGAAGCAAAAAATCAATATCCCAAATCCAAACCCAAACCCAAACTCGAAACACCTAATTTCGCCTCCCACCTTCGCCTACTCTCTGTTCTCCTAGTCAATTAACCCCAAAATTTCAGAAGCCCTAATTTTAATAACGGCCAATCGACAAAAATATGTCACGTACTTTAGTTTTGGTTACAATTTATGCAATGTACCACAAATTTGCATCTTAAATCTACGTACTTTTTCCATTGGTTGCACCCTAACGACGTTAAAAAAATAACAGAAATGTTAACATGAATTTTTTCTCGTTAAATACACTAACGTAGAACATTAACAAAGTTAAAAAGTTCAAATTCAACACGTTTTATATCCATATTCCAAACCTTCACCGCCACTATCATTAACACCGCTAACCCACCATCGCTCTGAACTCCGACCACCATCTTACAACTCCAGCCAAAGTCCCCATTTTGTAATCCATTTCTCCATTAATTTCCAATCTCTTAGTTGAACACGTTTTTTGAATGCCTTCATCAATTTCAAAATCCCAATTCCAGATTTTATGCCCTGATTCCTAATCAGACCACCATAGGTTTGATTCGATTTCGGTAAGGAAGAAGATGTCGTCGCCAAAGCCCGGATCTGGAAGCCTTTATATCTGAATTCGGGCCAGTCAAGGTTTGATTCGATTTGGGTTTTAAAATTCTGATTTCTGTTTGATTTTGGCTTCGATTTGGGTTTTCTTTTGTTGGAATTTTTGGGTTTACTTTTTGTGTTCATCCACCATAGGTTTCCAGTTGTACATAGGTGTTGATGATGTCGGTGGGGGCGGTGGCGGTGGTAGTGTGGTTCAAAACCCGTTAATCTTTAATGGAGTTAGTTTTGGATTGACCACAAAAGCATTCTGTTAATAAAATTTAACATCTTTTTACGGGGTTGCATAAATTGTAAACGAATATGAAAGTACGTAGGATTATGTTGTCAAACTAAAGTATGTTATCCTTTTTGTAACTAAAGGCTTGGTACATGGCATAAAGTTGTAATTTTTCCTTTTAATAACCTTAATTTCTTCACACTGTGATGGACCAAGTCGAGTCAATGTTTGCAGAAGGTTGTGTCTCGTTCGTGGATGAGTTCGACTTCACGAATTCAAATCCAAGTCAATCGTCTGTTGATGAAACTCCTTCTAACTCTTGTATCTCTGTTCCATAACCTCCAGCACCTTTACTACTGCCTTTACACGATTATTTGTGTATCTTGTTTGTAGAGGGTTCGACATCATCCTCTCAGACCCGAAAGGTTTGATTTTTGGTTTCATTATTTCCCTTTATGGTTTTGATTTTTTCCTATTGTGCGGTGTTAATTGCTACTGTTATTTTTTTTGTTTGAAATCCCTTATATTTTATTGGGTTTTGGTTTTGATTTTAGTCAGTTTTTTGTGATGTTGGTGTGTGAAGACAGAGGCGTTGGTGGTGATCGTCACCGATTTTGACGTTTGGTGGCGATGGCGGTGACGGAGGGAGTACTTATTAGTTGTTGGATTGATAACAATTAGTGGTGGTGGTGGCGGCGGATGGATTTGGGCGGGGTGGGTGGAGGTGGGGCGGCACTTGGCTGGAGAGGGTGGGAGCAATGAAGAAGAAAGGGAGGAAGAATATGATGATAAGGGGGGGGGAGGTCATTTTAAAATTTATAATCAATTTTAATAATATGAATCTAACTTTTCATTAAATTTTTAACAGCCACGTTAAGTTTTTAACATGCGTTACAAATCTCGGGGGAATTAATAATAAAACTATAGTACCCAAAGTACAATTACTGAATTGCTAATATGCAGGTCAAAGTGATATTGAGGCAATAGTATGCGGGTTCATTTTGTTTTGTGGATTACTCTCTCAGTCTCATACTTATTGCTACCAAATGGGAGTGCACGGGGATTAAGAAAATATGTTGGAAAGTAAGTATTGTGAGTGGGTATAAGAGAGAATATAAGTTAGTAGATAGTTGTTGTGAGTGGATAAGAGATAGAAAAATGAACATTTTGGGTAAGTAACAATAAGTATGAGACGCTCAAAATAGAATAAGTAGATGGAAGTATGAGACCGATAGAGTAATAGTTAGTAAATAGTTATTAACGGAACCACCAAATTTTGCCGGGCAAGTACCCAAAACTAAGCGCAAAATAATTTCCCCCGCCATTTCAAAGTTACTACTCCCTCTGTCTCTAAATGAGTGTCCATTTTCAAGAAATCTTTGTCCCAAAATGAGTGTCTTTTTTGAATACTGTATAACTTTGTCCCTAAATGTTCTTTTTCGAAATTTTTTTCACCGGTTTTTTTATACGTGCAAAACTAAATGTTTGGAAAGGAGATTACAAGATTATATATGAATCTTTGTTACCAAATTTGTACAAAAAGTTGAGATTTTTAGTGTCCCTTAAAATGAAATTTGGACACTCATTTAAGGACAGAGGGAGTACAAGTTTGGGCGTCAGATGGCTCCCACAAACGCATGAAAATGAAGGATACAGTTCACAATCACACCCCCCACATACACTACTTCACTTCTGCTCTAGAACCCTAATTGCTTGCTCTCGACGCTGGAAATTCGAGAACCTTCCTCTGTTACTCGCTTGAAACGTAATGTCATTTCATTTTATTACTCCCTCCGTCCCAAAATGATCTTTGCGTTTTAAATTAAAGATCTGTAAAATGATCACCATTAAAAATCCTCTCAATAACATTTATTTTATTTTTTTTGGAAACATAAATATTTCTATAAAGTGTTGGTCAAAATGGCACTAAGTTGACCAGTTTTAATCAAAAGGTGTCAAGTGAGCTGGGACGAAGGGAGTATACTGTATTTGTTTCCAAATTTATTGTGTAATTTGACATTTTAGTACATGAAGTTGATCTTGTAATTTGACATTTTAGTACAGGAAGTTGATCTTCCAATGATGCTGAGTTATGCTGCTTAAAGAGGCGGTTTAATGCTGGTAAGCTGATCTATTTTCATTGATTTGTAGTGATAGAAACTTGAAATTGGTTATGGCCTAGCTCGATTAAAGTTTCATATGTTAGTATTGCCTAGGTAATTTTATAGCTTATGCATCTAGAAATGTTAGGAGAGTCAAATTCAGATAGTTTTTAAGAACCCTTTTTTCAGTTTCTGTTTTTGTAGATTGCAAAGTTGGGTAAAGTGATCTTATCCGATTGAAACTGCGTATGTATAATCTGAGGTATTTGCTTTTTGACCATTCGGAAACTTGTGTTATTTCCTAGATTAACCTTATGTCACGATCATGCAAGTAAGTCAATCCTAAACACTACCTGTCTTCAACAAGACAAACATCTGCTATGTGGCATTCGATCCTGAATCTCTCTTGAAAAGCTGAAAGATGCAAATTGCTTTACGTTTTCTTGGTGTCATGTTTTCTGCACTAGCTTCCATATTTAAGCAGGTTCTTATAATCTAGCTACTTCTCCTCTTCTGCATATGCACAATAGTTTCCGTCGTCTTAAATAATAAAATTCTCTGGTGGCAAGAGGAATTTTGAGAGCCATGTGTCTCGTAAGAAATCTTTTCGTTGCAACAGTTTGGTTGCTTATTTTCAACACGGGAGCCATTTCCGACCCGTTTCATTGTGTAAATTGTGCAATTCGTTGCGATCAACCTGCCTGCCAATCTCTCCCCCCAACACCACCACCACCTTCAGATCCAATATATGGAGGGCAGTCACCACCACCACCACCGGACCCTTCATATGGAGTACCTCCACCATCACCACCACCATCGGACCCTTCATATGGAGTGCCACCACCACCTGTTGGACCTTCATATGGAGTGACTTTTTCTCCACCTCCATTTCTGCAGTGCTGCAACTACCCTCCTCCGAGTATTTACAGTGTTCTACCTTATGGTTCTGCATCTAAGTTACCTCTCTCTTTCTTTCCTTTCATGGTTCTTGCATTCACTTTTACTTTCATCCTCTAGAAGGCAATGTTCTTATCCGTTAGTTTTGTCAGTCCTAGTGAGGTTGCATTATGCAGTGATCTGATCACCCTTCACTCTGTAATAACATGCTTTTTCTTGCTGTAAAGGTAATATCTTTTAATGTTCTACTACTCATGTCCCTAAATGAATCTCCATTTTCAAGAATTTTTCCTTCTCAAATGAATGTCTTCTTTGAATTTATTTTTTCGTCTTTAAATGTCTTTTTACCAAATTTTTTGTTCATGTGTGTGAGAGAGATTTGGGAAGATTAGAAAACTTATCCCTTAAGATGACGCTTAGCTTTACTGCAGAAGAAGAAGGGGCTGTTGTTTGGACCTTGAAGGTTCATGCGTGTTTTGTGCTGCACCACATAGTACTTTATAAGTATCTACTCTTTAGTCCTTCTGTTTCAAAATACATGTCGTTTTAAACTTTTCACGCATATTTAAAAATACAATTAATACATGTTAGAAAGACTTATGTACCCCAAAAGAATTCAGTTACTTATGCAATTAAATGTTTATACAAGAGATAGCTCACAATTAATATATGAGGGTATAATTGTCAAACAAGAGCAATATTCCTTGATAATAGTAAAATGTCAAGTGTTTTAGAACAAAAATTAACTTTTAAATCGACATGTACTATATGAAACAGTAGTACTTGTAGCTGAATTGAACTTCTATTTTGTGTGTATTCTGTGAGCCGTTGAGTATTCCATATAATATTCAAATTTATCCAGTAAGTTTTAAAGAATAAAAAATGCTTCTTCCGTCCCATACTTATTGCTACTAAATAGGAGTGCAAGGGGATTAAGAAAATATGTTGGAAAAATAAGTATTATGAGTAGGTAGAAAAAAAAATAAGTTAGTGGATAGCTGTTGTGAGTGGATAGAAGAGAGAATAGTGAACATTTTGGGTAAGTAGCCATAAGTATGAGACGCTCAAAATGGAAATAAGTAGCGATAAGTATGAGACGGATAGAGTAATAAATAAACCTCTGTCTCTGTCTGTCCTATTATTATAATTAATTAAGTGGACATTAATTTTGAATTTTGAGACGGAGACTACAAAATCTTCTTTTAAACATGCAGTAATGATTGGTTTTTTTTTTTTTTCTCGAAGGAAATGATTGGTTGTAGATTGTGGACAAAAAAAAGATAATTATACCTTTAAATGAGAAATCCAACATACACAAAGACGAGAGAGAATCTCATGTACCCATCCGGTGTGCCATCCATGTGCCCAAAGTGATCCGACCGTTAATATGTTTGAATAATATTAATAAAATGTTAATCTTAAAAACAGTGAGCCGTTGGATCACTTTGGGCACATGGAGTGGCACACCGGATGGGTACAGAAGATCTGCTCTCCACAAAGACTGATTGCTTGGCACTACTAGTGTAATGGCGACGGACCCCCAAACAAAACGAGAGTTAAAACAAGTATGTGAACAAATATGATCCTCAAATTATGCAATTGGTTTTGAATTTGAGTAAAATAATACTCCCTCCGTCCTAAAATAATATTCACGTTTGACTATTCAAGCTTTTTAAGGATATGAACATTTGCTTCACTAGCTATATTGTGTTTATGTACACTTAAGCCTAAATTGTAGAAATGAGAAGAACTTTTTGGAACAATGAAAAATGCCAAACGTGAAGATCATTTTGGGACGACGGAGGGAGTATAATTTGGAGTTGTGTATTTCGACCAAACGAATCGAATATTACGTAGAATAATGTTATACTAGGTGCCAAAACATCATCATCAATGACAACTTTCTATTTGAACATGGGTAAAATTCTAATGCTATATGTCCTCAAAACAATAGTTTAGTGTTAAAAAAAAAAAAAAAAAAAAAAAAAAACTAAGTTTTTACAATTTGTGAAGTTTAGAGTTTTATCCCGCTAATTGCCTCGTGACTAGTAGATCGTTAGAAAAAAGACGGGTGAAAATCTAATGCAAGAACGATTATAATCATCACTGGATTTTGTGCATTTATTTCTTCTAAGCTAATAAAATTGGTTTGAAGATATAAACTAATTACTCATCAGTCATCATCAAAGATTACATAATAATGATAATCTGAATTGAGGTGAAAATGTTATGGGTGTTGTTATACACACCAGTAAAACTTATGAATACACCCCGTAGGTAGTATGCTTGAAATTTTAGATGTTATAACACTATAATGCACTGTTACTGTTACAGGTGTATTCATAAGTTTTACGGGTGTGTATAACACCAGCCAACGTTATCAACAAAGTGTCCTAAATGACAAAAAAAATAATATCACATTGCTATTAATTGTGTATATAGAAATTTATAATCATTCACCAAGTAAAAAAGAATGTCTGCTCAAATGCATACAACCCCTCTCAACCACAAAAGCCTAATTAACAAAAAAAAAAAAAAAAAAAAAAAAAAAGAGAGAGAGAGAGAAAGAGAGAGAAACCACGCGATTACACAATAAACTCGGTACAAATAATAATCAAAGTTTATTTGACTAAAATAGAAAAAGAAAAGGAAAAACAATCGAGCTTACAGCACTAAAAAGGCAAACCACACACTCAAAACCGCCGCAATTATTCTCCCACCGTCAATTCCCGACGCACCGTTACCGTCCGCCGTCGTGTCCGCAACGTCTCCGCCAGGAGAATCTGCCGGCGAATCCGCCGGGGAATCAGTTGCCTTTGGAGACTTGTGCTTCTTCTTTGACGGCTTCGGCGAGTCGGCGGCGTCAGGTGCAGGGGCCGGAGCTGGAGTTGGAGCAAGCGAACCTTTGAATAGTTCCTTTGGTAGCAGAACATGGTCGATTGTGAAAATAGCCAACGGCTGTTCGTCAAGTAAGGTTCCGGTTATCTTCGCCGTCACGAGTTTCGTCTTCAGCGTCACAATATCTCCGTCATTCTGCACCGTGAAATCGTACTTGCTCGCCCCATCAGTTGCCAATGTGTTCATCAAGCCGTTGCTCGATTTAAGAGAGGACAGAGATTGATACACCGGCATGGCGTGATATTCCAGCAGCGATTGTTTCCCGGCGACGGTCAAATTCTTAAATTTCGGCAAAAATGCTTTAAAAGCGTCGTCGCCGGGGCAAAAAACTGTTAATCCACCATCAACATTATCCGTATACGTCTTTTCAGCATCAGAAGTTAACAGAGTCTCGGCGAAGATTTTGCAGCCATGAGCCGACATCACCGAAGTGAGGTTGACCTGGCTAGGCTCCGGCGTAGGAGCCGAAGCTTCCGACGACGGCAAGATCTGGCTGATCTGGATAACAGAGATGTTGTACGGAATCTCCTGCACCGTTTTGACGAAGCTAGCCGGAAGTGTGCCGCCGTTATCTTCAGTTCCGAATCCGACCTTACCGCCTTTCAGATCCGTAATGTTGACGAATCCAGACGAGCCGGAAGCAGTTCCGGTAGCTTGGAACATAGTGGCGGCTAATGCGGTGCCATTAGTAATCTGGTGAAGCTTCTTCGCGCCGAAGTAGTCAAGTAGTACATGGAGTGAGAGGACGTTTTTGATGGTGGAGATGGAAGGCTGTTTGGAAAGCAGATCTGACATACCGGCATTGTCAACGGCGCAGACGGTGATAGTTTCCCGTCTGTTAATGTCGTCGGCGAGGTGAGTGACGGTGAGGTAGTGATTGAAGGTTGAGAATTCAGGGAGCTTTTCGAGAATACGAGTGATATTGTGTGCCTCTGTGGCGTACGGGTACAACAAGACGATGAGGGAGACCAGGACGGCACCGGCGGCGGCCGGAGAGCGAAACGACATCGTTGCAGCAGGAGAAGTCTCGGGGGGGGGGTGTGGAGAAAGTTGGACCGTGTTTGGGAGTGAGTGGAAGTAGTGTGTGCTATGTAGAGGAGATATGGGGTTAGTTTATTGTAAATGGCCAGCTTTTCTGCGTTAATTACGGTTGACGCCACTCTGTGAAATACGCACTCCACATGTAACGACGTAACGTGGCTTCTTTTCTTTTTTAACTTTCCTTGTTTTAGGGATTAAACGGCTATTCCCTATGAAAACTGGGGTTAACTTTTCTCTCTTTTTGTCGGTAAATTGTGGTGCTAATTTAATTAGGGTTGGCCAATTATTTATACTCTTTCGGTTCAAAACCGGCGGTTTCTGTTCGCGGAATCTTTTAAACTTTAATCGGTCCGTGTTCATTTGGTTATTAACCTCCGGTTCCGTTACTGTTCCTACAACCTACCCTTTCACATTTGGGCTCTAACATTTAAATGACAATTATAATCGACAAACAAATTGGGACCCCTAAAAACAATTTTGAGGAGGTGATAGACGATTAATATCTATTTACGAGTTTAAAATGTTAATTTTTTAATCATAACCCACCGTTGAATATGAAGTTGAACTACAATTTTAACTGATGAACTGACTGCTTTTAACTGCCGAACCGATCAATCCAAACACTTTAAAAATGATATTTTCTTGTCGTTAATAGATTGACCAGTAATAAAAGTAAATGTCAAATCTCACAATTTGTAAAATCTACAGTTTAATCTCACGGCTAAACATAAAACATGGTAAGAAAAAAAGTATTTTTCTAAAGAGAAAATTACCTCCTAGTCCCTGTATATTATTGAATTTACGTCTTAGGATAGTGACTTTTCAATTTTACCTCCTAGTCCAGCAAAATATTTTTTCTAACCATATAATCCCTGAACACTTTAAATAACACTAACCCCACGCCTATCAACACCCACCCCCTCTCTCTCTCTATCCATCCTACCACCTCCGGCCACCTCTCCCCTCTCCTCCCCTACTCCCGGGGACCATTTCCGCCTACTCCGGCCACCATCTCCCCCTTACCTCCGGCGACCGTCTCTCTCTCTACCCTCACACCTCCGCCCTCCCCTCCCTCAGTTCCGGCGACCCCTCCTCTTCTCCGCCTCCGGCCGACCAACTTCTTCACCGGCGATTCGTTTGACCTTTTAGTATTAAAAGCTCGCACAGTCGCACTGGAATTGAATCGTTGAAAACAAACCCGTCATTACGTTTCTCTCTCTCTGTTTCAATCAATGAATGCTCCGGCAGGCAAGGGTGATGGAACCGACGGCGGAGATCGGCGGTGGTGACAAATCCGATGACGGGTATCAGCGCCGGTGCCGGAAACGACGACGGATGACGGCGACTGTGGCGGACGGAGAAAAAAGCGAAGAGGTCAGATCTGTCTAACTCTCAATAAGAAATCAAGATTTTCTCTTCCATGGTCGTGTTTCTGCAGACAACCATTAATGTTATGGCCGGCAAGCTAGTACAAACACCATTGAAGGCCCCGACTCACCTTTGATGTTGTTTGGTTCGAGGAGAGAGAAAAGATGGGGAACGGTGGACACACTAGGAAAGCCCCTTTTCAATTTATTAGCTGGAAACAATTAATTTTTTCTTTTATATCCAAACAGGCTACTCCTTGGCTGCTATAAAAATGGGTTTGTTGTTTGTTTACTAAAAGTCTGCTACTTGCAAAGGAGTCGTCACGGGTCAACCCGTCGCAACCCGTCCCTTTTAACCCGTGAAATTAAACGGGTTCGACTCGCGTCAACCCGCTAACCCGCCACAACCCGCTCTAACCCGATCCAATCCACTCTGTTGACAGGCACAATTTGGAACATAAAGAGTATAATCCATCTGTCCCATTTGAAGCGTCACTTATAACTCAAATGGATGTCCCGTTGATTGCTTCACCTTTCCTAAAATGGTTATAAATTTAAGTCTCACTTGTCATCCCCACTCACTTATTCCTCTCACATACTCCCTCCGTCCCACCTCACTTGAGACTTTATTCCATTTTGGGTCGTCCCACTTCACTTGAGACCTCCCAAAATGGCAATGATTTTATTACTTTGTTCTCAGTTATTTCAAATAACTAATACATTTTGAAAATATTCAACCAACTGCGAGTTCTCAGTTATTAGACCGCCGTCTTAGTTGACAACTGAGAACTTTTGAGAATTTTGCATTGTTCACATAACAACTCAATGAACAACTGAGAACTTCAGAAGTTCTCAGTCGTTGATCGCCATAGTTTGCAGTTGACAATTGAGAAATTTTAACAAGTTTTGTGGGTTGATGTTTTGAAACACTTTACTCCCTTCATTTTAAAATTAGTTGAAAATCAAAGTTAATATGGTTAATAAGAGTATAATAACAGTGAATTAATTGCAAATTTCATAATTTTATAAGTTATTAGTTATTTGGTCGTCGAAGTTAGTTGTTAGAGTTAATTGTGTTTTTGTAGTTGTCAAACGAGAACTTACTGATAAGTTATCAGTTGTTTCGTCATTGTAGTTGGTCATGTTCTTAATAGTATAGTTTACAACTAGAACTTACTCAGTTGTTTAGTCACCGGAGTTGGTCGTTGGAGTTGATCGTGTTCTTAGTAGTATAGTTGACATCTGAGAAGTTACTGATTATTTCTCAGTTGTTTGGCTGCCGGAGTTGACCGTGTTCTTAGTAGTTTTGTTGACAACTGAGAACTTACTGATAAGTTCTCAGTTGTTTGGTCGCCGGGGTTGGTGGTCGTTGGAGTTGGTGTCGCCGGAGTTGATCGTGTTTTTAGTAATTTAGTTGACAACTGAGAGAACTTACTGATAAGTTCTCAATTGTTTGGTCGCCGGAGTTAGTCACCGGAGTTGGTGGTTGCCGGAGTTGTTCGTGTTCTTAGTAGTTTAGTTGACAACTGAGAACTTACTGATAAGTTCTCAGTTGTTTGGTCGCCGAAGTTGGTGGTTACCGGAATTGACCGTGTTCTTAGTAGTTTAGTTGACAACTGAGAACTTACTGATAAGTTAAGTTCTCAACTGTTTGGTCGCCGGAGTGGGTGGTCGCCGGAGTTGTTCATGTTCTTAGTAGTTTAGTTGACAACTGAGAACTTACTGATAAGTTCTCAACTGTTTGATTGCCGGACTTCGTCGTCGGAGTTGGTGGTTACCGGAGTTGTACGTGTTATTAGTAGTTTAGTTGACAACTGAGAACGTACTAATAAGTTCTCAACTGTTTGGTTGCTGGAAGGTCGCTGAAGCTAAAAAAAAAAAAAAAAAAAAATTCGCTGGAGTGGTCGCCGGAGTTGTTGACTGGAGAAGGTGGTGAAGGATAGCCTAAGGGGATAGTGGTTGGGGTGAAAGTAAAATGCTGGAAGGTCACTGAAGCTAAAAAAAAAAAAAAAAAAAAAAAAAAAAAAAAAACGCCGGAATGGTCGCCGGAGTTGGTGGTCGCCGGAAATGGTGGTCGCAGGAGTTGTTGACTGGAGAAGGTGGTGAGGGATAGTCTAAGGGGATAGTGGTTGGGGTGAGGAAAATGCTGGAAGGTCACTGAAACTATAAGATATATATATATATATATATGGTGGCTGCCGGAGTTGTTGACTGGAGAAGGTGGTGAGGGAAAAGGAAAATGCTGGAAGGTCACTGAAACTATATATAATTTTTTTATTTTTTTATTTTTTTATTTTTATTTTTTTTTTTAATTTTTTTTTGCGCCGGAGTGGTCACCGGAGTTGTTGACTGGAGAAGGTGGTGAGGGATAGCCTAAGGTGATAGTGGCTGGGGTGAAAGTAAAATGTTGAGAGGTGTAGTTAGTAAAATGTTGAGGAAGATGTAAGCTATGGACTATATGGTTAGTTAAAATATTCCTTGTCCTAAGAGGTAAATAAGGTAATATTGAGGGACTATATGGTAAATGCCCCTTTTCTATATTAACTTAGCTTAAATTTTGGACACCGACACATTAGCGGGGTTAGATAGGAATAGGAATAGGAATAGGAAGATGATGTTATAAATGTTGTTGTGTACAGCTATTATACAGATTATTGAAGGCCCATTTACTTTAATAATAAGATGGGCAGTTGCACATTAGAAATTAGAAATAGAAGGGAATAATAAGATTTGGTGAGTTTGTGTCTTACAAGATTTAGCCTTTTTGTGTTATGATGCTGACATCCAAAGGCGTGTTATATTAGTACATGCTTTTTCATCCCCAAAAATATCATTAATTTGTACTCTTTCCGTCTTAAAATAACAGTTAAATTTCCTCATTTTGTTTGTTTTTAAAATATACATCTGATTTTCAAAATTAAAACTTTAAAATTACCAGATTTTCAAAACTTATACTAATACAACTTTATAAATTGTTTGAAAATTAAAACATGACTGTCATTATTTTAAGACGGAAAGAACGCGGTTGTACATCCTTGATTTGCATAATGCTTAGTTAAAAGGGAGTATGATTGTTCATATAATCCTTGATTTGCATAGAGCTTAGTTAAAAAGTTGAAACTTACTCCCTCCGTTTCATAATACATGATGTTTTAAAATCAATTTTTTGTTCTAAAATATTTAACGTTTTACTATTATCAAGAAAGAATTAATCTTGTTTACCTATTATACTCTTATTCATTAATTGTGAACTATTTCTTGTATAAGCATTTAAATGCCTAGATAATTGGATACTTTTAGGGGCACATATGTTTTTTTAATATGTATTAATTGCATTTCTTAATATGTGTGAAGAAGTATAAAACGACACGTATTATGAAACGGGGAGTATCGGTAGAAAGTGAAAGGAAGGCCATGTGGTGTAAGCATCTCTATAAACCATAAATGATGCCAAAGACAATAAATAAGGTTTAGTATGAGAGAGGCAGCTCCATTGAACAAGTATGGAATATCTGCCATAAGGTTTCAATTCCCTACAATCATTATGGGAATTCATGTGTGCCAACAGTTTGATGCAAAGTCAAGAGTCAAAGATATTATGGGGGTGGTAAATTGATTATTCCCTCCTTTGTTAGTTACAGTATTTTATTTTATTTTTTTAAAAAAATATAAATATAATGATTAAAATTTATAAATATACTTGTTATCAACTTTTTAAATGTATTCAAACTGTTAAGCTTTTTAAACGCTTAACCTTTCAAGATATAATGAATAGTGACAAAAAAACAAAATGGTAAAAAAATATTTACGGATCATCTATTTTGTAAATTTTACATTTAATTTAGAAAGAGAATTAGAAAAAAGAAATAACATTTCTTTATATATATATATATATATTTTTTGTCAAATCCTGAATTAATTCACATATATTAAGTTCTAAAACGAGAGATTCAGTACGGCGGTGCGCATCACATTTAACGGAGAGTTAAATTCGTAGTTTTTTACAATGAATTTGAGTATATGTAGTCGAATTGTTGCTCAAATTATATGTTAATTAATACAATATTTATTACGAAATTTAATATTATTTTTGTCACCGCTATTGTTCATTTGGTCAACAAACTAAATTTATAGCGTCAATAACATTTTAAAATTGAATAAAGACATATAAACTTTTATTAATAATAGCTAAAATTTAATTGAGTTAAAATTATTTTGTGAATTATCGCTAACACTTTAAAATAAATTGTAAGATGATTAAATTGAAATTAATGTTTGGTCAAAGATCATTTGAATTGACGGAAAATTCAAACACTGCCAATTAAAATGGGACGGATGGAGTACAAGTTAAAGCATGGATTACAGTAGTATAGAACAAATTATTACTCCCTCCGTCCTAGAGTATATGTCCACTTCCCTTTATAGTCTGTCGCAGAATATATGTCTATTTCTTAAAATGACAAAGAATCTTTACTATTCCACCTACTCATTCTCTCTTTCTTACTTTTATACTCACAACACCAATCAACTTACTATTCGCTCCTATTCATTATCTCTCATACTTTACTTTTATACTCTCAACACTTACATCACTTCCACTATTTTTTAATATTTTTGTAAATGAGAGGTTGAACGTATATTATGGGACGGAGGGAGTATAATTAGACAGTTGTTTGGCATTGTGGTAGAAAAAATGATAAAACGCGAGAGCACGGCAAGGAGATGCCCTCCACCGACAATTAACACATTATTTGTCATTCTCTCTCCATTGGTGGCAATAAAAAAAAAATGCAAAACATTATTGTTGCAAAATGGTAGCGCTGAATATGGAAAAGTATTGCCCGTTACAATCGGTTGTCAGAGAAATTAAGACAACGACAAAACTAGAGTTATTCATAGCCTTTTTTTCTCATTTTATTTCACTTTTAGGACCGTTTGGTGGCTGTCTAGCTGAATAGCATCAAATTTTTTTTTATTATTATTTTTTTTAATAATATTAGTAATTGTTATAATTCAATTTTGAATAACCAAAAAAAGGGAAAAGAAAAGGTAGTACTGCTAACATTTTTATTTCAAAGTTACAATTTTGATTAAATTCAGATGTATATAGTTTGTCAGTACCAAACAAATTGAAGTATTACAAAATTCACCAACTTAATGATTTCAGCTGTATATTTTCAGAGCTTAATTTTCAGCTTTATCAAACAGGCCGTAAGTACTCCCCATTCCAATATAATTTTTTTTTTTTAAATTCAACTATTTGTAGAATTTATTAGGAATATTATATATTCCAATAGTATATTTGTATATATTTACTTACCAATATTAGAGATTGTGTGTATCAACTAGAAGATTCATATATTGTAAATCAAGTTAGATTAGAACTTTAGAATACTCTTAGTAACCCTATAAATATTTATCTCTAGTATCAATAATATTTGAGTCTCTCATATTAATTATCTATCTCCATGTATGATTGGCTCCGACTATCTCTTTCTCTAATCTTTGACATAATTTAGTAACAAAAGTGTATGAAAATCTTTGCTAAATATTTTTCAAATTTGTGCTAGCTTAGTATTGCTCACACAATATATGGAGAATGATGGTACAGTTGGTACTAAGGGAAGAGGACGACCCTTTCACTTAAAGACTTAGCCAACCATATACATAATCAACATGTGTTGGTATTCAAACTCGAAAATAAGTTCTACCAGCAGAAAGCAAAGAAGTGAAGCGTATCGCAGCGCTTATATCATACTAGTTCATAGTTCATAGTTCATAGTCGGCATTATCAAATCAACAACATTAAGTTGCGTCCGACATTAGCAAGATTGCTGAATTCAGCACTATAAAGTTTCTGATCTTCTGCATCTTGATTGAACTGTGATAAACTCAACTGTACTATATCACAGTGATACTCAAAATGCCAGAAACAACTCCCAAACTAATACTCACCTATTGCACAAAACTAAATATTGAGTGCTTATTCAGTATCAACTATCCTAATTTCATTCTATAGTATTTGAACCATCGTGTAATTGCTTACTTACCAATCAAATACGCTCTCCTAAAACAAGCGTCGCACTTCCTATTTTGTGTATCCTAGTCTTTAATGGTGCAAAGTAATGTAGGAACCTCATAAGACTTGCCTATCAGCAGCTTCAGCAACAATTGGCAATATAGGAACCTATCTCAGAAAACAAACAAACAAACCAAAAGGAACAAAAACACAGTAATATCAAAACTCATCATCAAATCCAACATAAACCTGTAATGTATCTAGATTGAAAGTCCGCTCCAAAAGATCTGGGAAAATCAAGAGCACATCAAGAACAATAGCCTGCATGGTATTAAAACTCACATAACGACTGAAATTAGGGTCCTGACAATGACAAAGTAAAGAGTCAAGAAAGCCATTAAAGGGGAAGGATTTAAAGACCCTCATAGCTGGAATTAAAGGTTGGATTAGGGTACAAGTAGCAGACATCTGAGATTATGCGGTCGGGGGTGTTAGCTGGGTCACTTTTGTTGGATTTGGCTGGCTACGTTTGAGTTGTTGGGTGGTTCTTGCATAGTGTTTTAGAGGAGAAAAATGGTGGGTGTTTGAGGTGGAGAGACAAGATTGAGGTTCTGGATGAGCATGTTAATGGCGTAATTTGATAAGAGATTGGTTATGGCCATTTCTACATACACAGACACAGAGCGAGAGACCTTGTGTGTTATATGATTAGGAACATCCACCAATGTCGTTCTGGCCTATTGATATCTGGTTGGGTGTGTAAGGGGGAGGTCCTAGGTTCGATTCCAGAGATAGGCAGGCCTTTTGACCATTTCATAAGGTTTATAAGGAATACAAAATAAATATATGTTGAATGCTGTCCCTCCGTTCTAATTGCAGTCTCATTTTTCCTTTTTTTTTTTTGACAAAATAAATTATTCTCTTTTATAATTATAACTTTAAACTCACTGATTTTTCAATTTTCAATAAATTTAAATCGTTACTATCAAATTTGAGTAAGCCATATGAAAAATGAGTTATTAAATTTTCACATCAATTTTGAACAGTAAATGAGTATTTTCATTTTCATGAGCATAGTATAATGGGATAATAGGCCAAATAAAGGTAGCATGTATTCCAAATAATTTAGGCCCATTTAGTCTCATCTATATTATCTGACAGGAAAGTCCCAGTAGTGTGTGCACTAATCACAACAATCTAATGGGAAAGGCCCAGATATCGATGCGTGTGGAAGTTACTACGTCATCTGGTGCAATATCTCATCGACAGCAATGTCGGTCACGCCTAAGTCTCGGCCGAGTGGTATAGAGCTTGGGAATTGCCTTGAAATGAATGATATGTTACAACTCAAAAAAAAAAAAAAAAAAAAAAAAAAAAAACAATGTCAGTCACCCATTCATCTAGTTTATGTTTATATTCTGTGTGGCTCTCATTTTAGTCTTTGAATTTACCATTCCCCCTCCTGTCTGTCTTATTTTAAGTAGTCAAAAACTTTTTGAACCCAAAAATTAAAAAATATTTTTTTCATTATAAAATATAAAAAATGAGATGAACTATTGTGACTTGTGAGTATAAAAAATGAGTAAGAGGGAGAAAGTATAATAATAGAGTGAAGTGGGTGAGTCAAGGATTACTCAACACCCTAAACGGCTAAACCTATGGAAAACTGTCATTTTATGGCCTTCAAATTTTAAAAGATTTGTAAAATGTACAGTAAACATGCTATATTACCAATTTTGACTCTTTTTGTGACAAAATTTAAACGTATGTCATTTTTTTATGATATCATTTTATTTTTTGACCCTTTTGTACCAAAATTTTATGCAACACATAATATGCAATTATGACCCCATAATGAAAAAAAAAAAAAAAAAAAAACTAGGTGAGAGTTTTACACTTCCTTTTAAGCTGATGGGAGCATCTAAAAAGCTAACCTAAAGTAAATTATTTATTCCCCCTTTTTTAGGGGAAGATGGGTATCACTTTCAAAAATTTATTGCTCAAGAGATTTAAAAAGGGGGCGGCTAAACAACCAAGATGTGGACCAAACCAAAACCCCTCTTAAGTTTCTGCTATGAATAAATGTCATAGTTGACAAGTCAATGCCCAATCTATTTATATGGATTGAGTGACACCACTTGTGCGGCATTTCAATGCTTGTGCCTATTAGAATGGGTAGTATAGGAAACTCACCAAACTTCATACCCTATTGTTAGTAAGACGTCATTTATTTTGGGACAAACGAAAATGAAAAGTAGGACATTTATTTCGGGAATACATTGATTTTCTGAAACGAAGTCGGTAAACATAAATTTAACCCAGAACAAGCTTTCACTCTGATACTCGTCCTACCTAACAGCTGTCCTTCATTACACACCCATACCTAAGTGTCATTATCATCACTGAGCTGGCCAAATAAAAGTAACAGGCGCCACCATTTTTATGCAATTAAACCCCATCATAAAAATGCAGAATTAAAAGAATGGTTTTCAATCGACAAATATAACATGAAAGAAAGCATGTGCCCTGCTGCCTACGATTAGCTACCAACTAAACGGGTGAAACTTTGAGTTATATCTAGATCTAAAAGGAATATGAATTTGCTCGATATGGATCTATTTGAAATCAATGCGAGCCAACGGTCAGGGATCACTATTTTTTTTTCATTCATCAAACCTCAAACAGTTTGGTCATTTGACAAGTAAAAATGGTATCGTGAACCATCAGAACATGACCAAAACGAGCCTAGAGTCGTTTTCAACTTCATAACGACTGGACCAAGTGCTGTTGATTTCTCCAACTGTAGACCGCAACTACTCAACTTAAGAGAGATATTGGCTTGTGCGATGCTTAAATGAAGGAAGCTAATGTCATTTGCATACATAACCAATTAGAAGTTAATGGAAATCTTTCAATAAAAACGGGTTTCCATAATGGTAAAAGCTAGTGAACAGTCACCTGCTTTTTACGCCCTATAATGAGCCTTCAATGCTCCACCATTT
Source organism: Campanula takesimana (assembly GCA_026119855.1). Classification (NCBI taxonomy): domain Eukaryota; kingdom Viridiplantae; phylum Streptophyta; class Magnoliopsida; order Asterales; family Campanulaceae; genus Campanula; species Campanula takesimana. The sequence goes on from JAOWBW010000629.1 coordinate 161,584, forward strand.
TCTTTCCAGATATCCCTTTGTAGTTTGTAGGGATTCTCCAGCTAAATCTCTCTCTCTCTCTTTCCCCCCACACACACACCACACCAATTGAATGATTACTCAATTATAAATCTAATTCATGAAGTCACAACTACTATCACTAGTGTACTAACCTCAAAACCCTGCAACCTTTACCGCAATGTCCACTTTGTCTGTCTTGGCATGCCTTCTCATACTACTCCATACCTGTTTCACATCTTCTGCACGTCCCAGGATAAAGATGTCAGAAGCAATTTCATGGCAAGTATATTTTTCCTTACAATATATATATATATATATATATATATATATATATATATATATATATATATATTATGCTTACCATCATATTATATCAACTTAACTAAATGATTGTTCCGTTGTGCATTTTATCAACAGGAAATCAATGAAAAACTCAACTGGGGCATCAGTGATAGGTTCATGCAGAACAGGCAACCCTATAGATGATTGCTGGAGGTGTGACCCAGACTGGGAAACCAACCGGAGAATTCTAGCTGATTGTGCAGTAGGGTTTGGCCGGAACTCCGTTGGTGGCCGAGATGGTGAGTATTATGTCGTAACAGATGCAGAGAACGATGATCCCGAGAACCCTAGAAATGGCACACTAAGATATGGTGTTATGCAGGAGAGACCACTGTGGATCATCTTTGATCATGACATGAGCATTAAATTGAAGGAGGAGCTGCTAGTTAAATCTTACAAGACAATTGACGGAAGAGGGTCAAATGTTGAAATAGCAAATGGACCGTGCATAACTATCGAGAATGCAAGCAATATTATCATACATGGGATTTATATCCATAACTGTGTGCCAGCTACAAAAGCCATGTCAACAAACAATGCAGAGGACAAATTGGGTAATTCAGATGGAGATGGAATATCGATATTTCAGTCAAGAGATGTATGGATTGATCACTGTACTCTGGCATCTTGTCATGATGGACTCATTGATGCGACTTTTGGATCGACCGCCATAACCATATCAAATAATTACATGCTTAATCACAACGAAGTCATGCTTATGGGCCATAGTGATGACTTCTTGGATGACGAGCATATGCAGGTCACAATTGCTTTCAATTACTTTGGTCAAGGTTTGGTTCAGAGAATGCCCAGGTAATGACTCTTCTACTTTGCTGGAGACATGTAACATTAACATAATCATGACATGATGGGAAAGAGATTAACATGGTGATGATTCTCAGGTGCAGGCATGGCTACTTTCATGTTGTAAATAATGTATACACAGGCTGGAAGATGTATGCTATTGGAGGAAGTGCAAACCCCACAATCAATAGCCAAGGAAATGTCTTCATTGCATCAGATGATGATACTGTAAAGGAGGTAAAGTACCATACTATTTAAACATGCATTCCTATTAAATAAAAGACTGGCGATCAAAAAGTTACAATACCATGAAGTTTTTGCGCTAAGATAGAAATGACACTGAGTACCAGTATCATACTTAGGATGGCCAATATCGTCATTCTTGCGTTGTTGTAGAAAGATGGCCTTGACTGTCCTCTCTTTCTTTTTTAGCGTCCTTGCTGTTTATATGTTTTTTCCTCAAAGATTTTATTCTTGTTTAGGTCACAAAACGTGAATGCCCAGCAGGAGATGAGGAATGGAAGGACTGGAACTGGAGATCAGATGGAGACGAAATGGTGAATGGAGCTTACTTTCTAGCTTCGGGACAAGAAAGTGACCAGATTTACACAAAAGCTTCGAGCATGGTTGCACGGCCGGCTTCGCTGCTAGCAACCTCTCTTCAGTTTGCCGGAGTTTTCGACTGTAAAATTGGTCGGATATGCACAAATTAACGCGGCAGCCAAAATTCTGTAGTTTCTCTGTTTGCACCTACATGAAAGAAGTTGGAAAAAAAATAATCTAGAAAAGAAACAGGTTAGGAGCATATGTTCAATAGCCAAGTCAAGTTTGATTACTTAAATATGTGCATACGTATTCTACATATCTGTGCTCATCATTCTCACAAATGGTACAAAGTTATTCCAGTTCTCAACCCTAAAAATCTTATCGTTCATTCTGAAATAAGTAAATGATCTGACAGCTTCTGCCGATGAATTATAACAATTTGCATGTATCTGCCGTAGTCCAGCCTGCCATAGAACAATGAGAAATCTACTTAATCAGGCTGAAATAACTTTATTTTATTACAGACAATTCGAGCTTGGAAAACGAAGTAAATGAAATAGGGGAAGGACCCATAGAGGTTGTAATGGAACTTATAAAGTAGCCAAAAGTACATTCCTCGTTCATTGTTCACGCAAGCTTTACACAGTCAACCCTCCATCATGGGGGATCTTGTGAATGTTGTCTTCCAGGATGAGGGTCCTTTTCTATTTTGTGGTGTATCATAGTTTCCATACACCATGAAATCCCAGACTGTACACACACCAACCAATAGACCTACTGCAGAACTTCAAAGACCGAGTTGACAGACCTATACATTACTTAATAATACGCTAACCACTCCCTCTTCCGTCCTAATTTCATTTATGGCACTTCTAAACACATCTATGTTATCTCAGTAGGCCTCCTATCTTTGCTTCAACATTGTATATGTTAGCTTTTCCTTTCGTAACTTAGATTTCGGGGCAATATCCTAGATGGTGTAGAACAGCCTAGAGATCCAAATCTTGTTAGTGCGGCAGAAGTATTAAGATCCAACAAAGTAGAGTGGAGATAACATGCAACTGCAATCTTTTCATAAGTCTAAGTTGCCACCACAAAAGAGATTTCACTTGCACTTTTTCACTCTCGCCTTTTTAAGGATATTAGATTCTACTATACATATACATAGACCATAACACGTCATAAATCTTCGGCTCAAGATGGATGTAAGGTGTTAGATCCAAAAAGAATTTTGACTATGGATAATAGATGTAACCCCCCCCCCCCCCAAGATATTTGAAATAAGCCAAATTACATAAGATTGATCAGCAATTACAAAATCAAAGCCTATAATATCAGCTTGGTATAGCTTTTGCATTTCAACGGCAAAAAGAGAACAATAGGGAGTTGTTCCTCACTCCATCATGTGGACCCATTGGAGGGAAAGGTATAGGAGAAACTTCCAAGGAATCTCATCGCCTATTCATAAGCTTTCTGTTTTTTATGCTTAACTCTGCTTTTTTTTTTTTTTTGGATGAAAGAGTCTTGTCTGGTGCCAGGGGCCAACCCAAGTTGTAGCCAATGGATGCGATAGCACTGACTAGATTTTTAAAAATAATTTTAGGGCTTGGGACTCTAGAGCCCCTTACTACCAACTTATATTCTAAATAAGGACTCAACAGATCACTAATACCAGAGACACCCCTCACTTGCAAAAAGATGCAAGATGACTAAAATGCCATCATATCTCCTCTCACCCTTACTTTTTTGGTCAAATCATAGTCAAACTCTTATAAATGACATATAAGACCAATAATTAACATATAAGAGTCGATTTTTTCAACTTTTAAGAAAAAATAATAATATTATTCGGTCAAATCTCGGTCAAACTCTTATAAATGACATATAAGACCAACAATTAACATATAAGAGTCGATTTTTTCAACTTTTAAGAAAAAAAAATAATATTATTCGGTCAAATCTCGGTCAAACTCTTTTAAATGACATATAAGACCAATAATTAACATATAAGAGTCGATTTTTTCAACTTTTAAGAAAAAAAAATAATATTATTCGGTCAAATCTCGATCAAACTCTTATAAATGACATATAAGACCAATAATTAACATATAAGGGTCGATTTTTTCAATTTTTGAGAAAAATATATAATTTTATTCTGTCAAATCCCGGTTAAACTCTTATAAATGACATATAAGACCAATAATTAACATATAAGAGTCGATTTTTTCAACTTTTAAGAAAAAAACATAATATTATTCGGTCAAATCTCGGTCAAACTCTTATAACTGACATATAAGACCAACAATTAACATATAAGAGTCGATTTTTTCAACTTTTAAGAAATAATAATAATATTATTCGGTCAAATCCCGGTCAAACTCTTATAAATGACATATAAGACCAATAATTAACATATAAGAGTTGATTTTTTCAACTTTTAAGAAAATAATAATAATATTATTCGGTCAAACTCTTATAAATGACATATAAGAGTCGATTTTTTCAACTTTTAAGAAAAAAAAATAATATTATTCGGTCAAATCTCGGTCAAACTCTTATAAATGACATATAAGACCAATAATTAACATATAAGAGTCGATTTTTTCAACTTTTAAGAAAAAAAATATTATTATTCGGTCAAATCTCGATCAAACTCTTATAAATGACATATAAGACCAATAATTAACATATAAGGGTCGATTTTTTCAATTTTTGAGAAAAATATATAATTTTATTCTGTCAAATCCCGGTTAAACTCTTATAAATGACATATAAGACCAATAATTAACATATAAGAGTCGATTTTTTCAACTTTTAAGAAAAAAACATAATATTATTCGGTCAAATCTCGGTCAAACTCTTATAACTGACATATAAGACCAACAATTAACATATAAGAGTCGATTTTTTCAACTTTTAAGAAATAATAATAATATTATTCGGTCAAATCCCGGTCAAACTCTTATAAATGACATATAAGACCAATAATTAACATATAAGAGTTGATTTTTTCAACTTTTAAGAAAATAATAATAATATTATTCGGTCAAATCTCGGTCAAACTCTTATAAATGACATATAAGAGTCGATTTTTTCAACTTTTAAGAAAAAAAAATAATATTATTCGGTCAAATCTCGGTCAAACTCTTATAAATGACATATAAGACCAATAATTAACATATAAGAGTCGATTTTTTCAACTTTTAAGAAAAAAAATATTATTATTCGGTCAAATCTCGGTCAAACTCTTATAAATGACATATAAGACCAATAATTAACATATAAGAGTCGATTTTTTCAACTTTTAAGAAAAAAATAATAATATTATTCGGTCAAATCTCGGTCAAACTCTTATAAATGACATATAAGACCAATAATTAACATATAAGGGTCGATTTTTTCAATTTTTGAGAAAATATATAATTTTATTCTGTCAAATCCCAGTCAAACTCTTATAAATGACATATAAGACCAATAATTAACATATAAGAGTCGATTTTTTCAACTTTTAAGAAAAAAACATAATATTATTCGGTCAAATGTCGGTCAAACTCTTATAACTGACATATAAGACCAACAATTAACATATAAGAGTTGATTTTTTCAACTTTTAAGAAAAAATAATAATATTATTCGGTCAAATCTCGGTCAAACTCTTATAAATGACATATAAGACCAATAATTAACATATAAGAGTCGATTTTTCAACTTTTAAGAAAAAAACATAATATTATTCGGTCAAATCTCGGTCAAACTCTTATAAATGACATATAAGAGTCGATTTTTTCAACTTTTAAGAAAAAAAAAATATTATTCGGTCAAATTTCGGTCAAACTCTTATAAATGACATATAAGACCAATAATTAACATATAAGAGTCGATTTTTTCAATTTTTGAGAAAAATATATAATTTTATTCGGTCAAATCCCGGTCAAACTCTTATAAAAGATATATAAGACCAATAATTAACATATAAGAGTCAATTTTTTCAACTTTTAAGAAAAAAACATAATATTATTCAGTCAAATCTCAGTCAAACTCTTATAACTGACATATAAGACCAACAATTAACATATAAGAGTCGATTTTTTCACTTTTTTTAACTTTTTTTAAAAAAAAATAATATTATTTGGTCAAATCCCAGTCAAACACTTATAACTGACATATAAGACCAATAATTTACATATAAGAGTCAATTTTTTCTACTTAAATATGAAGCAAACACGTGTCCACCGTCGATCGTCCCCCTCTTCCTAATCTTCACCGTCCATTCCTATCAAAACCCCTTCACAGAAATCAAAAATCCATTCAACCCTCACATTTTTCTCTACGCAATCTCTTCCTTCTTTCCACCCACCGGAACAAAAATGGCCGCCGCCGCATTTCAACAAGCGCCAATCACATTCCACCGCTCTAGACCTTCCGTCGGAAGGAATTCCTCCAGACCTCAAACCGTCGCATTGTCCAGCAGCCTAACCCCCAAATTCACCAGATGCATATTTTACTAAGGCAATAACTACCAGACCGGAGACCAAATCGAAGACGGTGCTTGATGGAGAAGACGAAGGACTACAGATATTCACCACATTTTTTTGGCAGGATCTACAACAATTCCATATAAGAAAAAGCAACAAATAAACAAATTTTTCACCGGTATCAAAAAATTCACCACGATCTGCAGGTCTTGGTCGGCAAGGATATAGCCGAATCTAAAGCATTCCGGCCAGATTGGGGGATCGGAACAACGAAGGTCACCGGAGAACGAGAAGGATGGCCTGGGGAACATATCTCGCCAGATTTCTGTTGTTTGTGGTCTGAACTTGGCGGATCTGAGTAATTTGGCGGCGGAACAAGATCTGTAACCGGAGCATAGGAAGATAGGCGGTGATCCGAGATCAGATCTGAAATAGAGGGGCCGGCAGTTACAGATCTGAGAGAGAGACGAATCATGAGGGTGAGAGATCTAGAGAGAAAGAGAGGGAGAGAGCGTGTGTGAACGAGGAGCTGAGGTCACCGGAGGGAGAAGGAGGAGGATCGTCGGTGGCGTGGGGGTGCCGGAGATGTGAGGTGCCGGAAGGGAAAGAGAGAGAACGTGTGTGCGCTGTGTATGTTTGATCGTGAATGAGGGGAGTGGAGGGAGGGGAGGGTTTTATTTGAGGGTGGGGTAGTTTCGGTATTTAGGTAATATATTTGACTGATCAAATGGGGGTGAGGGGTGTCTGGGGAATTAAGATCTGTTAAGAACTCCTTATTAGGAAATTAGAACAAGCCTCTCCTTAAAATGGAATAACACTTGTGTGTGGAGGGCCCTAGGGGAAAAACCCCATAATTTTATTTAATTTTTTACCTCAGCTTTGTATTCATATACAATGGCGCACTTTGTTGACAGAAGGTGCTGGTAGCTTAGATGGTGAGTTGTTCAGAAGTCATAGTAAATAACCATGATTAAACCCTGTAAACTACAAGATCGTTTAAATTATTTTTCGCCTCTAATTTGTTAGATGATTTTCTTTTTAAGTTTTGCTTGAATTTGTTTGATGAACACTTTAATTATCCTAAAACAATTTTCCTTTATTATTCAATTAAGCTTTGGCCTCTAACTTGATAAATGGGCTCTTTTTATTCTCAAGTAGGTAATGTACTTGGCTTCTTTTTTTTTTTTTGGTTCATTTTACGTGAGTTCTCTTCCTCCGTCAACCTTGGCCTCTGTTTATTTTTATAAAAGGTGTTTTGCCTCTTTTGTAAACGCTCTTCCCCAAGGCAAATTTCCAATGCGCATTTTACTTACAGAAAATATTACTTCTTCGGTCCCAAAAGAAGGTCCCCTATTGACCGGCACATAGTTTTAGGTGAACCATTTGACTTAATTATTATAAGGTTGGGTCCACCATAAAGTACTCCCTCCGTCCCGGTTCAATTTACAATTTTAAGGGTGTGTATGAGAATCAAGGAAAAAGTGAAAAGGGTGATGTGTTGTGAGTGTAGATAGTTGGGTGGAGAGAGTAAGTGGGGTAGGGAATAAGTGAGTAGTTGTTGTGAGTATGACAAGTGGGTCCCATTTTTGAATGATATTACTCCCTCCATCTCAAAATAGATGTCATTTTGAGTACTTGCATTCTTGAGAAATATAATAAATGCATGTGAAAAGTCTCATCTACCCCTAAAGCAATCCAATTACCTAGGCAATTAAATGCTTGTGCAAGAGATATTCACTATCATTAATAAGGGTATAATTGGTATACAAAAAAAAACTTTGAAAATAGTAAAACTACAAGTATTTTGAGAAAAAAAACAACTCCCAAAACGACATGTATTTTGAGACTGAGTATAAAATTTCCATTTTGAAATTTTGTAGATTAATAAGGGTATAATTGGTATACAACAACAAAAAAGCTTTGAAAATAGTAAAACGACATGTATTTCGAGACAAACAGAGTATTCAACAAGCGTAAACATATAAGCTTTCAATGGCAAAAAGGGTGGCTTAACTGTTTACCGAAGGGTAAAATTGTTCACTTTTTATGCCTAAAATGATTGTATGGTAAGAGGACATTTTTTTTGGTATATTACCACAAAAAGTAATAAGGGACACTTATTTTGGGATGGGGGAGTATGAAGCAATGCCTTATTGCTCCGGCATCATTCTCTCGGTATGAGAAGATAGGTTGACCATAAAAATTTCCATTGGTCATGTTGTATACGAATTCACCTTCAAAAAGTTGAATTAGACATGGTAAGATGACAGTAAAAGACGATTCACGATACAACAACTACTCTCTCCGTCCCGGTTTAAAGTTCTTAGTTTGACTTTGTGCGATTATTAAAGAATCAACGCAAACTTGAGTCAAGAATAGTAGTAGGTGGTGGATATAATAGTCGATTCATAAAGCACGTGGGTGAAAAGTAGATAGGCAAGTGATGGTTTATTTGTCATATATGAATTTTATGAGGACAAGATTGTCCAAAACAATATTTATCTTTTACCATTTAAGGAATAAAGCAACTAGGGATGGCAATTTGACCGAACCCGATCCGTACTGAAGGGAAATCGATCCGAAAATTTTGGATATGGTTTTCATTTTTAAAGATCCGATCGGGTTCGGATCGGTTTCGGTAGCACCCCTGATCCGATACGAGATCCGACCCGACCCTGTTAGGTTTATAAAGTTTTACTACTACCCCCCTCATAATATAGAAATATACACATCACCCTCATTATATAAGGAAAAAAAATAGGTTTAGGATGTTTATTTTTCTTCTCAGTCTCGGCACAAGCACAACGTCGACTCCCCTCTCTCTCTCTCTCTCATCGCTCACGTCGTTCCCTACTCTCTCTCGCTCGTCGCAATCGCCGTTCCCTACTCTCTCACTCTCTCCGCGCTTGTTCCCGACTCTCTCTGTGTACGCCGTTCCCAACTCACTCTCTATGCGCAGTTCCCGTTGCCGGTGCCCATGGTTTAACGTCGTTCCGTCGAAGTCTACTACATCTCCAACGAATTTCATCTCTATTGAGGTAATCTAACAATTCTTAGCCATTGAATTTCAATTTTTGTTTCTTTTGTTTGATTGATTAGTTTGGCTTCCCCAATTCCCCCAAATCTGTCAAACCTATGGTTTTCTGGAACCTGAGATTCGGATCAGTTCGGGTCTCGGATCGGAGCACTGATAGGCAATATTCGGATCGGATTGGATTCGGTAGAGGGGTTCTGATGTTCGGATCGGATTCGGATCATGTCTGATCCGAACCCGACCCGTTGCCATCCTTAAAAGCAACTAAGAACCTTAAACTGAGACATAACCCCCAAAAAAAGTAAGAACCTTAAACTGAGATGGAGGGAGTGTGATATCCCCATCCCCCATCAAAAAGATGTGTGCTTTGATTGTGATACATGAGCCTCCACAATACTACTACTGGGCACCAACATCATCCATGGACTTTTCAGTAGGCCTGTGATAAGCCAAGTGGACCCAGTTGTTTGTGCTCAATGGCAAGTGTGTGGTGCTTATGTAGCGGGTCGGGCCTTCGGGCTCGGGTCGTTACAAATGGTATCAGAGCGGAACCCCGGACGTAAGGCTTGCTAGCTCGCTCGGGGTATTATTTGGGCCTTGCCATTAGGGACGACAAGAATTTGAGTTGGGGAGATTGCGATATCCCCATCCCACATCGTAAAGATGTGGATTTTGATTGTGATACATAAACCTCCCCAATACTACTACTATACTACTACTGGGCACCAACATCGTCCATTTGGGTGGACCTGTAGTAAGTCAAGTAGACCCAGTTAGGCCAGTGCGTGGTGCTTATGTAGTAGGTCGGGCCGTCGGGCATGGGTCGTTACAAACTATGTACACTCATATCTACAAGGTTAGATACTACTCCCTCCAATCCAAAATAGTTGTCCTTTTTGGACAATATTTTTGGTCCAAAATAATTGCCGCTTTTGGGTCAAAGCATTCAAATCCCTCTTTTTCCCTTACATTGGAACTTGTATTTTATTAATTGGATTATTGTGTGAAGTAGTGTAGGAAATAAGGCAATAAATAAGGGTAATTTTGGTGCTTTCATCATTAACAAAGTAATAATTGTCTTTCTTAAAATTCGTGAAAGTCGAAAAACGACAACTATTTTGGACCGGAGAGAATACCATCAAAACATTTGTAGTTGAAAGATAAAATCTACAGCAAATAAATAAATACATTCACAAGCAGTTACAGAGAACTTCAGTGATCTTATTTTCACTTATCATTTGTTGGTTATACGGCTATAGCAACCTCAGACTATGCATGTGGGGCTTGGAATAGAACTTCATAGTCTTGGGACAGATTACCTTTTAACTTAAAAACTTATAACAGTATATTCTTCAAATGACACATCGAAAATCATCTAACATTACTGACTTATAAAAAGTCTGTAATTGTTGGTGCTTTTATGAAAAGACCACGAGCATACAATAAGGCATCATGCAGAGGAATTATGCATACCTTGTCAAATCGTTCAAAGGTATTTCTGCCGGTCAAACCAACTACGCTTTTCTTCGATACAGTCCTTATCTGATTAGTAAACCGGAGAGAGTTAGCATATGTAATGCCAAAAACAGCAGCATGTAATCTTACACAAATCACTCCCCCTCACAAGTCACAAGTACAGTACATTGCCAGTTTTACAGTGGTGGGGAGGCGGATCTAAAAACGATAAGTGTGTTGTACATTTTAGCTCTCAGTCACAAACCAACCCGGACACTTGTGGGAAGGAAGGGGTATCAGTTAAGAGAAAAAAAATAAAGAGCAATTCAAAATAACCAATAAAACACCATAACGATTGAGTGTGGACAGGGGGTAAAGGGATAACATAATTCTCAGTCCCTGGAGCAGTAAAAATATCAACCCTACCCTTGCGTATTACAACAAATTAGAGAAAACTCAAGTATGTAGACGATAGCACTTTCTATTGGCTACGAAACAAGAAACAGATATGTTTTAAAAGGACGAATTCATTTACTCCCATGTACAATGTGAAAGGGAGAATAAATACTAGAAAAAAGAACATATTGATCATATCATTTTCTGGCCATAGAAGGATTGCAACGGGTCAGGAGAAAAACTCTAACTAAGACCAAAAGACAAAAGGATATGTCTTGTTCCTAAGCATAAAGCTTGCACCGAATTTCTATGGTTCTTGGCCTTCTACTGTTGTAGGAATGGAATGTGCTTTTTCAAGTGTGTGCATGGGTTACCCACACGTACTCATTCCTGGATAGTCAATTTCAACGGCTGATTGCTTGCAGATCAATTATTTTGACACAAGCTGAGTGATCCGGAAAAGAAAAGTGAAGAATGTTAAGGATTTGGCCTAAAGCCCAAACTTTACAGGGAAAGTCCACAAGCCAATAGCTAACCCCTTGAACAAGGTAAAATATATGGAGAGTTGGATAATTTTAATAACAAAAACTTTCCTCCGTCCCACTTGAAGAAGTGTTGTTTGACCAAACACATAAAATAAGGAAAGTGGTTGACAAGTGATTAATTCTCTAAATTGTCCCTCGCACGTTTGAATTCAAATAAGGAGGCAACATTTGAATTCAAACTAGGTGGAAGAATAAGGTTAGTATGTTCAATTGATTAAAAAGGACGGCCCACAAAGGAAAAATACTCTACTAATGGGACGACCCAAAAAGAAATACAACCTCTTCAAGTGGGATGGAGCCTTGGAGGGAGTAATATGCATATGAACCAGTGTGGTTTACAATACGTAGACTTCCAAAATATGACTTAAATTTGATGTTAAGATGAGCCACAGCCACTTCAGCAGAGCAAAAACGTATAACTGACGGAACATGATGAAGTGTGGGAGGGGGAAGAGGAACTGAAGCTGTATTGAAGTAACATCGTCACCAGGCCTAGTAAGGAAAATAATTTTGGGCTGCTGAAATGGGCTTGTTACCTGTTGGAGTACTCCTTCTGGACTGCAAAGATAGGTAGATGGAGTATCATTGTCCACCATCTCAAAGCACCTGTAGGAGGGAGGGGAGAAATAAAAGAGAAGCGTATAGAAAAGGTAAGTGGAGTTTAAAAAAATCCAAGTGTGAGTTTCAGATAAATGCCAAACATAAAAATCTTGCGAATCAACATGAAAACTTCTACCAACTTTTTTCCATATTCATCCAATGGATATAATTTTTGAAAGATAGATTGAAAGAGTAGAGTGGTGATGCCTGAGAGCAAAACCAATCATGAAGTCCACATTAAAGCTTGTCAATTTCAAATCTTCTCGTTACCGCATTTTTTTTAAATAGAACTACATAACATAATATATGAAAGAAAGTCCAGGGTAAAAATCTAACGAGATTTGCAGAGCAGCTCCATGACGAGACAACATTGAAGCCAATGGCTCATAACCATCCCTAAAAGCAGTATTGTAGTAACCGGCAGTAAGCTCAGCCGGATGCGACAAAGTCTGGTACCACCAATATATTAAGCCAATCTTAGCCACTAATAAAACCGTTTTTTGCGCATCTTCTTGATATTTTTCCAACATATTTGCTGCCATAGCAAGAATGTCATCTGCATGACGGATCAGTCTATCACTGTACCATTCCTGCAAGAAGAACAAAATATATGCCTTTTTCTCATGACTCTATAGACCAGATGATCAGTGAATAATGACGTTGTGACAAAACAAGTATATAGATGCAGAATCACATCAATTTGATATTGGCAGCCTTGGAATATACTCAGTTTCTTACAAAGTTGGTGTATGTTTCTTTTAAATATTTATAACCCTAAAGAGAATAGTGTGTTAGAAATTCAGGAAGTAAACATGTGTTCTTCTTCACAAACAGTGATGATGTCCCGTTCAATCTTAGCGGGAAGAAGAACCTAGAGGAAATTAATGGGAAGATGGGCTGGTCTCTTCATTAGTTGGAAGGAATTAGCATACACTAGCCTTCAGGAATGGACAAGAAAAGCCTCACTATTCAGGTAGGATATATGGATAAGTCCAATGGCTAGCTGACACTCTTGTGTGCAGCATATGATTCTACTGAAGTGGCATCTTGTGCTTAATCTTGAATGCTATTCTGATGAGGTTAATAATGTACTTAGTGGTGAAGCATAAGAATGCCCACAATTCACTTCTGCAAGTGCAGTACGGGGTTCTTCGGCTCATCTGTAAGGAGGGCAAGCGGTCTCAGACAGATCTTCAAAGAAATAGCGGAGTGGGTTCCCACATATTAATCATCCGAAATCACTATTAACCACCAGATATATTGAGAAACTCCTGGTTTACTCCACCAGTTAGAGAAGGACAAATGGAACTCTCCAATTACTCCTTTGAGTAAGACATGTAAACGCACAAGACATTCTGTTCAGAGAGGTGGATAGAAAGGAATGTGATCACTGTAAGCCAGAAACCTTGATAGATTGCCCTTCCCCTTCTATCCTCGCTACATGAGAGAGAATTTCATAGGACTGAAATTGAGATAAATCATTATCTAGCACAATGTATGCCCCTTGGCTGGGAATTAAGATCATTCTTTGGCGAGCTTTCTGTCTAAAGCCAACCTATGACCATTGGATGGGAATGAGGATCAAATTACAAAATCTTATTTTCAATGTTCACATTTATATTTAAATGTATTGAGTAGAGTTACTAGGATGCTTACGAGGAAAAATTGGCCATAATCTGAAACGAAGCTCCCCTGCCCCTCTTCAAAGAAAGGAACCCCAGATGGAAAACTATTATAACCACCAGCATTTTGGGGGCCTGTGTCTCCCCATTCAGGATTCCCTTTTTGGTAAGCAGATGCCCCCAAGTCTTCCATCCTTAAGTAAAAGAAGGTCGTCTGCATTAGTTGTGAATATCTAGTAGCTGGCAAGAATGTCATCAATTATGAATATGGTAACTAGGCAAAAGAGGTTAACTTACATGTACTTGTCATAACACTGGAATTCACCAATTCCGGGGAACTGCCATCTACCACCAATCAATGGATGAGCTGGATACCTGCATTTGAAGTGCTGCGACATTATCTTCAATGATACCTTCTCTGTGAAAACAAAAGTAACAGAAGACTACCTCAGTTCTCCACAAGGACCAAGACCAACGTTGACTTCTTCAATTAATGTTCCCATTAAGGGTTCAAATTTGTTCACAAAACTGAACATGAAGTCTTTGTAACATTGGAGAGCAGTACGTCCATTAAATAAAGGATGATGGTCCACTCCTAGTGTAAGATAATCATCATTTGAAAAGCCATTTTGGTCTCGGTAATAGATGTCCTTATTAAGTTGACCAATCTGCGGAGAGTTGGGGGGGGGGGGGGGAAGAAGAAGCAGAATCAGAATTTATGATACCGGTGAACAATACACCAATTATGACATTATCTTCCATTACAAAACTGATCAGCGCATACGAAAACTCCAATGTAAAGGTCCTAATTTCTTTTATAGGCTGTGATAAAGCTTGTTATATATCGAAGGGGGTATTGAGAGCAGGGGAACAAAAAAGAGAATATTTTTCCCTTTTTGGGTGCCAGTCTGTATCACAAGTTTCACACACATTTTTACTACGGAGTAGTATTAGTCAAGCAATGAAACTAACCTCCATGATCCACTTTGGGAGACCGACACCTTGCCTTGACGATGATAAATGAATATTTGAGTGAAAGGACAATGCAACTTGTAACTTCAACCCAGTTTCAGATATAAGTTTAAAAAGCTCTTCATATAAAGACCAGTTATATTCAAGGGGAAAATTCTCCACAACACCCCACCACACCTCAACTGCGATTCCATGGACACCAGCTAACTTGAGTGCTTTTAGAGATATAGTTAAGGCCTTGATTCTGAAACAACAAGAGCGACATATACATACATATATATCTGTGTCAAAACCGAAATTGCAAGAAGTATATAAATAGAAAAAACTTTCTTGGAAAATTCATACCTGGATAAATGCAAGTATAAAGAACACACAAAATATTATAAGTACTGCAAGCAGAAGTACTTACTTTCTGATTCTTGGAGCTCCGGACGTATCGATCCCAAAGGAGTCAATCGGCATCATAACATAGACAGGAACCCTTTTAAACTTAGAGCACTCAGATAGCATAGACCTCGATTCCTCTCGAACGTCCATGCTGCAAGACATACTTCATCAGTGTAGTAGAAATCTTTTTGCTGCAGAAGTGATTATGACATCCAAGAACAGCAAAAGAAAATATACGTAAAATATTTTTATACAAAAAATATACGTAAAATATTAAAGGGTGATAAATAGCATTATACATATGTTATCAATAAATGGTATAACCTCAATGCAATCCCCTCATTTCGTGTTAAAAAAGTACATCAATATCGTAAGAAAAAATAAAAATAGATAACATATGTCACCTGAAAGCAAGACGCTCCCGGCTCCACCTACCCACCCACCAAGTAGACGGTGATTATGTCTAACATGCAGAGATATTGCGGACCTCTTCACTTTATTGTTGGTAGAAAATTGAAGGGGATCCTATAATCACCTCAATGTACTTCATTGAATCTAAGCACCTCATCGCAACTTAGGTGCAGCTAGTTTCTCGACCCAATGTTCGGGCTAGTGACGGAAAGTAAGCTGTGTCAGCCATCTACTAAGTGAAGAGGCTGGTAGCTCAATTTGGTATGATGTCAAGGAAATAAAGGAAGAAAATAAAGTTCCGGATTAACAGGCTCATATAGGGGAGAAGTGCCTTTCACCCTCCAATTGTTTTTATATGCGGGCAGGGGATTTGCTCCCCGTCGCTAATGTGGTAAAGTGGGAGGCAACAAAAGACAATTTACTTACAACTTTACCACCATACCATGTTATTACAACTTGTTTTTATTTTCATGAGAATAACCATATTTCATAATTACATCACAAAAGAATTAAAATGTTTCCCTCCCAGCAAGAATATGGTGGCCCAATGCTTTATTTTCTTGTAGACTCAAACATGACAAATGATATTTTAGAAAGCTTACGAGTGCTTAATAAACAATTTTGAAGAAATAACAGCTTTACTCACAATAATTTGACGGCAACAAGGACATGTATTTTGGATCTATAACATCAGTTAAAGCTATGAAGTATTTAATTGTCATAAGATCTCTTGAAGCTGTGATGCTTTTGCCTTGATCATAGATTGATTCACAAACATATGTGGAATGGAAGGGGTAAAACCACATAAGGAAATAAAGAAAGGTCAAACACACAACTAAGAAGAGTTAGTACTGGAAAAACTTAGTGTACCACGGCCAATAATAAACTTTACAAACAAATGGACATTCTATAACCCCCCCTTTCCTTGAGATAAAGGTACTCCGCATTATATTAAGTCTGAACCGTTGTTGAAACAATCATCCTACATTGGGAATTAACTAGCCTAGCCTTCATTATAAAGATCATGGGCTACTCCTCTCAAAGCCAATTGGTTTTGAGATGGAACCACAAATTTAGCATGGTATCAGATTTCGGAGCCCAAAAGAGGCCCTCGTTGTTCTAGCTCCAGGCCACTCAAGTCTGTCCACACGTAAGCCCAAATTTCGGCTAAGCGAGAGGGGTGTGTTGAAGCAATTACCCTACGACTTTTCACCGTTTCTCATGAAACAAAAAAGCTCATTAAGACTACCTCATCCCTTAGTTCACTTCCAGTAATACAAGTTTTGATGATATTAAAAGGGTTAGGAACCATAAATTTACAAAAATATAAAATTTTGAATCAGATGTAGTAGTAACTTTGGCCTCACATTGAGTACCGCTGGCTAACGAGGTCCTTTCTGCGTTAAATTTTAGAAATTAAAAGTAAAACAAGTAAACAATACGCAACTAGTTATCAAATTCAGTTATATAACGATATTAATTGAGCCTAGTTAGCTTGAATCGGAGTGAGCCAAACCGAATGGCCAAAATAGATTCATGCAACCGGCTTCAAGTAAACAAGACAAATACCTAGTTAAATAGAAGAACAAATATTGACAAAGTACAAGAAATATCAACAAAAATAGGTAATTATTCAAATATCACTGTGTAAACAATTTTCACATATTAAACCCAGCTTGTTCATACGAAATATCCACTTCAATTAGTATATTTTCATGTACTTCTAACTAACAGCAATGAAGTGATAATTCCTACCTTAAAATGCGGTTGTTGCCGGAGACGGATCGCCATCGAGGCAGACCTCTTTTGAAGATAGGGACGGTGGAGACGTGGCGGAGATTATTTCTGTGGTTCCTCTTCTCGGGAAAGGGGTCTCTCAGATGGCCGTAATTTCGTCGACCGATGCATTTACAGGCCATTCCCATCGATCGATCGATCGACCGATGAGATGTTGAGAGGAAGAGGAGAGTTGAATAAAAAACGATTATCAGTGTTGGCCCAATTTTTTTGTGAAGTGTAGCGTTCGACGTAAGTATTTTTGAAGAATATCTAAGTTGCCATCGCCATTGACAATACTAAGTTTTATCTTGATCTGGATTTGAACGGTTATGATTATCTTAGTTTTACTATTATTCGAAATAAATGTCATAGTTGACAATTCAATATTTTTAAGTTTTTAATTATGCATTTTTGATTGCCCGAGTGACTTTATATGGGTAGAGTAACACTTCTCGTGACATTGCAATGCTTGTGTGTGTTAAAATGAGCGGTATAGGAAGACCATCAAACTTGATATCCGATTTTTATTGTACGACATTTATTTTGGGTTGGTCTCTTGTAAAACGTGTTTTTTCTAATAAGTAAGAAAAACGGGTTTTTAATTGTGCGGTTGCGTTTTTGTAAATAATAAAAAAAACAATTTAAAAAAATACTCCCTCCGTCCTAAACTAAAGTTCTTACTTTTCTTTTTTGTTTGTCCCAGACTAAGGTTCTTGGTTGCTTTATTACCTAAAATGGACAATGGGACCCACTTGTCATTCTCACAACAAAAACTTTTTACCCACTTTCTCTCTCCTACTTTTTCCTATTTCACTTTATTCAACCAACACTACCATTCATCTCACGAGGTGGTGTCTTGTGAGAACACTTAGATCCGTCTCATAAAAGACTTGTCGACCCATGACCCGTGTACAACATTCTCTGCGAAGCATAAAATTCTAACTCATGCTCCACTCAAAACCTGTCACGTGTCAGCGACCCATGGCCAAATATATTTTTTCCCATAAAAAAAAAAAAACATTTTTTTTTTTTGGTTTGTTTTTATACTTTTTTTTTTAGTTTTTTCGTTTGCCAAAAGTAATACTACTTAGTATAACTAAATGTAACAACTATGTTACTTATAAGTAACATTGTTTATAAGTAAACGTAACACCTGGTTTACAAAAAAAAAAAAAAAAACTCATTATACTCATCTTTCAACTGTAATATTAATTATAAATACGTGTAATAGTGTTGTCACATATTTATTTTTAGTATTTTGATTTTATTTTTTGAAAGGAAGTAACATTTGAAAAATAATAACTTGTATACATGAATGTGATTATTTGTACATGTAAATGTAACACTCACGGAATTGTAACAGATTTCTATAGATAATGTAATACTTTTAAATGTAACATGATTAATTGAACTCATTGTAACTTATTATTTGAAAGCATATGAATATACTATTATATAAGTAAACGTCATTGTTTTACAATGTTATTATACAAGTAAAATGTAACATTCGTTTATAAAAATTGTTACTTTCTTATTTCTACAATGGTACTAACACAAGTGTTTTTAGTTATAAAGTATAAATGGTTGAATTATTATTTTTCTATATATGTGTTACAATTATATATATATATATATATATATATATATACATATATATATATATATATACACTCCCTCCGTCCCACTCGAATTATGACTAATTTCTATTTTGGGTGTCCCATTCGAATTAGGACAACAAAAAAATGAAAATGTTTTATTTAATAGACTCACATTCACACTCACAACAACTTTTCACTCATTACTCTCTACCCCACTTTCTCTCTTCTACTTCACTTTTCATACTCACAACACCTATTCCACTAACACTTTTTTCTTAATCTCCGTGCCCAACCCAAAAATTATAATTCGGGTGGGACGGAGAGATATATTGCCCACGGGTCATGGATTCGGGTTGTGAGTCGGATATATGGGTCAAAAACACACCAATAACCCAAATCCATGACCCGTCTCTACTATGAGACGGGTCATGGTGTTCTCACACAAGTTTTTGTTTTATCCAACTCATTCTCTTTATTCATTTTCTACCACACATAAATGAATTTTTCTTAATTTTTGTGTCCACCTCTAGAGTGTCAAGTGAAGTGAGACGGGGGAATATTCATTTATTATTAATTAATTAATTTCAAAAGAAAAATAATTATATTTAGAAGCGTGTAACAGGGGGAGTTTTTTTTTTTTTTTTTTTTTTGTTGTCTTTATTGCACATATTTGAAAATCATGTCTGAAATGCCGTAAGAAAACCGAAGGGGTGTTGTTATCAGTGTTCTAAAAGACGTCTGTCTAGGCTGCCTAGGCGATAGGCGTTCATGAAACGATTAAGTTCCGCCTAGTATATTATAACTATTTCTGAATTCTCGGCCCCGCCTAAGTTCCGTTTAGACCCCGCCTAGGCGCTGCTGCGGCGCCTAGCGACCGCCTAGCGCTTTTTAGAACCTTGTTTGTTATACATACCCTTAAAATTATTAATGACATTTTAAAAGTAAAAAAATGAGTGAGTTCAAGAATTAAGGAAAATGTGATGTGTTGTGAGTGTTGACAGCTGGGTAGAGAAGAGTTAGTGGATAATTGTTGTGAGTATGACATGTATGACCCACTTTTTAAGATTTTGACTCTTAAAATGAGACGCCCATTTAAGAAAAGACTATTAATTAATTTTACGGGTCTATATAGATAGGCAAAAACTATATACACAGCCCGGTAAATACACAGCCCATTTAATTCCATCGCTGCCCTTGCACGTCTCGTGTATACTTACACGAGATGAGAGCTTACATCTCGTGTACATATACACGAGATACATCTCGTGTAAGTACACACGAGATGAGAACCGCAACAGCAAAAGCAACAATAAACATAACTTGGAATGAAATTTGATTTTCAAATAGGACATCTCCACAAAACATCAATAGACCATTACACATATACTATCGCCTAATTGTATACGAAATGAAAGTGTTAACAAGGATAAGCATATAATGGTATACGACCACCTAGTTTATTTTTTTTTTATTTTTTTTTCTAGGCTCTAAATGACATTTAAAGTGTTTTTCATTAGTATCACTTTCCTCAATATCCAAACGGAAATTGAGTTAGAAATTTGTGACATTATTAGGGTTTTTAGGGTTTTAAGGAAAATGCCCCGATGTTGTGAAAATGGTATACGACCACCTAGTTTGTTTTTTTTTAATTTTTTTCTAGGCTCTAGATGACATTTAAAGTGTTTTTCATTAGTATCACTTTCCTCAAAATCCAAACGGAAATTGAGTTAGAAATTTGTGACATTATTAGGGTTTTTAGGGTTTTAAGGAAAATGCCCCGATGTTGTGAAAATGGTATACGACCACCTAGTTTATTTTTTTTTTATTTTTTTTCTAGGCTCTAAATGACATTTAAAGTGTTTTTCATTAGTATCACTTTCCTCAAAATCCAAACGGAAATTGAGTTAAAAATTTGTGACATTATTAGGGTTTTTAGGGTTTACACGAGATGACATCTCGTGTAAAACCACTCGAGATGCATCTCGAGTGGGTTTATACGAGACTTGTTTCGTGCAAACACACACGAGATGCATCTCGTGTTAACCCACACGAGACACATCTCGTGTGGTTTTACACGAGATACATCAGTAGTCTCAACACCAGCAACTACATCACAACAGCAACAACAACAGCAAAACATCATGTCCTCGGGGGGGGGGGGGGGGGAGGGGTTTTTTACGAAACACCAGAATAAACTATTGAATCGGGGGGGGGGAGGGGGGTTTTACGAAACACTAGAATAAACTATTGAATCGGGAGGGGGATTTAAAACGATAACTAAAATAAAAATACAATCATATTAACAAACTAGTAGAGGTGTCAATAAAAACTAGAATAAAATGTGTCAATTACAATACAATGAAAAGCAAAAATAAAATAAAATCCTAAGGCTGCGGTGGAAGTCCTAAAATCTCACCGGCCCGTCTAAGACCAACTAGCCAGTGCTCGGGGGCACTGGGATCCGACAAAAATGGAAGTATGATAGCTCGCAACTCCGCAATCCCTGCGACAGAAGGCTGCGGTGGAACATCAGGTGGGGGAGGTGGAATGTCACCGGGTGGATCGTGTATCGGATTAGCTATCCGAACATGACTCCTAGCCCTAAACCAAGACATATAATCTGGAGTCACGAAGGGAACAGCCACGGGATGATCTCCAGTAAATAGTGGCCCCCAACGGACATCGGCCCTAAACTCCGCCATGCCAAAAGCCACCCACTCCTGCCAATCCTGATCTCCGTCACCGTAACGCTGATCTCCGTCACCGTAACGCTTCTGGTACCCTTCTGACCCTTTTCCAAAACGCATAACTCGGTCGCCATGGGGGGCAGTCTGGGGATCCTCTGCTGGTACCCGAACTGCCTAGTCACACGATCAGGCATATACGCCTCTGTGATGTCACAAAAGCGTATAACACCCCTGTAGTATGAAACAGGCAGTATCGCGTCCGACCCGGTCCCATAAGGAGTCCAAATAACCTGTGAGTATACATTGTTAGGCAAAGTCAACAGAATATCGGAAGGAACGACACAAAAACGTATAATAGTTTTAATATGAATAACTCACACTGTCAGCCCCCATCCTGTCAAGAATGCGGCGATACTGCACAAGATGATCGAACGTCCTCCCAGCCGAATCATCACGAGACCATCTACGGGCTCTCGGCTGCCCCTGCTGCCAATGGGGGTCAGTAACTCGCCGAAAACCCGGAAAGTACTCGTATATCCAGGCCTGAGATGTATGTAAAAAAGTATTAAATACTACTCAAATGCAACATTTAATAACAGGGGGGGGAGTAGACAGTAAAAAGATAGTGAATAGAGTAAGATGTACCTCTAGGAGAGCCGCACAACCGCCCATCTGCTTGCATCCGGATCTGGACGCCTTCCCCAACTCTCGGTACATATATGCCAAAGTGGCTGATCCCCAGGAAAGAGTGGGGAGGCTGGCTAGATCCATGCACAGGGGCAGGTAGGCTGCGGGCACCTTATCCCCGCTCTTGTCCACGAACATCGTGCAACCCAATAGGTGCAGGATATACGCGGACGCACGATGGGCATCTGTCATGCCGCCTCTACGCTGAGTAAATAGACGCCTGACATCCCTCAATAAATAACCAGTGCCGCTCATCTGGAGGTGTCTAGAGATGCCAGATACGTCAGGCGCTGGATCCGTATAGCGAACAACTCCACCATCAATCCTGATACCTGTAAATTGAAGATGCAATAACACATTTTAGTATAAGAGATGAATGTAGACAGTTATATAATTGTGAATGGAGTATCGAAGCGATGTTATAAAAACATACCCAGGATATGAAAGCTGTCATGTAAAGTAATCGTCATCTCCCCCCACGGCATGTGGAACGAGTTAGTCTCAGGAGACCACCGTTCCAAAAATGCCGTTAGGAGGGCATGGTTAGGCCTATGAATGACGGAATCATGCAGATGCTGGAGGCCAGATGCATCTACGAGGGCCAGCCAGGCTCTATCAGCAACCGGCTGCTCATCACGCTTGAACCTGTTCATTCGAAACAAAAAATATTATCAGTACTCAAGAAAAGCAGCATAGGATGATAATTAATGGAATATTTAGAGTGTGTGGTATAAATAACTTCAATATTTAAAACATTTCACATTAATGCTAAGCTTACTGTGCAAGATGCGTGAGTCTCGTATGGAAAGTCACCAATCCCTCAGTAGTAGAGTCACCCCAAATCTGTCTGGCTCGGTGGTCACCGAACCCGTACATCAGTGAAACATCCTCTGGCCCACCACCGGGGTCCCTCTGAAGCTGCCATGATGGTGGCGCATCCTGACCCCGCCTCCTCCCGTGTCTCAGAGGTCTAGGCGGCTCTACTACATCATCATCCTCATCATCCTCCTCCTCCTGCACCCCCACCTCCACCTCCTCCTCCTCCTCCTCATCATCCTGCCCCCCCCCTCCCGCCCCTCCCCATCTTCCTCCCCATCATCACTATCACTCTCCTCCTCCCCATCATCACTATTATCACTCTCCTCCTCCCCATCATCACTATCCTCCTCCCTATCCTCCTGCTCATCATCAGCTGTGGCATCCTCGTCATTCCGAGCCTTGCTCCGGTTTTCTCCTCTCTCCAAACGCTCTTCAGCCTTCCTCTTTCTAGCTGAAACGGTCATAGGATCACGTGCCTACAAAAAACACAAATAAGAGACAATACATTAGCGACAGTTACAGTAGATTAAATAAATGAACACAATGCTGACTGATAATTCACAATATTCAGAAGGATCCATCTCGTGTAACACCACTCGAGATGCATCTCGAGTGGGTTTACACGAGATGTCATCTCGTGTAAAACCCACTCGAGATGCATCTCGGGTGGGTTTATACGAGTCTTGTCTCGTGTAAACACACCCGAGATGCATCTCGAGTGGTGTTACACGAGACACACCAATTTCAATTTCAAAAAATACAACGGACTTTGGGAATATAGAAATGTAAAATAAGGTTAAAAATTGCTTACCTTTTTCACAGGCGCTGTAGACGAGCACAGGCGCTGTAGACGAGCTAGTCCCGGCGGCGATGTGGGCGGCGGTTGTGGCGGCGGCGGTCTTGGGTATTTTAAGTTTCACCATTTCAATTTCGATTTTTTTTTTTTTTTTTACTGTGAGAGAGAGAGGTGAGAGAGAAGAACAGAACAGAGCGAGCGAGAGAGAAAGACGACGCCGACGGTGAGCGACGACGGTGAGAGAGACCGTTCGTTTCTTTCGTCGTTTCAAACCGAGAGAGAGAGAGGGGTTAGGGAGCGAACGTGAGGGAGAGTGAAATTGAAAAAAATATATATATATATATATATGGGTACTTTGGTAATTTAACGGGGCTGTGGAAATAGGGGCTGTGTATATAAACCAATCCAGATAGATATAAGGGCAAATAGTACATTACTGCCCCAAAGTTTCGCACGAATTGCAATGTAGATCCCAACGCACCATTTGTTGCAATTTCATTCACCATGTCGATTTGTGGCAAAGTGAGGCATTTTTTGACGGCCGTTAAATAAATCTAACAGGAGGTAAAATAATGGATGGGAAACTTAACGAACTTTCATGGAAATTACATTATACACCCCTAACTTTCAATAAATTATATTTTGCCACCATTTTGTTAATATATTTACATCACACAAACTCACATGACCATCAAGTTTAGTCATTCATCTCACACTATTACCCACCACCACCATCACTAACACCACAGCCTCCACCTTCACTGACAGCCACTAACACTGACGCAACCCAACATCCTTCTCCAACCCAACAACCACCCCATCACCTCCACCCACCGCATCTACCTACCCAAATCGCAGCAGCATCGCCATTTGCGCGTCAGGCTGTAAAAAGGATAAAGACATGAGCTTTCTTTCTTTAGTGATTTTATTAGGGCTCGTCTGGTTTCTTGGGGCTCGTCTAGTAGTAGTGCACAATTTTAATCACCGGTTCAAAAGTTCCGTTTTGGCAGGTACGAATTCTTTCCTAATTTCCTGTCCCAAATTAGGGCTTGATTTTCCCAATTTTCTCTATTTTCTGGGTCTGATTGATTTCCCAAAATATCAATCTGGGTCTCATCTCATTGATTCTTACCAAAAGTAATATTAAAAAATAAATAAGAAAGTGGTCTAATAATTTTTCATCAGATATACATCATCTCCTGGATGATTTTTTTCATTCAAATTGTCTCAGAAATTTTCAATTTGGAACGATTTTTGTCTCTCGTCGTAATGGGTGTTCTGTTGTTGTGATACAAGCCATTTTGACTATTTGTCTCAGGCCAAATCATGACTAGGCATGAAGCTATATTTGGGAAATTTCTTTGTTTCCTTACTTGGAGCAAGGAAAACAAAAACGAAATCATATCAATGATTTACAGCGACTCAGGTTAGTTGATTGTCCTTTTAAAATTTGTATTTCCTTTCCTTTTTTAATTTCTTGAATTTCTTCCTTCACACGCCCAGTTTGCCTCATTATATAATTTGCCTAGATATAATTTTTGTTCATCACAGGTATGTGTTTGGTGCTAGAGGGCAAAACTTGGCTTCTTTTGCAAAGACTTTTAGAACCCAGGTAATAAAAAAAAATAAAATAAAATAAAATTCCCATGTTATTGATGTCTTTTACTCTTTGATTAGTTGTTATAATGTGGTTTCTGCTAGATTTATTGATATTTTTTGCTTGAATAAAATTTAAATTGATGATTTATTGTTTAGTTAGAAGCACAATTAATTTTGCTCTAGTTACATTAAAGAACTTGGTTGTTCTGTTTTTTTTTTTTTTTTTTTTTTTTTTGGTTTTTAACTTTTTCTTGTTATTAAATGTCAGTGTTACTTTGCAGAATTAGTTTTAATATCCCGTTTGAACCGTCTCGAGGTCAAATAGTAGATTCACATCGAATATGCATTCACAAGATCATGTTGTTGTGACTTCAAGTTGTTGAGAGACAAATCATATCGTTTGTGCATGTCTGAGTGGTGTTTTGAGGGCATATTAGGTTTTTTGAGCTGTAGATTAAAGCTGGAAACTTACGAGATGCAAAGATTTTGCCATATATATGAACAAGGGTAGATGGAATCTCCTATTGCAGCAGGAAAAAGAGTTAGAAAATGAAAAGTAAAATTAATGATCATGGAACCAGAAAAGGAATTCGGCGAGTTCACCAACATTTTTCTTAAAAGCAAAATAACAGCGAGTTCACCAACACGAGATGTCTGAAATGTGATCACGATATTTAGAGGATATTTAATTTAAGGATTCGGGTAAAAAAAAAAAAAAGCTTCTTTTTACTATTTTAATATGTTTGAGCCTTAATAGGTTGAACCAGTTTTGAGTTACTTGTTTAACAATGCAAAACCTATTACTCCCTCCGTCCAAAAATAATCTTCCTACTTTTTTTTAACCCTTTTTACGAATGAACTTTGAGAAATAATTTTAGGTTGATTTAATTATACCAAAAAAAAATCTAAAGCTTGTTATTGACACACCATCAACAATACTATCAACAACATGTTTTAGATTTTCATTCGAGCTATAACTTATAATAAAAGCTCTGATTCTTGTGGTGATTAATTTACATCATGTAATGATTTGCTTCTATTCTTGTGGAATACTTGTTGAGGATCCACAACTGCTTACACATTTCTTTCTCAAGGTTTGAATTTCAGGGAAAAAAATATTGGTGGATGTGTTCAATTACGATAAGCAAATGTTATGGATTCGATCAGAAGGATATTTATAATAAGTTGTATTAGATTCTAATGTGTAATGAGAGTTGAAGTCTAATTGGGTAAAATATTTATCAAATGTAAATCTTTCAATTAAAATAAATTATGCAGACTGATATTTGACCTAATCTTTTGCATGTTTATGCAGTTGAAGAAAGATGAGTTCGAGCTCTAATGCAACAACTAATCTAACTGGAGAAGCTTCAAATTCAAGCAGCAGCAATTTCCCATCAAAATCCAAGCGGTCAAGGCACGGATTCAAGAATTCAAACACCTCCCAGGCCAATAAGCGATCTCGGAACGAGTCCAATTCTTCAAGTTCAAAGTTCAAGGGGGTTGTCTGTCAACTTAACGGACATTGGGGTGCACAAATTTACGCCAAACATCAACGTATTTGGCTAGGGACTTTCAAATCAGAAAAAGAAGCTGCAATGGCATATGATTCTGCAGCCATCAAATTAAGGAACGGGGATTCCTTTAGAAACTTCCCATGGACATCCACAACTGCTCAAGAACCGAATTTTCAAACTCAGTTTAGTACGGAAACAGTACTAAACATGATTAAAGATGGTTCTTATGCATCCAAGTTTGAAGAATATTTGAATGTGAAGCTCCCAATTCAAGATTTTGAGGTTGGTCGTGATTTGGGTGTGGGGCCTGGGAAAGAAGCGTATTCGTGTAGACAGCTCTTTCAAAAGGAGCTTACGCCTAGTGATGTAGGGAAGTTAAACCGACTCGTTATTCCTAAAAAGAATGCATTGAAATATTTCCCTCATACTTTGGAAGCTGAGGTGGAAAAGGATGAACAGCCGGAGGAAGTCCAGCTGGCATTCTATGATAAGTCGACGAGGTTGTGGAAATTCAGGTACTGTTATTGGAAGAGTAGTCAGAGTTATGTTTTTACAAGGGGGTGGAATAAGTTTGTGAAGGAAAAGGGGTTGAAGGCGAAGGACACAATTATATTCTCTCATTGTGAATGCAGTGATGGGGTAAATGATGTTTCCTCATTTGGCCGTATTGATGTGAGTTATTACGAAAACGCCAGTCCGTTGGGTGCAGTTGCTGAACTTATTAAGAATGTTAAAGGGTCAAATAATGTTAATGAAGAAGTCGAGGATCTGACGAGGGGCCCAGTGGAGCTCGGGAAATGTTCTGACGTAACTGAGGAAGAAAATGAACTGGATGGTGCAAAGGCAACTGCAGGAGTTGAATCTGTTCCTGCTGAGGCTAAAGGTTTTAGGCTTTTTGGGGTGCAGATAAATTGAAGAGTATTGATTATGGTTAGTTCTTGCCTTATTTTCTAATTTTCCCGTTCTGTGATTTTCATTTTTGGATTCAGTGTTTAATGTATGCCAAACTGGCCAGTGTTTTATCTTGGCCAGTTTGGACCGGCGAAAGGATTTTCGGAAGAGATTTAGTCGTTTTGATGGGAAGACATTGTTATATTTGTTTCGTATACAGGACCAATGAGTCTTTTTTGACATGGTATTTGCACGTGTTGTGTAGTATACTTTGATAGTTTTGGGTATCATCTTTGCTCGTAACTTTAGGATACTTTTGACAATGTCGATTTGTCTGAAGCGGGGTGCTTGCAGTTACACTGCAATGCAGTCCAGCGAAACGAAGGGCCATAATTAAAGCTAGGGCACATTAACGATCCCATAAACAGGGGGGGTGGGTGTAAAATTTCCGAAATATCCCTCAGGAAATATACACAGTACAGATCAAATCGATGGCCGGAATTACGGAGAACCATGCAGTCCGATTGCGTGCTCTCTGGCCAAATTTCTTGTGTTTGAGAACATAGAATCAGTGAAATTCTACTGTATATTTCATGTATAGAAAGTAATCTTTCTCTTGGCAAATCAATGGAATTATGATTATATTTCAAGAAAAGTAACTAAATTTTATAGCAATGTCTATCCAGTTAACAGCATGTTTTTGCCTTAAAAACAATTATAAATTGAAAAAATATCAAAATTTAAAACCAGTAGCTTTACACATTGGACAAACATTCTTGAGGAGCAGCCACAGTTTTATACATTCTGCATGATAACAAACCCACGTTAACTCCTCTGCCTCTTTTCCCAACAGAAACCAATCCTCGTTAACTCCTCCTAACTGAAACCAATCCCCGTTAACTCCTTCCTGTTGGAAAAAATATGTGGTGTGCGAAAGAAGTTGTGTATTTTCTTTACATGAATCGTTTGTCGTTTGACAGAGATTTTTGTGGGTTCATGTTCCTCTCCGTGAGAACATTGAAATGATATATCTGTATGTCCAATTTAAGATTGGATGAGAAAGATATGATAGCTAAAAGTTGGTGAGTTGAAATTGTAAATTTAAAATTTAACCCAACCATTGATGTGCCATGATTCTTAGATTAATTGAAAGATTAATAGATATCATTACCTTGGTATTTGGAGTTACAAATTGTGGATTTAAACTCCCTTGGTATTTGGAGTTACAAATTGTGGATTTAAACTCCATGAATACAAAGTAATGAATCACCTATTAATACAAATATTAATTGGGTATTCATAAGTTATTTGGTTGAGCTATAAGAGAAAAAACTCACAACAAAGAAATAATACTGATGATAAGCCCGAGCCTACACGCGTCTGAGTTGCCGCTCCATAACTCTGACATATGGTGCCCTAACCTAGCAACGACACCTTACTTTTCAGCGTCTTTTTCCTGACAAGCCAATCAGATCGAGACACGTAGCAAAACAAGGACATAAGCAGTTTATACAGAGATCTCTCTTCGTTCTCATTCTTTTTACCTATAAATACTCCTTTACGCCCCCAAGGGTAAGTACGTGCTCTAACCCTAATCACACACACAAGACATTCCACGCCTTATTCTTAGGTTTTCCTCAGAGATCTTATTTTCACAGGGCCTAATTCGGATTCAAACCCGACCCTGGTCCTAACGATGTTCTTGTTTGTGTTATACTACTTCACAAAAGCTTATGAGACATTTAAATTTAGTGGAAAATTTGAGGGGAAATGATTTATCCCAAAATAAACTTTTAGGTCATTTTCCCTATTTTTTCACAGCAATTGGGTGTATATATTTGCAAGGCATGGGTTTGTGCAAGGCATAAGTTATTTACTATAACACCCTCATATATATACCTCCAAAATACCCAAATCCATTCATTTAAAAAAACCATCCATCTCTCACTCCCTCCATCAATTTTTAACCCTAACTTTCAATTTCAATTCCTAACTTGACTTTTATGCCTAAAATTCGATGCTATAATGCTTAATTGTAGTTTAAATTTGATCCTACATTGTTGTAATTGTGTTTGATTGCTTTATTTGGGGTTTATTGTTCGAATTGTGTACGAATTGGTGGTTAAAAAAAATCTAAAACTGTCGGCGTTGATTTCATGTGGTGTTACACGAGTTGTTCTTGTGGGTTTCGTATGCTTTTACACGAGATGGTTCCATGTAACTCGTATGAACTTTACACGAGATGGTTCTCAACATTTCGTGCATAGGCATACGAAATGGTTCTCAAATTAGGTGAAATGCATCGTGTTATTTCGTGTAAAAGTTGGTGAAATGCATGTGTTATGTTTCGTGTAAACTTGGGTGAAACTCAACGCATTATTTCGTGTAAAATCAGGCGAAACCAACAACTTCTACCTTTGCCATATTTCGTGTAAAAGTGTGCGAAACAAACCCATTATTTCGTCCACGTTTACACGAAACGCGCGTATCCAAGTAAGGGTATTTTAGGCATTATTGTGCCTTAGTACACAATGGTGCCTGGATAATACTATATACAAGGCATACATTTTACAAGGCATGGACAAATGACTAAAATACCCTTATATATATACTAAAAAAAAAATAAAAAATCCCTCCTTCCCATTCAAACGTATCAGTCGCTCTTCTCTCTCTCGCAAAAACCAACGGCGAACTCTTCTCTCTCTCGACGACTCGACGAACCCGGCGACCACCACAACACCACCACCGGAAATGAAGACAAACCTCCCTCTCACCGGTGGAAAGTCCGCCTCTTCTACCGCCGCTCCAAAAGTAATATAATCTCTTTTTAACCTAAAATTTAAATTTGAAAACCCAACAACAATTTTATGCCTAAAACCGATTATATAACTGTTAAATGTTGTGTAAACCTATCCAAAATGGTTCTAATTGTGATTTGGTAAAACAAATTAGGGTTTTTCGTTGGAATTGGTTACGAATTTGTGGGGTATAATCTGGCCATGTCGGGGTGTGTTTCGTGTATTACAACACGAAATGGTCACCAACATTTCGTGTAATGGCACACGAAATGTAAACTGATTCATCAGTTTACATTTCGTGTGCCAATACACGAAATGTTGGTGACCATTTCGTGTTGTAGCACACGAGATACGTTTCACATTTC
Source organism: Campanula takesimana (assembly GCA_026119855.1). Classification (NCBI taxonomy): domain Eukaryota; kingdom Viridiplantae; phylum Streptophyta; class Magnoliopsida; order Asterales; family Campanulaceae; genus Campanula; species Campanula takesimana. Next base: position 192,709 of record JAOWBW010000629.1, read on the forward strand.
GTATATTAGGACACGAAATGTAAATTGATTCATCAGTTTGCATTTCGTGCTCTAATACACGATATGTGGTGAGGTTTCTCGTGTCTTTATACACGAAATGATCACCAACATTTCGGGTATTCCCACACGAAATGTCAACTGATTCTTGAAAATTAATTGTCTCTTATTTAATTTTTTGTAGGGACGTAAACCTGCGACCGCCTCTAATAGAAAGAGGAAGGCCGAGGAGGCAGCTGCAGCTAGAGTAGATGCACGGAGGAAAAAGAAGCACGACAAGAATGTCGTGATTGAGCAGATTGTGGATGATGAGACAAATAGTGAGGGTACAGATTCTAGTACGGGGTCGGAGGAGGATTCATCTTCTCGTACTCGTTCCCGAGGTGCATCTGTGCATGAGGCACAGTTATCTAGTGATGAGGAGGAGGAGGAGGAGGTGGAGGTGGAGGAGAGTTTATCTGTGAGGCCTCGCAAGATGCGGGAGGCACGGGCCAGAAAGGGGAAAGGGGCTAAGGATGAACAGTGGCAGCTTAAGAGTAACCCCGGTGGTGGCCCGGAGGAGGTTGATTTGTTGTACGGGTTTGGTCATCCCCGAGCCCGTAAGATATGGGAGAACGGCACTTGTGAGCCGATGTTGAAGCGCCAAACGAGGCAGCAGATTCTAGATAAGTAAGTATATGATTTGTTTATTAAATAGTTTTATTATTTGTTGTTATTGTTTTAAACCTCCTCTGTTCCAGAAAAACAGTCCCATTTTGACTTTTTGTTAAAAAAAAAAAAAAAAAAAAATCAAAATGGGATTGTTTTTCTGAAACAGAGGGAGTATTAATTATAATGTTTTGTTTGGAATCAACAGGTTCTCGCATGCTTCTTTACCGGCGGATGATAGAGCTTGGTGGGCTCGTGTTCAGGGTACCGGCCTCCATTACCTACATGATGTTACCATTCGCCGGCCTAGCATGGCGCTCCTAACGGCGTTTGTGGAACGGTGGTCTCCCGAGACTAATACCTTCCACATGTCGTGGGGGGAGATGACGATCACTATGCATGACGTCACTCATATCCTAGGTATATTCTTGTTTGTTGTCTATTTTTTATAAATTACATAAATTTTATCAATTTCATAAATTTTATCAATTTTATTAATTATTTCATTTTCAATTTGTAGGTATCAGCTGTTCAGGTGGCCCTGTTACGAAGGCGGTTCCAGAGCCTAAAGTAGCCGGTATCAGGGCACGCCTTGATACATGTCGGAAGGGCACGCCGTACTCTTTAGATGGCCTCCGCCGGTCCTTTGAGACCCCTTCCGACATGACTGACGATGAGCGCGCTTCCACGTACATCATGTTCCTCCCCGGCTCCACGCTGTTCGTGGACAAGACTCATATGCCCTCAGACTACCTTTCATTGTGCGTGGATATTGACAGAGTGGGGGCTCTATCCTGGGGGACAGCTGCGTTGGCATATCTATACCGGGAGTTGGGGAAGGCATCTAGATACGGATGCAAGCAGATCGGTGGTTTTTTGAGTCTTTTAGAGGTAATATTTAACAATCATTTAATAATTACAACATGTATTTATGGTTATAACATTGTTAACTTATTTATTTCATACATTTGCAGGCTTGGATATACGAGCACTTTCCGGTTTTCCGGAGAGATATTGACCCGTTATGGACGGAGGGCCAGCCGAGGGCTCGTAGATGGGTACGTACTGATACGGCCGGAAGGGATATGCCCCATCTATTGAAGTTCCGGTATACCCTGGACACGATGACGGTTGATAGGGTGAGTTAGTTATATTTAAAGTTTTACAAATTGTTATAATTTATTATTTCTGTTGACGGTGTCTAACAAATTCATTTTTAGGTTTGTTGGACTCCCTACGGTACCACCCCAGATGCGCTTTTGCCGGTCTCATACTTCCGTGGGGTTATACGCTTCCAGGATATCACGGAAGCGTATATGCCTGACCGTGTTACACGGCAGTTTGGGATCCAGCAGAAAATCCCCAGAGACCCCTTATCTTGCGGCCGAGATTGTTCATTGATGGCCGGTCAAAAGGGGTACAAGAAGTCCTATGGAACGCGTGATGAGGTATGGGAGGATTGGTTAGAGGACGTCTTGGGGGTTTTCGATCCAGTGCGTAGATGGGGGCCGTCCGTGAGCGCATCTGATCCTGTTACTTCCACGTATATGCAGTGGTTCCTGGCTAGGACTCATGTTCGGATTACTAATCCGAATCATGATGCCCTAGTTAACGTTCCACCACCGCCTAGGGTTGAAGAGGCACGAGATATACTACTTCCGCTGCTCACGGATGACAGGTTACCCGCGGATGCCATAAATCAGATTAGACGGGCGCACGATCTATTACGAGGTCCCTTTTAGGTACTATTTTCATTTTTATTATCACATTTCAATTCTTATGTTCCTTTTGTATTGTTTTAGTACTTTTGTTTTGGGACGGAGGTTGTAAATTAATGATTTATAACTTTTAATTTCAGGTTGGAGAGGAGTATGCCCCAGGGATATGGACTCGTGACTGCTCTGCTTGAATTTATGATTTGTAATTCTGGTTTGGTAGTTTTCTGATGATGTATGATACATTTATTGGATTTTGGCACTTTGTATTGTTTTAGTACTTTTGTTTTGGGACGGAGTTTTTAGTACTTTTGTTTTGGCACTTTAGTTTTTCCGGACCTGTACTTGCCACCAAAATGGCATACAATCTTCGCGTAGCCTAGGATCTTGCCACTTGTCTTCCTCGAATCTCCTATAGAAAGACTTATATTTTGACGGACCGCGATATCCCGTACGTGTTTAACAAGATCATCCATATTTGAAAATAATAGGGATGTATCGAATTGATCACTGACATCCGGTCCCTACAAATTGTATTACCATCAATTAGAAAATTGCACAATAAACAACATGCTGTATGACATTTCGTGTAACATTATACGAGATGGTTTGGCACATCTCGTGTAACTATACACGACTTAAACACATTTATCTCGTGTGACGTAATACGAGGTAATACACCATCACTCGTGTAGACACACACGACAACTAGCATAAAACTCGTATAATCTCACACGAAATAGAGTAATATCAGAATTTAAAAATCCAATCTTGAAAAACAATTTCGTTTCAACATTGGATTTTTATTGCGATTTTGATCAAAACACCAAATATAACTTTAAAAACTTACTTCATTGCTGCTTGGATTTTGATTTTGATGTGGAGAATTTGGTGGCAAACCTTCTTCTTCAAAAATATATTCCACAAGATCAAGATCAATATGATCATAAAAACTTGGAGAATGTTGTGGAGAATCCATACTATGGTGTTAGATGATTTGAGAATTAATGAAAATAATGGGTATAAATTTATGGGTGTTAAGACTTGGACAATGTTGTGGAGTATATCAATGCTGCATGGGTGTACAGCAATGGTGTTTCTCTGTAGGGTTAAGTTGTCTGCGTGTATATCGTGTTTTATGTAGGGGTTCAGGGTGTATCTCGTGTGTATATACACGAGATACTATGGTACATATCGTGTAAAACCACACGATATAGTCTTTGTTTCTGGTAATTATCTCGTATGAACAATACACGAGATATAATGTTTCATTTCGTGTATTGTTCATACGAAATGTCTTACTAAATGTCGTGTATTTCAACACGACACACCATATAATAAAATAAAAATTAATTATAAATAAATGTGGTAGGTTATATGATATTGTATGATGTTGGTTCAATCTTATATGTAATTATTGTTTGTTTTCCAACTTATTATAACAAGAAACATATAATCTTGATTAACAAATATGATAATTTCAAATATATAATCTTGAGTAGTTGGTATTCTCTAATGTACAACTTATCATTAACCCCGTTTGGCAAATCATCGAAACAACTTAACTCGTTATATAACATGTTTAATTAACTCATTATATATTATCTTGATTAGAAATATAACACATAATTCATTAATTTAACATAGTACATGCACATCATAACATCGTTGTTAGTTGATAAATAAAGTGGTATCACATTAACCTAATGAATGTGGTAGCTTATATATGATATTGTATGATGCATTATAACATGTTTAATTACCTCTTTAAATATATTATTGATTAGAAACATAACACCACAATCATTTGTTAGGTGATTATAAATAAAGTGGTATCACTTAAATGTGATAGGTTATATGATATTGCATGATCCAATATGACGTTTGTTCCTTGTCATGTATAAGTGTATAAATTTTGCTCAATTAACAACACAATTCAATAATATAACATAGCATATGCGTATCATTAACATCGTGTTGCAAATCATCGAAGAACACCTTCATTTTGATATGTCGTATGCATACACACGAGAATATAGACTTATATCGTGTTATTATATACGACATGTATGACACGGCCTGTCTTATAAAATATACACGACTTGTTTACATTTATTTCGTGTGTCTATGTACGACAGAGTATTATACAACTCGTATAATTGAACACGACTTAACATCTTATACATTTGGTATATCTCGTGTGTTTTAACACGATACAAAGCCTTCAAGTCGTCCTTTTGCACACGACACGCGAGGGTAGTTTTGCTATTATTGGTACCTTGTATGTAATATGCCTTGTATATAGAATTTACCCTATTCAACCAAACAGCATTTAATGTGCACGTGACCTGGTAGTATTTACCGTACAACCTTACAAGCCAAGCACCGCTGCCCACCTCACTGTTTCGAAAAAAAATCATTTTTACGGCACCAGAGATTTCCAGATTAGGGTTTACTCTCTCGACTTCTCCGTCTCTGTTCCTCTCTATCTGGTCCTCAAATTTCTGGTAAGATAGTTTCTTCAGTTCAATTTCTACGCTTTTGTTTAATTCAATCTAGATGTATTTTATCGTTTTTCTTACAAAGTAATTAGAACAAACGAAACCCTAGGATAGGAAGAATCAACCAGTATGGATGAAAACCAAGGGGCTGTCGGTGGAGGCGGCGGGGATCCTAATGAGCACTTCCATCAGAACGAAGCTATTTCGGCTGTTGTTGATGAGGGGTTTTTAGGAGAAGAAGACGATGACTATGAAGATCTTTACAACGATGTTAATGTTGGTGAGGGATTTCTTCAATCCATGCGCAAGAATGAGGATGTAGGGTTTAGAAATGAGCATGATGTGGAGAAGAAGTTGGAACCACCTCTGGCAGTTTCTGGACCTCTGCATCCTCCACCACAAGCGGTGGTGGCTGGTGCTGGCGTGAGGAAGCTTGAGAACGATGATGGAGGTTCCATGGTTCCAGCTAGAGTGGACCCGAGTCCAAGCTCCGGTGTTGGAGTAAATGAATTGAGTGGCCGAGGATCAGGGGCTGTGGCTGGTGGAGGCCTTAGAGTTGAATTAGGACAGACGTCTACTAAAGCAATTGAAGATGAGAGAGCTGTGAATAATAATGGGGTACCAAATCAAGGGATTGTTCAACAACAGCTTTCCGTTGGCGGTGTTGGGACTCTTGGAAATGTTGGGACTTCAGTGAATACTGGTGGTGATAGTTTTGCTAGGCAAGGAGGTGGAAATATGAATGGAAATGGAGGAAATGGTTATGGGAATGGTCCCGGCAATTTGGGCATGGTTGGTGGTGCGGTTGGAGGAGGTGGTGGTGGAACGGTTCTCTTTGTAGGTGATTTACACTGGTGGACAACAGATGCGGAACTTGAGTCAGAGCTTTGCAAGTATGGACATGTGAAAGAGGTGAAATTTTTTGACGAGAAGGCCAGTGGGAAATCGAAAGGTTACTGCCAGGTTGAGTTTTATGATCCGTTGGCAGCCACAGCTTGTAAGGAGGGAATGAACGGGCATGCTTTTAATGGGCGGCCCTGTGTTGTTGCATTTGCCTCACCGTATAGTGTTAAAAGAATGGGAGAAGCTCAGGTGAATCGAAGCCAGCAGACAGGTCAGGCTGCAACCTCTCAAATAAGGAGGGGCCCAGGAGATGTTCCTGCTAAACCTGGGGGCAACACTGTCCCAACAGGTGCAAATTTTCAAGGTGGTGGTGAGAACAACAACCGGGGATTCGGAAGAGGTAACTGGGGAGGTAGAGGCAATGCTCAAGGGATGGGTGGGCGGGGGCCAGTTGGTCCGATGAGAAGTAGGGGTATGGGTGGGCGAGGTTTTATGGGGAACGGGGGAAATGGATTTGGTCAAGGTATTGGTGCAACCCCACCTATGATGCATCCTCAAGCCATGATGGGTCAGGGGTTTGATCCTGCTTTTGGTGGACCAATGGGCCGAATGGGCAGTTATGGAGGGTTTCCTGGTGCTCCAACACCCCCCTTTTCAGGCATGATGTCTTCTTTCCCACCTGTTGGAAATGTAGGCTTGCCGGGGGTAGCTCCTCATGTGAATCCAGCATTTTTTGGAAGAGGGATGCCAATGAATGGTATGGGGATGATGCCTAATGCTGGTGTTGATGGACCCAATATGGGAATGTGGTCAGATCCTAATATGTCGTGGGGTGGTGAAGATCACGGTGGGAGAGGAGGCGAGTCTAGTTACGGAGAAGAAGCTGCATCTGACCATCAATATGGGGAAGTAAGCCATGAGAGAGGACCCTGGCCAAATGCCATGAAGGAGAAAGATAGAGGTGCAGAAAGGGACTGGTCTGGTTCTTCTGATAGGAGGTACAGAGAAGAAAAAGAACCTGACTTTGACAGGGATATCCCTAAAGAGAAAGATATTGGTCAGGACCATGAGTGGTCAGAAAGAAGACATCGTGATGACAGAGATATTGGGCGGGAACGTTCTCGAGATCGTGACCGGGACCGTGAACATTCTCGAGATCGTGATAGGGACCGTGAACGTTCTCGGGATCGTGACCGCCATAGAGATGACAGAGACAGATATGCAGATCATCATAGGTATAGGGAACGAGAACCAGAATATGATGAATGGGAGAAGGGACGCTCATCACGGACTCATATTAAATCACGATTAGCACAAGAGGAAGAGCAAAGGTCGAGAATGAGAGACGCTGAATATGGAAAGAGGCGGCGTATAACGTCGGAGTGACATCATTTGGGCTGCTTCACCTTTAAGATGTCCTACAACTGCCTGTACTGTGATCTCCTCATGTTCTCTTCTAGGGTTCCTGGATTTTTTGAACAGCGGTCCAGATTGACATCTTCATGGCGTTCGAACAAAGTAAGGAACTAGAACGAATATCCACCTTTAAGTTTTACTCCCTCCGTCCCAAAATGATCTTCGCATTTGACTATTCAAATTTTTTAAAAATGTGAACACTTGCTTCACTAACCGTGTGTTGCTTATGCACTTTTAAGCCTCAATTGTAGAAACATGAAGAACTTTTTGGGACAATAAGAAAGGCAAATGAGAAGATCATTTTGGGACGGAGGGAGTATATTCGAGTGACCATCATATCGTGCCACTTTGCACACTCATTCACATCTTACTTTTTTTGCGTTTTGATGTCTATCTCTGTGATTTCTAGGATGTACTGTGTCTCGTTGCTGTATGCCTGCTTTTTTGATTAGTCGTACTAGTGTCTTTTTTTTTTCCTTTGATGTCTGTGTTACAATTTTGTTTCTGTAACTAATAGTGCATTGTGTTATGCCATACTTCAGCCTGGAAATTTAGGTATCTTTCGCCCCCTTGCGACCTGGGAGTTAACTACAAGGGTAGGTAAACGTTAGGAATTGGTGCATCCCTTTGTAACTTATATGGCTGGCAAGGAATTTCATTTCTGGTATCCCTATTCCCTCCCATCTAGATACTGAGCCTTAGCACAAGTAAAGTTGCTCCATTGAGACCTTGAGGCTCATGGGTCAAGCTACGGAAAACAGGGTGGGATTGTAGAATAGAAGGCCCTTCATAGACCCTACACTAGCTGAATCCTCTTGCACTTGGATGGTCTTGGTATGTCTTCACCTCCTATCATTAGTATTGAATACAGCTCACAAGTTCAGATCTTAACTGGAGGTGAAAGGTGCATTATGTGGAGTGAAATCTATGAAGAGCACTCGGTGTCAATGAAATTTAAGTAATCTTTTGCTGTTTGAAACTAACAGATGGTGGTATTCTGTTTATGGGACTATTGATTATCTAGTTGTGAGGTTCCACCATAGCCATCAAATTGAAGATAGCGTGTTGTGAATTGAGCTCCTTTGAGAACTCCCTTGCTCCCGCTTTGACTTTCTTCTTAATCAAGAAGCTGAAATTAGATTGCAAGTTAATGAATCAAAATTGTAATGGGTACGCTAGACCACCAGAACATGTTTCATACTCATCGTTTAGCATTACTCCTAAGAAAATTGTCAAATGAGGTTCGTAGTGAACGGGCAATGAGATAATCTTCTACTAACATATCAATGGATGAGCATCCTGTTATATACATTTCTACTAGACAATAAGAGTAGAGTGTTTCTTATTTTGAACCAAAGAGTAGAGTTTTGGTTATGTGTATATATGTGATTTTAGCTAAAGGTCATCTTTTGCTATCTATGTAGCGAATCATTTTCCATCCTGGCAACTTGCAACTTATTTTAGTGTGTACTTAATACTTCCCCCCACCCTCCCCGGTCCCAAATTGATTGTCCCTTTTCTCTTGTTTGTTTGTCCCAGAAAGTTGCTCCAATTTCCAAAATTAGGGATTCAAAATCACTGATTTTTTCAAAACTTAAGTGTTTGAAAAGTCAAGCGGGACTATCAGTTTGAGACGGAGGGAGTATGAGAGATAAATCTTGCTAGGATTGGGATAGCTTGTGTGTTTGATTTATATGACTCATGATAACTGAATTCTAATAACATTGTTTTCAACCTTCTTCCCACATTATTAGAGTAGGAGATGCAACTCTGGACTTGAAGCTGTTGAAGACTAAACTTTATCCAAAGACAAAGGGACATTTGGGGCTTGCAGAATCGGGAGTGACATTGCATGGCGATTCCTCTTTATCCGGCAGTGGGATTTAGAAGTGCAACCTTTTATCCGTCCATTAGACGTTTTCTGGTTTTATGTTTTAGTTATATAGTCTCTTGAGAAGAACCAAATGTTGTGGATTATGATTCTGAATTTTTAAAACTCTGTCTGTGGATTGTCTAGAACTTATGGTTTCACATGCGATGTACTCCGTATTAGGTCTTATCTTGGGGACTGTTTCCTCCCCATTTGTTTTTTTTCGGGTTGTTTTGTTGTATGGTTTTACTCATTTTCTAGCTGCACTTTGTATACATAGTTTGTTGACCACACAGTTATTTTGTGAAGAAGATGTACATAGCATTCACTTTAGATTAACACGAAATTATTTATCACAAGTATTCCTCGTTGCATGTTTGTTGATTCTATATTTTGCCGTCAATTTATAGTCATGTCCATGCAGTCTATTATGTTACCTAATTCGGATTTGGGTCTGTGTAGTTCAATTATACAATATAGTTCATCTCTTTATAAAATATAAAATGTAAAGTATGTACTGTAAAATTAATCTATGTAATAAAAGATGAAATTCATTTTTAGTCTTCCTCGGTGTTGGTAACACTCAGTACTTCCTCTGTTTTAAAATACTCATTCCTTCCCATACTTATCGCTACTTATTTTCATTTTGAGCGTCTTATACTTATTGCTACTTATCCAAAATGTTCACTTTTCTCTCTCCTATCCCCTCACATCAACTATCCACTAACTTACTTTCTCTCTCCTAACCCCTCCCAATCAACTATCCACTAACTTACTTTCTCTCTCCTAACCCCTCACAATAATTACTTTTCCAATCTATATAATATTAAAAAGCAGAAACATTTAGAGCTCTCTCATTGTGCCACCTCATAATGATGACTCATAATACCACTTGGCACATTTCTACAATTCTATTTGTCAGCACATTTTGATGCTTTCAACAAAAAAAAAAAAAACTTAAAAAAAAAATCGGCTGGCTTGCACTAAAAATATAGTGAATTTGAATTTAAATTTCAAATTTGGAAGCTTATTAAGGAATTGATGTAATTGATTAAATCATATCCTAAGTTAGCTAGAAATTCAAATATTTGAATTTATTGATTACAGAATTAAACTTCATTCAAAGAGATTTAAAAGTATGATTAATTTACCCTTTATATACTTAACTTTTTTTGATATATAATTTAAAGGAATATTTTTGAATACCAATTCTTATCAAACTCCAATCGAATTTTATTAATTAAAAACATGTTAATTAAGAAAAGGATTGTATTATATAAATAAAAAATAAAAAATAAGGAAATGATTGTATTGTAATTTGAAATTGAAATTGAAATTGAAATTAGAATTCAAATTCATATACGTTTTATTTAAGGGAATTATTTAACTACTAATTCTTACCTAAATTTAAGCACACAAGAATTTCAAATTGTTTGATTTTAGAATTTTATCTCATTAGACTTTAAAATTGATCAATATACTTAATCTTCCCTTCAAAAAAAAAAAAAAAAAAAAAAAACTAATCTTCAAGCCCAAATCATCCGGCCAAAATATTTACTTTTTTCCATTGATCAAATCATATCTCTCTCTATATATACACACACTGTATTCTTTTTCCTCACGACTCCATCAATGTGCTTTTTTTTTTTTTTTTAAATTCTCGGTCTATGTGTATTTTTAATATCGCTTTATGTATTTTTGCGAGTTGCAGGTTGAATCTTGAGTTGAAGAGAATTTGAATACATGGTGAGTGACCAATTCGTTAAATATTATTGGAAAATATTAAAATCCTCTTTGCTATTTGGTTATTCTCTCATTTACAATTTGTTGTACATATCCTTATAATATTGTGAAAAATGTTTCTGGAGATGATTTAAATCAACCTTGCTACTTAGTTATTTCTTTATGTTCAATTTCTTTTGAATGTTAAAGGAAAGCTCTAATGATATTTGTTGATGATCTACATCAGGATCAATTGATCTGCGATGAAAAATGTAATTCCTTCTCCCATTTTGATTTTTGTTTCTTTGTTTCTCATTTTGCAGATCCAACTGAAGAATATAATTCTAGAAAAAATTACTCCATTTTTGAAAGAATAGATGTATTATTGAATTTTTTGTTAATCCGAATGAATGAATTAATACCCGTAAAAAAGATTTACTGGCATGGGTTCCTTTTATGGGTTGTCTTTTAATTTTTTCGAGTATTACTTTAGCATTTGCTAAAAAAAATATTCCCTCCGTCCCAGAAAGATAGTCCACCTTTTTTCGTTGTTACTACGAGGGAACTTTGAGCAGATATAAATTCTACTTATAATTATGTTAATGTGAATCTAAAAATTGATATTAATAGTATTTATAATGGTGTATCAAGAACAATTTCAAAAAAATTATTGCTAGAATAATTAAAAATAACATTAATTATTACTCAAAGTTCCTTCGTAAAACCCATGAAAATAGGGGGACTATCATTCGGGGACAGAGGGAGTATATCATTGTAACATATTGTTGAACGTAACTATTAGTATTCCTCTTTAATCGGAGCATTATTTTTTATTTAGCGAGATTTTTTATTTACGAAAGATTTTATATTTTTATTTACTTGGTCGAGTTATATGGAAATAAAATAAATTATCTTCATAAAATTTAAAATTAGTTATAAATATAGGGAGAAGCTATTGCCACTATACATTTTCTCATCCATTACATCATCTTTAATTATTTTAAGTTTAGTGTTTTTTTTTTTTTTTGAAACAGAGTAAATCACTTGCATTCATAATGAAACAATGATGGCACTCCATAGATGTCGGAGGCTCACCCAAATATCAATAATAATACCATCTCTTAACATACAACAATGATCTTTCCAAACAAAATTTTGAAATGTACGATTCCACTCCAAGAAAAACTTAGACACTGCCTTACTTTGGCATTCAAAAAATCCCACCATTGATAATATATTGCGTTGAGCACTAGATAAATTTGAGAATCCGGGTTGACAAAGAAACAACCGCTAAACTGTTGAGGATGACTCTCAATTTGGTTTGATTTGGTCTTGCAACGGAGAAGAAGAAAACGCAGATGACGGGGTTGGGCGGTCGCCCACTTGGGTTCCGGGCGGTCGCCCGTTTTGCTGCTCCAAAAAGGCCGACCTTCTGATGTTATGCGCAGTCGCCCATATTGATTCCAGGCGGGCGCCCACTTGCCGGGGCTGGGTTTCCTAAATCGTTTTGGAAACAGATTTTGGCCGGGTTTTGGACTCCTTTTCTCCTAGGGTTGGGTTTATATCTTGTGTATAAATATAAACAAGCCTCCAGACCATATGTATGACTTTGAATAGATCCTTGAGAGAGAGATTGATAGAAAAGCTAGGATTTCACTATTGTAGAGAGATTGTGAGATTGTGTGAAAGGTTTTCACCTTGATTCTCCTTGTACTCTTCTTGATTATAGTGAATTGATTCTCCGTCGCCCGTGGATGTAGCCAAGTTGGTGAACCACGTAAATCTCTTGTGTTCATCTATTTTTCAATTTTGTTTCCTTCTTGTTATTGTGTTATTTTGTGCTTTCATCTTTATCAATCTAGCAATTGTGTTTGGGCCTTAAAATCCTTACAATTGGTATCTAGAGCTTCTGGTTTGTGGATCTTGTATTGCTTATTGGTAATTATGTCAGGGAAGTACGAAATTGAGAAATTCGATCGCAAGGTCAATTTTGGTTTATGGCAAGTGAAGATGCGAGCAATCTTGGTGGGTAAAAATTGTGTCAAGGCTTTGCTTGGGAAGGCGAAGAAACCGGCAAGCTTGACGGATGAACAATTTGATGATATGGACGAGAAAACTTTATCTCTCTTACACTTGAGTCTCAAAGATGAGGTATTGAGGGAGGTTGTAAGTGAGAAGACTGCGGCAGGGCTTTGGCTTAGGCTTGAGCAATTGTACATGACCAAGAGTATTAGTAACAGGTTGTTACTATTGAAGAAACTCGAAGAATGTAAACTCAAATCAGGTGAGTCGTTGGAAAAACATCTTGATGATTTTGATGGCTTGGTCATGGACTTGAAGAATGTCGATGTCGTGATTGATGATGAGCAATTGGCGGTAAAATTGCTTTGTTCTCTACCTCCAGAATACATGCACTTTAGAGAGACAGTGTTGTATGGCAAGGATGCGATTTCTTTGGAAGAGATCAAGAACGCTCTACTACAACGGGAATTCATTGAGACGCACTTGACCTCAACAAGTGCTGAATCTCAAGGTGATGGGTTAGTAGCTAGAAGCGGCAGAAAGTCAGGGAAGGGTCAATCCAGTTCAAGCGGTTGGATGAAGAATGTGATATGTCATAATTGCAAGGAGAAGGGGCACATTAGAAGGTTTTGTCCAAACCAAGGGGATACAACCGCGAAGACAAAGGGTGAAGCTGGAGTGGTGTTTGAAAACACTAGTGATGACAGCGACTGTGATGCACTTACTGCTTGTGATCCGGGTACCGAAATTCGTGATAGTTGGATTTTGGATTCGGGTTGTTCTTATCATATTAGTCCCAACCGGGCATGGTTTTGTTCATATAAGGCTGCTGGTGGAGTAGTTTTGTTAGGGAATAATACTGCATGCAAGGTTGTTGGTATTGGGACTATTAAGGTTAAGATGTTTGATGGAGTAGTGCGGAAATTGCAGAACGTCAGGTATGTTCCTGAATTGAAAAAGAACCTGATTTCTCTAGGCACTTTGGATAGCCTTGGGTATAGTTTGTCCATTGCGAATGGTGAATTATCGGCTGTTAAAGGTGACTTGGTGGCATTGAAGGGAAAGAAGGTGGGGACATTGTACAAGCTTCTTGGGTCTACGATTGTTGGTGATGTGTCTATTGCAAAGGGGGGGTCAATAGTTGAGGCGGAGGATACTCAATCATGGGACATGACATTGGGTCACATTGGCTTGAATGGAATGACTGAAAAGACTTGGTATTTGTTGTCACAGGCATTGTTGGGTACAGAATTTTGTGTGGAGGCGATTAGGATGACTGCTCACTGGGCTAATCGTTCTCTAAATTCTTGTATTGGGATGAAGACTCTGGTGGAGATGTGGTCAGGCTCTCTAGAAGATTACTCAAGATTGTGTAATTTTGGGTGTCCCTTGTATGCATGTGTGAACAACAAATTGGATCCAAGGGACAAAGGATGTTCCTTTGTTGGGTATACTAAAGGAGTGAAGGGATTCCGGTCATGGAATCCGGTGGCATCTAAGTTCCTGACATGTAGAGATGTTGCTCTACTTCTCCGTGGGAAAAAGTGTTCTGCAGAACGAATATATAAACAGGTGGAGTTAGCCGGAGATGAAAAAGATATGGTGGAACTCGACTTAGATGTTAATGATGTGTCTGATGAAGCGACTCCAATTGATGCTCCAGTTCAAGAGGAGGAGACCAACAAGCAGGTGGAGACTACCATTGTTTTTGGTAGAGTTTGATATGGTTTGGAGGATATGGTGACTTATGCATTGTCCGCTGCGAAAACAGTAAGTATGCATAAATTAATTTCTTTCAATGAAGTTATATCGTGTGATAAATCTGCTGTGTTGTCGGTCGTTGTGAAAGAAGAGATGGTATCTCTTATTAAAAGTCAGACATGGGAATTTGTTAGATCACCACCAAAGAAGGTGTCAGTCAGTCACAAGTGGATCTACAAGTTCAGAGATGGTACTCCAAGGTTTGGGGTAGACTACAATGATTTTGTTTCACCGGTTGTTAGACACTTATCTATTCACAAATTGTTGAGCATTGTGGCGATGCGGGATCTAGAGTTTGAGGTGGAGATCTACATGCGCCGGCCTGAAGGGTTTGTTGTCGAGGGTAAGGATCATGTTTGCCTGTTAGAGAGGTCCTTGTATGATTTGGAGCAGTCAACTCGACAGTGTTATAAAAGGTTCGACACTTTTATTGTTACCTATGGTTATGCTAGGAGTGGATATGATTGTTGTGTTTACGTGATGGTTTGTAGTGATGGCACATTGATTCTTGATTATGTCGATGGCATTCTTGTGGCTGCAATTGATATCAATGTTGCTTACCAGGTGAAATGGTTATCTTCTTTAGATAGTCCCAAGTCTAAAGATGATGGGTCACGGGTTCCGTATTCAAATGCTTGTGTGTGCATTGTGTATGGTAAGAACAGTGATGTTTGTATTGGGGATGTTATAGCTATAACGGAGGCGGTCATGTTGACAAATCCGGGTTCGAAGGTTTCGATTGCTAAGTTCAAGAAGTTCTTGGACTTAGTTGGTGTTACTAGTCATTGATGCCCGTAGGGGCGGGGTGACGGAGATAGAGATGTTCTCTTGGTGTACTAGCTTTTCGGGAATTGATCGTCAAGGTGGAGAATTGTTGAGGATGACTCTCAATTTGGTTTGATTTGGTCTTGCAACGGAGAAGAAGAAAACGCAGATGACGGGGTTGGGCGGTCGCCCACTTGGGTTCCGGGCGGTCGCCCGTTTTGCTGCTCCAAAAAGGCCGACCTTCTGATGTTATGGGCAGTCGCCCATATTGATTCCAGGCGGGCGCCCACTTGCCGGGGCTGGGTTTCCTAAATCGTTTTGGAAACAGATTTTGGCCGGGTTTTGGACTCCTTTTCTCCTAGGGTTGGGTTTATATCTTGTGTATAAATATAAACAAGCCTCCAGACCATATGTATGACTTTGAATAGATCCTTGAGAGAGAGATTGATAGAAAAGCTAGGATTTCACTATTGTAGAGAGATTGTGAGATTGTGTGAAAGGTTTTCACCTTGATTCTCCTTGTACTCTTCTTGATTATAGTGAATTGATTCTCCGTCGCCCGTGGATGTAGCCAAGTTGGTGAACCACGTAAATCTCTTGTGTTCATCTATTTTTCAATTTTGTTCCGTTCTTGCTATTGTGTTATTTTGTGCTTTCATCTTTATCAATCTAGCAATTGTGTTTGGGCCTTAAAATCCTTACATAAACATCTCAAAATCCATGAAACATCCCTTTATAGTAAGAAAAATGGCAACCTCTTCATTGTGCAAGAATGCAAGAGTCGTCCCAATTACAAAACAAATAAAACAACAACAAACAAACAAGAAGATAAACATAGGCTCTCATAAGGAGAGAATACTACGGCTCTCACAAGGAGAGAATACAACGGCTCTCACTTAGGAGAGAATCTTATTATACATTATATTATATAGAAAAACAACAAGACTGTTGTTTATATAATTTCAATATTGAAATTACAAACAATTGTGTTGTTGAAAGATTGACAAAATGAAGAAGATAAAGATTAAACTAATTAAAAATAAAAGAAAAAAAATTGAAGAATAGGAAGAGAAAGGAAAATGGAGAAGAAAGGCTGAGAGAGAGTTAAGTTTATTGTTGATTAGGAAAAACTTGCCCTTGAATAGCTTGTCAAATATAAAAATAGACGAAATTATCCAAATCACCCATCAAATGTGTCTTCTATCTCATTAATAAAAAAAAGAATACTATTAACTGTTCATCTCCATATACTAAATTAAAGTCAATAAAAATAAAAAAGATTCATTTTTTATTTAGTAAAACACATAATGATAACATTTCTTTTGAAATAAATAATTTAAAAATAGGTTACAACAATGCACAACATTAACATTGTAAAAGGAAATGTCAGAACTAAAAAAACTCGAGTTCTAAGTGAGTAATTCGTCAAATGAGTATGATTTTATAAGTCAAAAGCTACAACACTGTAGTTTCATATACTCATGGAAATGAACATAAAAGAAATAATAAAATTAATTACATTTAACTTTCTGACTTATCATTTTGAGACCAAAGTTTTGCCGTTATTGTTGTTATACTATTTTGGCTAAACAAAACTCAATCAAAAAGAAATTTCCAGTCTTTCTCTTTCAATTATCACCAACAACATTGCACGGAGCTATCACAACCAAGCACATATCTTCTTTTCGAGATTGCTTAATGGATTTTGTGTAATGTTGTTTTAAACTAAATTCACGAATAGCTTAGGAGTAATAGTAGTGATATGACACTAAGGAAGAAATAGTTTTCATTCCATCTTAAATTAGGATATGTCATGTATATTAAACTATTCTTTAAGTTGTATAAGAATAAAATAAATATTACATATTTTCCTTAATTTTGAAGTTAGATATAGATAATATTATTCCAAGACAAGTTCGAAATCTTATTAATTGATGCTAATAGTAGTGATACGACAATAATTTGTTACTTTCATCCCCAAATTAACATTATATTTTGAGTTTTTTGGCACTAAAAAATTTTTTTTTTTTTTTTGGACAACCTAATTAAATTGACAATTAAACTTAATTGTTTTTGTATTACCTTCATGATATTTAAAGATAGTTAAATGTGATAATTTATTTAGGACTATTTTTTATTTAAAAGTTGACTCCAATTTACAGATAACATTTTGAAAGGATGAACGGGACCAGGGAGTAAAAAGCTTTCATGGTTTTTTGAATTTGGTGTAACACATTTGAATTTCTATCAAAAGTATTATATTTATGATGTTGTGTTCCTACATTGCAGCACATAAGGCTTATGCCACTCATATTTACATATTATTACATCATAATTTAAAATTCAAATTATCTAAAATACAGTAATAGAGACTCTCAAAACCTTTAATCAAATCTCTGCGATTGGATCTATTTAAGATAAAAGAAACAAATCAATGATTAGGTAACAAGTGTTTATTTAAGCTGAAAACTTTAAGACACTTATAACTTAAGCCAAAAAAAATTGTTTAATCTTTTACTTAACAGGTGTTGGGACATGAATAAAGACATTGTAGAAAAAAAAACGTTATTTAATTATGGGATTTTATATTCTTTTTATCATGCCAATGAGACATGAATAAGGACATTGTAGAAAAATATTTATTCAGTTATGAGCTTTTATATTCTTTTTTCCC
The DNA here is from genome assembly GCA_026119855.1 of Campanula takesimana. NCBI lineage: Eukaryota > Viridiplantae > Streptophyta > Magnoliopsida > Asterales > Campanulaceae > Campanula > Campanula takesimana. The sequence continues at coordinate 210,643 of JAOWBW010000629.1, forward strand.
TAATTTTAAGGAGATCAAAATTGAAAAAAAATAATATTATTTTAATGGTACAAATATTATATTTATAAATTTATAGGAGAGCGAGGAAGGGGAATTGACACAACTCTAAAATCAAGTGGATCAGATGACCCATTGAGCTTTTACATCGATGGGGGGGGGGATTGATAAGAGCGTAAATCAAGGAAAAGGCCCTTATGAATTTAAGATGGGAGGTCAGAATCTCCATCGAATTGGATCATTGATGCCCAAAGAAGAAGCTCCTCCACAATTTGCTCAGCTATATATTTACGACACTGAAAACGAAGTTTCTAACATAATAAAGGCTATCAGGTATGTGTCTTTCGTAATGTATTATATGATTACATTTATTTGTGTATATACCATGTGAGATTATCTACTAATTTTAAATTAGTTGTTTTAAAATTAACAGTAAACAGAGGACGTCAAAATTAGACAACTCTATTGTAGCGGACTTAAGAAACATGGTTTATGAAAACAACCCGTGTGCAAAGATTTACAGAATAGCTGCAGAGCGTATTTCGTTGAGAGATTCGAGTGAGGTTAGGCTTCGACTGATAGGAAATCGATCTAAGGATGGAAGAACGTATAATTTGCCAACAACTTCTAAAGTGGCAACTCTTATCGAGGGTGATATTGAAGATGCACCTGATGTGAGAGACATCATGGTTGAGAAACGGTTTGGTGACTTAAAACAAATACACGAGTTCAACCCGTGTTATCTTCCTCTTCAGTACCCGTTGTTGTTTGTTTATGGGGAAGATGGATACTATACCTATATTCCTAGGAATATGCCTCCTATGTCAAAGAGACCCAATCTTTCTTTAAAGGAGTTCTTATCATTCTGACTACAGGAAAGGTCTACAGAGGGACCTCAACTTATGGGAAGTGGAAGATTGCTGCAGCAGTTTATGGTTGATGCATACATATTGATGGATACACAATGGCTTCAGTGGATTCGTCACAATCAACCCGCTCTTCCGGTCGAATCTTACCGGAAACTATCAGATGCAATTTCAAGAGGTAAAACTGATCCATCATCTGCAGGTAGGCGGGTTGTGTTGCATCAACGTACACCGAAGGACAGCGTTGGATGACTCAAAATTTCCAGGATGCATTTGTTATTAGCAGGTGGACAGGATATACGTCACTCTTTATAACATTTAACTGCAATCCAAAGTGGCCAGAGATTACAAGATTTGTTCAGAAGGAGGGGCTACGCCCTGAAGACAGGCCTGATATTATATGCCGTGTTATTAAAATGAAGCTTGAGGAATTAGTAAAGGATTTGAAGTAAAAGAAAATTTTTGGCGAGCCTACTGCACGTAAGTCATTCTGTCCTCTTTTTTTTTTTTTTTTTTTGCTAAGGGTCATCAACTCGATTACTCTTATACCAATAAATTAAAAAATAATCATAATAAAAATTAAAAAACAGTTATTCTAACTATTATCAAGCATGATACAATAAGAATATTTAAATTTTTATTAAGATTTTTATTTTTAAATTTAAACAATTATTGAAAGTGTAATTGAATTTATCAAAAGTTTCAGTTGTACTAGGACGGATGATATATATATATATATATATATATATATATATATATATATATATAATTATTTAATTTTTATGTGACAATAATTTTAATTTTTCCCATGCTTATTTGATACAGTTGTTTGCACTGTGGAATTTCAAAAGCGATGTCTTCCCCATGCTCATATTCTTCTTTTTCTCAAAAGTAAGGACCAAGCAAGAACAGAAAAATGTCGACAAGTGGATATGTGCTGAGATTCCCGATAAAGAAACTAATTCTGAATTGTACGAGGCTGTAAAAGAATATATGGTAGATGGTCCTTGTGGTGCTGTGCTGCTAACCCAAAGTCCCCTTGCATGGAAAATAAAAGGTGCTCAAAAAACTTCCCTAAAACCTTTAATGAAGGAACATCCAGTGATGAGAATGGATATCATGTTTATCGGAGGAGAGACACCGGTGCCAATGTAGAAAAAAGTCGAGTTTTGCTTGATAGTAGGTATATTGTGCCTTATAATACTGAGTTGTTGTTGAAGTATTAGGTTCACATCAACGTGGAATATTGTAATCAAAGCAAATCCATAAAGTACTTATTCAAGTATATTAGCAAGGGAAATGACAGAATAGGGGTAAAGTTTTGCGTCGATGATGAAGTGAAACATTACATGGATTGCAGATATGTTTCTGCATGTGAGGCGATATGGAGAATATTTGGATTTGATCTCCATTACAGGACACCCTCTGTTGAGCGCTTATCTTTCCATTTAGAAGGAGACCAGGGCATCCCTTTCAAAGACGGTGATTATCTTCCGGATGTTGTGGGTAAGCCTACTGTTAGTCAATCACAATTTTTACAGTGGATGAAGAACAATCGTGAAAATCTAGAGGCTCGACATTACAAGTATCATGAGTTTCCAAATCATTTTGTTTGGGATAAGACAAAGCGAGAATGGCGTCCTAGAAAGAAAGGCACATCAATAGGATGAATTTATCATGTCCTCATCAATACTGGAGATATCTACTACCTGAGGCTGATGTTAAATCATATTCCTGATGCTACATGTTATGATGATTTGAAAACCGTAAATAACAAAGTGCACGATGATTACAAAGCAGCATGTTATGCTCTAGGATTGTTAGATGATGATAAAGAGTATGTGGATGGAATAAAAGAAGCAAGTGAATGGGGGTCACTGGATTATTTAAGAAGACTATTCGCGGTGCTTCTACTATCTAATAGTATTTCGAGGCCATAAGATGTCTGGAATCAAACTTGGCAAGTACTGTCAGATGATATCATTTACAAGCATCAGAAGAATTTTAACAATCCTGGTAAATATTTTGTTATGTTTGATTTAATTTTTTAATGAAATATATTAAACTTTATTTGAATTGTCACGTTTTTTATATTATTTTTTAAACTGATGTAAATTAATTATATTTCGATTATTTTTTTCATGTGAATCTTTTCATATTGCAGGGTTGAAACTCATTGACGAGCAAGTAAAAAATTTTGCATTGGCTGAAATTGATAAGTTACTGGCAGCAAATTGCAGTGGTCTTCGAAATTTTAAAGATATGCCTCAACCAAACACTTCTATCATTTCTGATGCGGAGAATATGCTAATATTAGATGAAATGTCATATGACGTTGAGGAGATGTAGGCTGAGCACTCCAGATTACATAAATGTTTGAATGGAGAACAAAGGATGGTTTATGAAAAGATTATGATTGCTGTTGATATAGGCGATGGTGGAGTGTTCTTTTTGTATGGGTATGGTGGCACGGGGAAGACCTTCGTATAGAAGACTTTGTGCTCGGCATTGCGAAGCAGGAGGGACATAGTTCTTCCGGTTGCTTCTAGCGGTATTGCTTCCTTGCTTCTTCCGAGGGATAGGACTGCTCACTCCAGATTTGGCATACCTATCTAGGTGGACGAAAGCTCAACTTGCAGCAAGATTAAACTAGTTCTGATGTATGTGGTCTCCTAAAGAAAACGAAGTTCATAATTTGGGATGAGGCTCCAATAACCCACAAGCACTGCTTTGAGGCTCTTGATAGGAGCTTGAGGGACATTATGCGTACTTCTGATGGTCGATGCTCTGATAAACCCTTCGGTGGATTAGTTGTTGTGTTTGGAGGAGATTTCAGGCAAATATTTCTTGTTGTGCCTAAAGGAAGCCGACATGATATTGTACATGTTGCCATTAGTTCATCTAAACTTTAGAATTCGTGTGAGGTTCTAAAACTGACAAAAAATATGAGATTGCAGGTAAATCATCTTATATTAAACTTTAATATTTTACATTTCCCTATTGTAGTAATTAAATTTTTCTATCTCATTCATTGTCTAAATCTATGTAGGTCGGTTCCTCTTCCTCTTCTGATGCTATGGAGATCAAAAATTTTGTTGAATGGATAGTACGGGTAGGAGATGGTGATGTTGGTGAAGAAAATAATGGAGAAGTTGACATTAAATTACCAGATGATATTTTGATAACGGATACATCTGATCCTATTGTAACTATTGTTCAAAACATGTATCTTGACATATTACATAATATGGGTATTGATGGTTTTTTTTCAGGATAGAGCAATTTTGGCACCAACTAATGAGATAGTAGATACTATCAATGATTATGTGATGTCACTGTTGCCCGGTGAATAAGTGTTGTATATGAGTTCAGATAGTATCAGCAAGAAGGACGGAGATATTGCTGGCCATGAGGATGTATTTTCTGTTGAGTTTCTTAATACGATTAAATGCTCGGGCTTGCCGAACCATTCCATACGTCTGAAGGTTGGGTGCATAGTCATGCTACTCAGAAACATTGATCAAGCTTCAGAATTATGCAACGGAACAAGACTGATAGTTACAAATATGGGAAAACATATAGTTGAAGCAAGAATGCTCTCTGAAAAGAATACTGGCATGAAGGTGTTTGTGCCTAGAATGATGTTGAACCCATCCGATTTGACAAAATTCTCAGTTAAATTCCAACGTAGACAGTTCCCATTGAATGTTTGCTTCGCTATGACTATAAATAAGAGTCAGGGACAGTCACTTTCTCATGTAGGGAAATACCTTCCTCAACCTGTATTCAGTCATGGGCATTTGTATGTGGCAATCTCGAGAGTTACAAGCAAAAAGGGGCTCAAAGTTCTGATTTGTGAAAAGGACGGTCAAACGAGCGATGTGACCACTAATGTGGTCTATAAAGAAGTTTTTCACAAATTATGAGGTAATTCTAAATTTATAGACATTTATACTTGCAATAATTCATTTAATAGACATAACTTTAATGTGTGTATTGGTTTGTAGGTATCAAATTCAAGTTAATGTGGTTGCTGCTAAATGGGTTGTATAGTAACTATGTTGTTACTTTTGTCTAAGACTTAATGTTTGTGATATAGGACTTATTAATTTTGTATTTAGTCATGTATTCAGGAGGTTAGTTGAATTTTAGTTAGCTGCAATAATTTGTTTGTATTGATTAGTTGTAGATTATTATCCAACTATTTCAGTTTCCAGTTTTCGGTTTCTATGCACATTTACGATTATTTTCCAAATCGAAGTTGCTTATCCAAATGTAATGTTCATGATTTTGAATGATCTTTTATTTCGTGCAGTGTGTTAGTGTTTTGACTTGAAGGCCGAGTGCGGGGTACTGACTGGCGAAGGTGGTGATTTATTACTTCCTTTTAATTTTATTTAGTCAATCACCTGAATGTGGTCCTGATCACCGAGTTTATTACTTCCTTTTAATTTTATTTAGTCAATCACCTGAATGTGGTCCTGATCACCGAGTTTATATCTAAGTAGCAGAAGTTAATGATTGTATGGTGTTGGTTGTCCCTGTTGAATGCTTAAGCTGTCAACAAGGTTTGTAGAACTTAATACACTTAGCTGGGCAATGACAGAATTTTCAGTTTCAATTTGAGAACTGTAACGAAAGAAAGAGGTAGAATGTTTTAGAAGTACAAACTATTCTAGGGTTGCTAATACTTCCACTTTGTTAGCCATCTTTAGACATATATTTTTTTTCCCTAAGAATCATGAAAACAGTTATCTCCTTTGGTGATGTCTCTCCCGCAAGCTCTGAGTCACTCAAACACACCAAAGTAGGAGAAATTTTCGATTCGGGTAATTCCGCTGCTAAAATTTCATGATGTTTACTTTGTCCAATAATTTTTCTCCACCTTCTCCCCCTTCCCTACTCTGGTCACCCTCTCTCTTTTGTACCCCCCCCCCCAAATTGTTTTTTTTTTATTATTATATACTATACTATGTTTTCTGACTTAGATTTAGCAGTCCATTATTGCTTATGGTTTACTGAATCAAAGACAGAACATGCCCTTTGAAACATCTGCAAATATGATTGGGTTTGCTAAAGTGAATGTTTGGTCTCATCCTGCAGATTTTCTGAGATCATAATTGATTTGGAAAACGAGAGCTTGATTTGGGGAGTGGTCTGTGGAGCTGTTGCGCTTCGGGTAGAATGAATGAGAAATGTTCTTAAATTGATACTCCATCCCAAAATGATCAAGGACAAATTTAAACATCCATGTTGGGGGAGGGGGGGGGGGGGGGACATTTACAATTCTTTTGCATTTGTGATGGACCTTTGATGCTAAATCATTTCCTTTGTCAGTAGCTCAGTGTAATGCTTCTCATCACTATTTCTTTACATCACATGCAGTTTTTTCTCGACAGAGGAGGACGTTGCTAACTAAATTTGGGACGAAAGAGTATGAATTATAATTTAGCACTGTGTCCATGAAGTCTTAATGGATGTTTCACTTTCATTGTAAGTCCGAGGGCTTCAAATATCTTCCTTTTTTCGTTTCTTTTCTTCTTTTCTGTGTGTGGCTGTGGGTGTGAATAGGATGGGATGATATGCGCATATATCATATTTACATTTTTTAAGTGAATGCTTCATGTATGTATGGTTTTTTACATGGAGCTCTTGGGTTACATGAAAAGATAGTGGGCAGTGTGTATTGGAAAAAGTTGGGTTATAAGAAAACAACATTCATTGTCAAGCTCATCCTCATCTTGATGTTAACATCATCGTTGGACTTTATATAGCAATGTAGATCATGGGGAGTTTATTAATGAAAAATGTCAAATTTGAAGATCATTAAGGGACGGAGGGAGTATTTTTTTTATTCTTAGCATTACTATGCTCCCGTACTCACTAGTATATTTTCTTAATCCCAGTGCACTCTCTCATTTGGTAGCAATAAGTATGGGACGGAAGGAGTAATAGTTTTATTTATTCTTTTTTATATGACAGTTTTATTTATTCTTTTTATTTGTTTTTTTAATTCTAATATCCAGGAGGAAAAAAGAATTGCAGGGTGCGTACTTTAGATTTCTATCCATCATAGGTGAACCAGAATGAACTCTCTTACTCTCCTTCCTTTCTTCAGAACAATGAGTAGAGAGATACAGTTACCGTTGACTTTTTGGAAAATATGAACACTTAGTGGGTAAGTCAACTACGGATTCAAGGCCAGCACCTTCTATGCCTTTTAGGCCTAGGCCTGCAAGAATTGGAAATAAAAATTACGAAATACTCCCTCCGTCCCATCACAAATGACACTAGTGGTCAATTTTAAATGAAAAGTTATTATAAATGTGAACTCCCTTGGTCCCGTCCCAACATAGTTGAAACAATACTAAAATTCTTTTTACAATACCAAGATTTTGTACTTATGAACTAAGAGTTTTACTTGCCTAATGAGCAGTGTTCTAAAAGACCCCCGTCTAGGCCGACTAGGCGTTGCCTAAATCCAGGCCGCCTAGGCGTTCATGAAACGTCTCAATCCCGTCTAGGATATTATAGTTAAGAATGTAGCCATATTATTAGAAAATATAACTCAAATTATTACAAACAGCTTCATCAATTAACTCTGTAAAGGCAAAAAGACTAGGCATAATGAAATGATAAACCACACAAAAGGGTGACATCAAAGGGAGCACCTCAACCCTCTCAAGCTCAAATAAACAGTCAACTCGTCAATTTAACAACTCACTACATTATCTCGTCCCATCCCGTCCCTGCATTAAGAATGTAGCCATATCATAAAAGTGCTCAAATTAAGTGGTGAAATTTGTCAGCAAACACCTCCACCGAGATTTCTGACAGTCATAGTTTCTTCTTCCCTAGCAAGATAATCAAGACTACAAACTGAGTTTCGACAGCTCATATAGCCACAACAACAAAATACATAGTCGATAATAAGTTTAATTAAAGATTAAGAAAAAAAAAATCCCCGACAAATTTATGTATACACACATAAGGGGCCGTAATCCTGCAGCAGGGGCTTATGAACTCCTCCTACCTCTACTAATTGCTAATTAACAGTCTCCAGGAATTTCTGCCAGCTAAAAAGAACTTTAACAATAAATTACAGCTGGCTGTACAAAGTCTAAGCAAACACTACACAGCAACAAAAGACCTAATAAGATAGATCAAGAAAAACCTCAGCATTGCAAATGAAATCATGGTTCATCTTATCTAGGCCTCAGGCTTTCACGCCTTGATCCGACGGCTGTTTTTCCTCCTTTCCAGCATCACCTTCATCGTCCTCGTCATCTGCCTCGCCAGCAAGCTTGGTGAGCTCGTCCTGGATTATGAGTTTTATCGACGCCTTTCTAGATGTGAGATCGGTACTGAATCTTTTCGCTGAAAGAGAACCAAAGATTGAACGGGAGAATAAGCAACTTTGTGGGGAAATAGCACTTTAGTGCCATAAAGTTTACATGAAGTTGCAATGTAAGACCTAAAGTTCCATTTGTTGCAATTTAGTGCATTATGTTCACAGTTTGTTGCAATCTGGTGCAAAAAATGGATGACAGTCGATGAAAGCTAACGAAATAAACGGAAAGTGTAACGAGTGTCTTTTATTTTTACATATTCAGCCCCTATAGTTTAGTCCTTTACAAGAGTGTATTGTAACTATAAATATTAATAGTAAAAAGGCAATATTAAGTAATACCGTATAAATGAGTTCGGAAAAAGTTAAAATAATATGCAAGAAAAAAATAGATAAAATATATGAATGAATTCGAAAAAATTTAAAGCAATATGTTCAGAAAAATAGAGAAATTGTAAGGAACTAAGAAAATTATTTTAATAAATTATACATATCCTTTAAAAGATTATATTGTAAAAATTAATACACTTAATAGCCTAATACAAATAATATGTTTTTTAATATACACACACTCTTAGAAAAAAAAACATCAAAGAGATGGTTTTGTTAATAAATATATTTAAAGAGATGGATGATACAACGATTCATTTTTTTTTTTTTTAATTTGAGAAAGAAAAAATTAGTATGAAAAAATATTTTTCAATAAATATTAAACTTATTTTTTTTTTCACCAGATAATGCTTTATTTATTAATATTTATTGCTAAAATATTTTTTCACAAAACTATTAAACTTCAGGGGCTGAATAAGCAAATTGAAAAGACACTCGTTACACTTTTCATCTATTTCGTTAGTTTTTGTCAAGTGTCATCCATTTTTGCACCGGATTGCAATAAATTGTGAACATAATGTACTAAATTGCAACAAATGAAACTTTAGGTCCCACATTGCAACTTTATGTAAACTTTATGGCACTAAAGTGCTATTTCCCCCAACATTGTAGCATGAGTTTGACAATATGTACAAGGTAACAGTCAAACATTCACAACAAAGATAGTCCCCATTTGACAAGCCAAACATTTTATTGATGATGCTTTACTTCCCTTGCACCTTCTTGAAATTCCACTATGGCTACCATCTTCCTTTTTTTTTTTCTTTCTTTTTTTTTTTTTTTTGAAGCGGGACTATACTTTTGTAATGGAGGGAGTACATGCAACTAAGTGAATTCTCAGCAGTATTCATTAACAAATACTTTGAACTAAGCACATTTCTTTGGAGTATATCAAATTTCCACGGGGAACATTATAGAGTAGGAACGAATAACTAGCTCACTTGAAGATCTATGGCTACCCTTAGGACAGACCTTGAACATAAGAAAAATATGGTTTGGCTATCAGTAAAGTTTAAGGTTGCTCATACAAAGTGACATCCATAATCTTTAGGCAATGCGTGAAACTATAGATAACAAAGGGTTGTCGCTTAATCGCTTCATACACTAATGCCCAAACCCAAGGCAATGAACTTGGAAAGTAAATGCATAAGAGAAGAAAGCATACCAAGTAGTTTAAGAATATCTGTGAAAGTCGCCTGCAAAATAAACAAAAAGAAATAGCCTGTGTCATTGGTCCGGAAATGATGCAACTCCCAGTCTAATGTAAAGGAACAGAAAGAGAGCACAATAACCGCCACTTGACACTTTCGGACTCATGTTAGCTTGGAGCATCATACCATCTAAGCCTCAATCTATAGAGTAATATAATGACCAATACACGTACACACTAAACATAAGGGAAATGGAGGCTTCCTGTATTTATAAATGATTCCGTGGCAAGCCATTGAGAAAGGAAATATACTAGATCTATCATTTTCTGCAAAATCAAAGGTACAATGTAATCAAATTCTTACAGTGTTGAAGTCCACTTCCTTTAGAATCTCACAGACTGCAGTTCTTAGATCATCATCACTTGGTCTCAGCTTATCTTCTTTTGCTTTCTCTTTCGGTTTCACAGCCTTTTTCCCTTCATGCAGAAAGAGAAGTCAACGATTTAAAATTCTTCTATTCCAAACAAATTAATAACAATTAACAAGCTCCATTTTAATGTCATAAAACATAAAATATAACAAAGAATGACAATAACTCCAACCAGCTTTCTCTTTCGAAGCAGATTTCTCCTTTGAAGCAGATTTCTCTTTGGAAGCGGATTTATCCTTTGAAGCAGATTTCTCTTTGGAAGCGGATTTTGAAGACTTCTCAGTCTCTACATTTTTCTTTTTCCTTGAGAAAGTCTTAGGACCTGATTCAGTATCATCGCGAACTTTGGAACTCGAGGATGGTTTTGAAGGAGCACTCTTTTCTGGTGTAGTAGATTTCTTTGGTGTCGAAATCTTCTTGGTTTTAGGCTTCTCAGTAGATTTCTTCTTTGGAGCTGATTTTTTCAAACTTGATTTGGGCTTCTCTTCTTCAGACTCGGCTCCAGACTTAATTTCTTCCTCACTTTCCGTATGCTCAGGTTTCTCATCCTCGGACTTCTCAGGAGTGCCATCGACATTTTCATGTTCATCCTCTCTTTCATCGTTTTGTTCTTCTTCATCAGACTCATCTGCTGTCTCAAGTTTAATATTTTTCTTGTCTTCTTCGGATGATCTTTTCCTTTTCTGTTTCCAAAAGAAAACAGCAACAGACAAAAACATAAAACAAGAGCAAGCACACACTAGATAGACCATATGGACTAGCTATTACTCCGTACATTTGTTAGTTAGGCATTAACTTCATTCCAACACGAGTACCAATATATTACAAAATCAAGCAAGCTTTAATTCTATAGAAGAGAGTTTCACGAAATTCTGCGCTGACAGGAAAACTAGCAATCATGTTAACTGAAGGTAGTATTGCACCTGTACTCTAGTGTCTTTTTTCACAAACATCAGAGAAAATATATTTATATAATGATATACTCTCTCCGTCCCAATAGAATAGTAGCATTTGACTAAACATGTAAATGAAGAAAATGGTTTGAAACCTACTACTCCGTATTTCTTTATTATGCCCTTCAAATCTTTCAAACTAAACTAGATGCCAATATTTTAAATTCACACTGGGCAAGAAAATGAAGGTTAATTTAATCACTTAGTTGTGTCAGGCAGTACAACAAAGAACAAAGAGAAACACCCCACTAAAGAGACCGACATCTTCATTATACACAGTATTCCCTCTGGCCTCAAATACAAGCAAAATTAAAAGACACTTTTGCCCTAAAAATAAGCAAATCTCATCAAATTCAATGCAAAACTCACTAAATGCAATTGTATTTGATACTTTTTTACCAATAATACCCCTAATTAACCATTCATTTTAAAAGATAAGTGTATGTTTATTAGACATTTAATATGAGGATATATTAGTAATTCTAAAACGTTTTTGTAATAAAATCAAGACAATTAAACTACTTTAACTATATTCTTAATCTGTGTAAAGGTACTTATTTTGCTTGTAATTAAGGCTGGAGGGAGTATAATAATACTGATGATAATGTATCATTGTATTTCACTGAGTCTAAAAGACAAGACAGCACCTTGACCTATCAGATATTAGCTTCATGTTGTCTCATTATTATTAAGAAGCAACTTCAAACAAGACAGGCTATTATTGTCCAGTCTCCATTGCCAAAAAATGTTATTTTTTGCTCCTCCTCAATATTTACATAATTTAGTTCATCTGTAATATCTCAAGAGTAGATAGTTTATATACCGCGTCAAATTACCTATTTCATTCTTTTGCATGGAGTCGCTGGATTTTTCATACAAATTTACTTTTGTGTTATACAGCCGAAAATGTCAATTACCTTAGATGAGGCTTTGCTAGCTGTATCTTCAGACGTCGATGCATTACTTTTTCCGGCCCTCCTACGCTTTTTGCCTTTACTTGACTAGAGGACAATCACAAGACATAAGGAGATGATGGCAGAAAGTGAAGAAAAATAAAATTGTAAACTGCTCATCAAATCTTTCATGCAAGAGGCTGAACCTGCTCTTTCTCTGCAAGTAACTCCGAGGTTGTAGCGTGAGGAGACTCCAAAAATTCTATCAGCTTAACAATGACGTCTTCCTGCATTAGTAATGAAACAACTAATTCTGAGATCACCAATACAGAAGTTAAGATTCCTTTAGAATAGTAGGTTAATTCTAATCTTTTTGTTCAAGAAAAAATATGAATCATGTTTTCCCAAACACCAGTGCCATGAAGAAGGGGGTAGACCATGCACATCAGCTAATTGATCCTTCTGTTTGTTCAGGGTAAGTGACAATACATATCAAATCACCAATGTAGATGTGCATGTTTTTGACCATTAACTCCATCAACTAGCGTTTTGATGAAATTATTCAACATTATTTCCACCACAAGTAGTAAACAGTATGATGTTCTGATGGTGTGGGAGATTTGCATCCATCATATTAGCAGCTGGCAGCTGGGCCCTCAATACACTCGTAGAAAATTCAGGATTATGATACAGTAAAAAAAAATTATACACCTTTCTCGAAGTAGCTTTCGGAATTTGTAGATCAAGCAAGTCACAGAAGTCGAGCAACTTCTCTTTAGTATGCTTGTCAAGCTTTTCTCTAACTTTAAGTTTTTGTTTTTCCTGCAACACTAGATACTATTAGCTACTAATAACCCAACATTTTTTTTTTTGACAAGTCATAACCAAACGATGTCAGTCTCATTGCTTCATAACGTAGATGAACAAGAGAAATCTGAAATGTAACATTCATTCAGGTAAATTCTTTTACCTCATCACCATGCCAAACATAGCCAGAAAACCGCAGAATATTGTTCTTGATCTCCAAGGCCTGCAGATCAAAAATCAAAGGGGCATGCCATGAATAGAAGTAGGAATACTCAACTCAACAGAAGTACAAATTCAATACCTTTTTGGAGCACAAAAGTGATCTTTATCATGGTTGAATGAAACCTAATTACTATTAACTTCCGTCCCTAACTTATAATCTTGGAAGATCGTCATGTACATCTATTAGGATTAAGCCAAGAGTGACACTGTCAGTTTTAAATAAACGAGTTGTATAAAGACTTGCTCAATTAATATCAAACACTAGGAAAAGGCTTGCTTTCTGTTCATCGTACTCTTTCAATGTATTTTAGGTAGAAATGAATAATTATTAAGTTTTTCTTTAGTCGAAAATAACTGGTTACGTGTGGTCGCTTCCATACCTATTTTCCTATTCCGGGTTTTGCATCTTATAGTTCTTCAATCCCCGTTCATTTATTGCCGTCCAATCCACATATACATATGAATTGGGCAGTGATAGACTCTATTACATAAGGAACGCATAAGGTAGTCAAAGAAATGATAGTTAAAGATTTGATACAGGATTTAGCCAACTATACTGCAATAAATGAAAGACTTGCAAGGGAACCATGATGAGCTGGTTAGTTTAGTAGAATAAATCATAAAGAAGTACTTCTAGGACCAAAAATATAGCTTCGAAGAACCATTACCTAGTGTAAATCAAACAAATTCAATTACGTGAGCAATCAATTTTCAAACCCCTAGTCTCAGAAGATGAACAATAAATTAACCGAAAATGGACAAGGGCATCAACAATAGATACTTTTGATATTTATATGGCAAACAAAAAGTACAGGTAAAAAGAAAGAAATTAACTTTAATAGCTACTTTACAATCTTCGTAGGTCACGTTGAGAAGCAAGAAAGCAATTCATAAATCGTAGAAACTTAAAAGTCAACAAATAAGTTGGAAAGAACCCTAGTTGTCTAGCTCCAAAATTATACTCCCGTTGTCCCAAAATGATCTTCACACTTTTTCATCGTAACTACGAATGGACTTTGAGCAATAATTTAAGATTGATTTAATTATCCTGATGAAAATATAAAACTTGTTATTGATAGTATTATTGATGGTGTATCAATAACAAGTTTTAGATTTTCATAAGTACAATTGAATCAACTCAAAATTATCGCTCAAAGTTCTTTTGTAGTAGTGGCAAAAAAAGTGTGAAGATCATTTTGGGACGGAGGGAGTATCAAGCAAGATGTATAACCTAATACATGTATCAGCATATATAAGCTCAAATAAGAGCCAGCTTGCTAGTAAGTCCTTCTCACCTTACCCTTTCTTCTTTCCCTGTCATGTGTTCAGAGGACCACACAACAGCTCAACTCGCATATCCAACTTAAAAGGGTAAATAGCTGTACGATCCAAGTACATGATCTGAACCACTCCCTCCGTTCCTCTTTAAGAGTCCACTATTCCTTTTTTGGATGTGGCATACTAAGAGTCCACTTTCAAGAATTAAGCTTTCAATATTTGAACTTCATTTTTAATAATTATTATTTCATGTTCAAAATATGTGAGTTTTATATTGTAGAAAGAAAACTTTTGCACAAAATTTAATAAATACAAAAGGAGTAAAACTACAATATTAAATATCAATAAGTCAAACTTTCTAATGTTGACGCATTACATGGAGAAGAGGGAGTATACTAAGACACTCTTATATGCAAAGTAGTAGTCTTTTATTTCATATAAGGAGTGCATATTTAATCATCGAAGACGGTTATGGTTACTTAGCTGAAGCAATCACAAGCAATAGAAAGGAAACAGTGAGAAAACACAAATTTGGACAATGAATTGCAGCTTAAATCACCTTTCCTCTCCTTCCGAATAGAATGGTATGGAAGACTTTGAGTGTGTCATCAAGCTTCCTCTTTGATAACTTGTATGCAACTGGAAAGAAAAGATGGTTCAGATAATAACAATCAATCAGCATGACATAGCTCAAAAGTAAAATGACAAACTTTGCATGGACAGAGGAACCCCATGATGTACGAAGAACTCACACACTGGCACATTTGACAAGTAGGCTGCAACCAGCAAAGTGGGGCAAGGAAACTCCCAACATATTTTTGCACATACGACTATGCCCTTATGATGAAGATCAAACTCAGAAAAAATTGGAATACGGACTAATGGTCATTTGTTTCAGTATTATTGAGCACATTAAGGCAGGCGCACATGCATATTTTCAACAGTGATTACTACAGATGTATTCTTGAACTCGGTTCAAAACTACTTTACGAATCTTTATTATAAGGAGAAAAAAGTTTTACAATTGACAAGATGAATATTAATCGGTCAGCATGCTAATAACACAATTTTTCCAGGTAAGACTGATAAACCCAATTAATGCTTATCGGTTACTGTTCACATTGGTCATTTTTTACCATCACCTTTTATTGTTAAAATGATCCTTCCTCCTTATATCTCTCTCGTTCACATATTCACAAAGCCTCGTAGGTTCTACACTTACGTTTCTAAAGAGTATAACCACTTCCAACATCAAACTTATTTTTGATTTAGAACTAGGTTTATCATTGTTCTCATTAATTGCTCAACTTTATTGCATAACTGTTTCATGTATATAATTGATTTTCGATATATGTTACTCCCTCTGTAACTACATCCCATAAATATTGTTCCCTATTGACTTCACTCGAGTTTTAAGAAACTATTCACCTATATAAGACGTTCTTTTAATACCCCTCAAGTGGTGCTCTAGTGCTGTCAAAAAATGAGGTCTACGCCCTTCTCTATCTTGAGTTTAAGAAGGGCGCTGTATAAACATTTGGGTAGGAAAACCTTTTTGTGAAAGGAAAAGACACTCATATTGTGGTGTCACAAAATGGTAGGGGCACCTATTATAGGACGGAGGGAGTATAACAGATGCATGTTTTGATGCATATGTGGACATTCAGTGCATGCATATCTTCTATTTTGGTTTTTACTTGAATTAAAATAGAAATCTAAGTAAAATAACATGTGATTCCTCAGACCCAAAATGAATGCCCATTTTGACCTTTTTCAAGGAGATTCACAAAGAACCCATACCACTACAAGTGCTCACTGGAAAGTTAATAAAAGGGAAACTAGTAACTTCATTGAACAAAAGTGACTCATTTGAGATGGAGGATGTAGATAAATAATCCTCCCCATAAAAATGCCCTACTATCACCTAGTTTCTCTGACAGAAGCCATGTTTCGGAACATAAGCGATTATATTTTTATTTTCTTTGAGCTGTAAACCTCCAAATTCATTCCATTTTGTTCCCAAATTTATTCTTACTTCACTGAACATTGTGCTTTTCTTATGTGTTGTGTGAGACTCTAACCACTACTATGGAGGGAAGAGGGAGTCTCAGACCAGTATATCATAAGCAATATTTAGCCCTATGACAGCGGCTAAGAGGACAACAGTAACTGAATATCGGTGGAGTAATGCAAACAGCTTGGACAAGTTAAAACTGCAGTAAGATAACACTATCTTTGAGAGTTAAAGTGAGAAATCGAGAAAGCCAGGAGTGTGCACCGTGTATTGTGTGTATGGTTGCACATGTCTACACAGATTGAACATTAAATACCGCCCAACACTTATAACCTCCCTCATACTTGTGTGTGTGTTGGGGGGGGGGGGGGGGGGGGGACAGCTCCATCATTATGCTTTCGAGCCAGAAATTAACTAAGCTCAAAGAAATAATAGCAGTGAAAATATCCTCGTGATTAAATGAAGGCCGTTGTTTTGTGCGCGTGCAAGCAAATGTGTAATGCTAGAAAATATACTCCCTCCGTCCCTCTTTAATCTACAAAAATTGCCATTTTGGTTGTCCCACTTTAATCTACAAAATCCTAAAATGGAAACTTTTTAACACTTTTTAAATAATAGGACCCATTTGACACACTCACAACAACTACCCACTTACTATTACCTACCCCACTTTCTCTCTCCTACCCAACTATCTACACTCACAACACATCACCTTTTCAACTTTTTCCTTAAATAATATGCCCAAGCTCATTTTTGTAAATTAAAGAAGGGCGGAGGGAGTAGGCAGTTATTATCCTAGCTGATAATATCGGCAATCACAGTTTTGAAGTACACTAAAATCATAACGCTGCAAACAAATTCCTGTTTTAGTAAAGTTTTTACTAAATATACTTGTTTAGATTCAGAAGCAGGAAGAGATACTCTAGGGAGCCACTACATGCAAGTTAGGCAAAAAGCTACCCCAGAGAGAGAGAGAGAGGCTCAATGATGAAATAGAGAGAAAAACTCTAGGGTTCTGAAAGATACATTTTCTGCCTTAGCAATTTTTTTTTTTTTTTTTTTTTTTTTTGCATTAAACTGAAAAACATACGAGTTAGTATAGCATGAAAGAACCATCCCACAACTGCATTTAAAGCCAATAAGAATCTAGAGAAGTATGGTGTGTGACTTATTATGTTGGTTTTAACTTTACATACTTAAAAGTAGAAATTAAAACATAAAAGATAACCCTGTCTCCTACGTTTCGGAGGCAAACTCCTGACTTCATACTTCTGAATTAACCCCATGCTTGTAAGTTTGAATTATTACAGTACCTTAATCACAAACCAGAAGCATTAAAAATTCAACTCGGAAAAGCACCCTGTGACCTTCCCCACCTTCCTACTTGTACAAAAGCCAAAAACAAAATACAAACATTCTCTGCACGTGCATGCGGACAGGTGAGCAAACAGCTACATATTAACCATCATAACAACACACTCCCATCATCTATTCAGTGCTTAGTAAACTCCAATAGCTAATAACTGATACAAAATCAGAGGTATCTTAATGGGGGCGAGGTCGAGTCGGTATCAGGGAAAGAAACTTCATAAAAGCTCGCAACATATTTTCTCGAAGAGAGAAAACAGGTCAAAAGATTCATGTAGGACAGACAAGGGAAGGGGGAGAGAGAGAGAGAGACGGACAAAGGTACCACAAATGCATAATTGGCCCTACAAGCTAAAACTTGAATATTTTCATGTTGCAGTTTATTTTGCATTAAACTTTCCAA
This sequence comes from Campanula takesimana, assembly GCA_026119855.1. Lineage (NCBI taxonomy): Eukaryota > Viridiplantae > Streptophyta > Magnoliopsida > Asterales > Campanulaceae > Campanula > Campanula takesimana. Next base: position 228,763 of record JAOWBW010000629.1, read on the forward strand.
ACAAGTTAACACTTGGATATTTTCAGTCTATTTAAAAGATCACTCCAAATCTCTGCATATAGTACAAACAGTAACTAAATAAGAGAAGTAACAAATAAGCAGATATTTGCAGGCCAACTGAAAACGTGTCAAAAATGCAAGAATGAAAAAGATTAATAGTTATAAAGGATACAAAAGGAAAAAAGACGTAAGATGTACCGTTGGGAATATTTTTCAGAGCAGTACCACGGCCCTGCATTTCCAAGTTCAACCAAAAGCTGTTAATTCAATTCATTCAAGAGGGTGGTACAACAAAAGCAATATGGATGGAAAATGAAACCTTTTCAATATGGAATTCCCTGGAAGTGTCTATATCAATCACGGCCACCAGCCTTTCTACAGATTTGCGCTCACGTACTGGGCGGTCAATCACAGAAGCCACTGGAGTTTTTGGCGGCTCCTTTTTCTCTTTCACAGTCTTCTCTTCACCTCCCTTTTCCTGAGCAGGGTCTTTCTTCCCAGCACTCTTCTTTCTAGAACGTTTCTTCGATCCTTTCTCCGCTTCAGCCACTTCTGGCTTGTCCTTCTCTTTGGAATCGACAATCTTCTCATCTTTTTTCTCATTTTGGTCTTCTACTTTTGCCCCACTGTCCACTTGCATTTCACCGCTTTCAGTTACATCCTTTTCTTCAACTTCATTCTTGCTATCGTTCACTTTATTCTCCTCTTCTTTTACTTCTTCCTCATCTACTTCCCCCTTGTTTTCCTTGCTGTAGCTAACTTTCACATCTTCCTTATCTACATCCATTTTCTGAGTCTCAACCTTATCCTCATCCTTGCTATCTACGTCCATCTCTTCTACTCCTTCCTTCTTTTCCTCATTTTTCTTCTCACTCGTGATTTCACCTACTTTTTCTGGCAAAGCAATCCCATTTGCTACTGCAGCAACACCTTCAGTGGGTCCATCCTCCTCGCCCATAACTGATCCAAGAAAAGGCCCGCCAAAACAAGCAACAATCTGCTTCGAAAACCCAATAACATGAGTCTTTCAATTATAAATTAAACTGAAAGTTGTTTTCACTCATAACAACACAGAGAAACTCGAAGTGGTACACTTATGAAGCACAGGTATGAACATAGAAATGAAAATCATTACGGCTATAACTGTAAGATAAGATGCGGATACATGCTCAAGGAATCCAAAATTCCTATGCAGACCTATACAAGCATGAATAGAATCACTTCATCTAAATTCACCAAAAAATAAGTAAAAAGGAGTGAACATACATAATAGAGACAAAAAGGATCTCTTTAAACATGAGTAAACCCTATCCATAAACATGAATCTTAAACATTGTACATGACAATGTTAGGATTGGAGTCCTAAAACTATGAGGAAGGGAGGAAAAGAGTCTAAGTCATTGGAGTATTTGGATTGAGATCGAACTGTGCAGCAGGAAAAGGGAAGCATCGGCTACAGCAGGGGTGTGCGGCCGCACAAGGTGGTGTTGTGCGGTCGCCTAGTTGATCTGAAGGTTTTAGGGCCTTTGTGGCTGAAGTGTGCGGCTGCACATGGAGGTGGTGTGCGCCAGCGCACTTACGCCGGGGGCAAAAGCTGTAATTTCGAGATTTGTTTCCTATTTTAACGCAATCTCTTCCAAATAGACTTAGGGCTTCCTTGTACACCTATATAAATATATTTTCGTCCAGAATATTGTGTGCTAGTAGGAGAGAGCTAGGATACACATTAGAGAGCCATAAATAGTGTCAAGGAGATGGCCGGGTGCCTAGGAAAGCCATGGGGGGGCGGGGTGATCCTACAACCCGGCCATGACCGTGTTGTGTGTTCTTGGGGAAGTGAGATAATATGTGTGAGGATTGCTCATGGAGAGTAGACATGCTAGATCTTAGTGAGCGCAAGTGCAATTGAAACAATCTCATATAATTATTAGTGATACCCTGGCTTGGTTCCCCCCCCCCCCAGATGTAGTCCGTGTTGACGAACTGAGTTATCAAATTCATGGTGTTATTTCTTTCATAGTATCATGAGTTGATTATTCTCCTACGTTAGGACTGCTAGTATGGGCTAGGCGGATGTGGGCATCTCCCCAAATCCCCTACAAACAAGCAAATGAGCAACGAATCACGAAATTATACAAACCCTTAAGAATTGCAAGCACAGACCAAACTTGCCGGGCATTTTTTTGAATCATCTAAACTTTGGAAGCGACCGACTGAGGATATGAAAATGCAGTGGCGGAGCACAAAAACTTTTGAGAATGGGGTAAAATCATTTTTTAAGAAAAATGCTATAAACTGAAACTGGGCCACAAAATTTATAGTTTATTTTTGCCCGGCCAATCATTCCGTTGGCATCTCAGAAAGAAGAGCTACTCTCGAATGAATCTGAAGTCAAATTAAGTAGAGAATGAGTGGATGCCGCCAAAGAGAGTGGCACCTTCTCTTTGCTGATGACATGTTGGTTTTCTGGTTTGACGTCCCGGAACCTTTTTTTTTTTTTTTTTTTTTTTTTTTTGATATGACTGAGGACATGTTCAAATTTATTACACTAAAACCCCTTAATTTAACAATATTTTGTAAAAATCGCACTACAATTTTTTCCCTTCTAAATCAAATGGGGGCAGCTGCCCCCATTAACATACATGTAGCTCCGCCAGTGTGAAAGTGTACATAGAAACGACCACGATTAACAGCTAGAAATGCAGGACATGTAAGAATTGCAACAGCTGAACTTCACCAAAATAAAGAACAAAACATTTACAGCAGGGAATGATTGATTAACAAAAAATAAGAGAATGAATTTTTACTACACATGATAAAACCTTACATAAACATGAAACCTTTACATATAACGCACACAAAAAGAGCAACGAATCAATAACTTCAAGAAACCTAAAAACAAATATTTCAAGCAGGGCAATTTAACTGGCATTTATACTTGTACCAACCTTGATAAACTTCCAAACCAACTTTTAGAGGTACATAAACTTAAATGCACATAGAAGCATCCATAATTCACAGCTGTAACCTTAAGATAAGCCGCAGAAGCAATCTAGGGCATGCAGCAAAACAAAAAATTACTTGAATCATAAAAAAAAAAAAAAAAAACCCTAGAACGATCTAAACAAGCACGCAAAAGATCAGCGGCAGCTGAATTCCACCATAAGTAACAAAAACAACTGATCGAAAAAAGGAACTTCCTAACTTCATAAAAAATGACAAAACCCTAACCAGCAAAAATCAATCATTTACTCACAAATCAAGCAAAAAAGAGCAACAAATCACGAAAATTGAACTTAATTGATAGAGATACGAGCAAATGGATTGACGCTTACAATAGAGATTTAGGGCTCAATTGGAAGATACGGAGCTCTGACTAAGTTGCGCTCTCAGTGTGTGTGAAATGAATTCAGCGTTTCCCTCTGTGTGTGTGTGTGTGTGTGTTGGGGTAGTGACTGGTTTTTATTGTGCGGACTTGAAATTGCGGATTTCAGACGCAGTTAAATGCCACGTCGGATTTGATGACAGTAGAGAGAGACACTGGGCGGAAATCTGAAATTGGGAATCATAGCAACGGCTCCGATTCCTTACTAACGACATCTTTCAAATGGGCGGTCCAGATTTAGTTTGTATTTTCAGTTAGCTTTTTAAAACTAGCAAAACCGGTTTCTTTCGGTTTGTCTAGGGGTGGCAAATTGGGTGTTTTGGGTGTACTCATTAAAGTTAAAATACCCGGATATTCAATAGATTTTTAGCTTAATGGGTAAACCCAAAACACCCAATTTGACACCCCTAGGTTTGTCACTATCTGGTTCATTATTGGTTGACTACAGACAATTTGGAGTAAATCTATAATCACCTAGAGACAAATGGTCGGCGGCGGACTTGATCGGATTTCGACCACTATTTTCGATTACTTTTACGTTAGTTTTGTGTTTTTTGCGGTTTTCATTAATTTTGGATTTTGAAAAATCGGACTTGAAGATTATGGATTCGATGAAAATCAGTAGCGGTGGTCGAAGTAGCCATAGGAAGCGCTTATCCCTCCGTCTATTTTATCTTGCAATCAAGTCGAGTATCTTGTTATGTTACATGTTTTTTAGCGAAGGAGCGATCGATTGACCATTGAGCGTCGTCGAAAAATGAGAACTTAACAAGCAAATTCCACCATGAAAGTCGTTGGTCACTAAAATTAATTTATTTATTGTAAATGTTAGAGCAATAACAAAACTTGATAAGAAAAGCGAGCGATCACAAGAACACAGATATACGTGGTTCACCAACTTGGCTACGTCCACGGGGAGGGGAGAGAATATTATTATCAATCTGGAGAAACGATTACAAGATCACACTATTACTGCTGCACGAATTATTGATCACAATAATTCCTAACTGTGCAACTGTAGAATTACAGACCTTGCTCTGAGCACTCTAATAATTTGTCTATGACAATCTGAGGTGTGATTTTAATCTAAACTACTGGCCTTTATTTATACTAGTAAATTTTATCTCAAAATCTCTTAGGAACTTGGAAACCTAGTCCAAAACTGACTTGGAAACCTAGTCCAAAACTGACTTGGAAACCTTCCTTCTGCGCTCTGTCCCGGAATTACGAAATCTCTCTGTTGTTTAATCCTTTAACTCGGCGTCCCAAATTCAAAGGCATTAACCCAACAATCTCCACCTTGACTTTGAATCTCCATGACAACAAACCTTTTCTCCCCCCTCGCCTCTTCTGCTATCTAATAGCTGCGAACAATCTGCAAGTCCAAACAATGTTGGAACTTGCTTCCCGTCACGAGTTTTGTGAACATGTCTGTAGGGTTGTTCACCGTCCCTACCTTCGCCTTTACCCGTTTCTCATCCCTTAGGAAATGATATCTGACATCAATGTGCTTGGTCCTCTTATGATGAACCCCAAGATTGCTGATCAATCCCTTCAACCATATTCCTTCCTTAGCGGACTCTGTCAATGTCACGTATTCTGCTCTTGTTGTAGACAACGTCCCTGTCGTCTGCAATCTAGCCTTCCAACTGACAACTGACCCACCAAGCGTGAACACATATCCGGTCTTCGATCTTCTTGAGTCAACATCACCCAAATCTGAGAAACCCTTGACTGCACATTCTGTCCCATCTCCACAGACGAGTCTGACGTCGCTAGTGTGCACTGTAGTATACATCAAACTACCAACTGCACTAGCATAGGATACTGGAGCCATATACTCTTTCTCCTCAACCGATTTGGGCCCAAACGCGACTGTATGTGCATTCACTGCACCCGGAGTATCTATAGTCTTAGCTGTCGACCCACCAAACCTTTCTGAAACTTTCTTGATGTATCTTTTCTGGGATAAGAACAGTTTCCGTTTGGATTTGTCTCTATAGATCTCCATACCCATAATTTTCTTCGCATTACCCAAACCCTTCATCTCTGCGACCAAGCCTTTCAGCTTCTGAATCCTTGACTTCTTGACTGCTGCTAACAAATAGCTGTCAAATCTCTTGTACCACTGCCTAGGCGGTTGCTTCAATCTACAAACTTGATCTTCCTTACCAGGAACTTGGAATCCTTCCGACTCTGTCGTGTATATCTCTCCCTCTATTGCTAGCAACACTCTGATCGAAGTGTGTCTGACCACTGTTGAGAAGATCCCATTATAGTCCACCTCTTCTTTCTGTGTGAAACCCCTTGCAACAACTTGAGCTTTATACTTGAACCCTTCTGCCGGTGACATCCCTTCCTCTTTCTTGAAGATCCACTTGCAAGTCACAATCTTTCTGCCTTCTGGCCAACTTCCAAGTCCGATTCTTGTGAAAAGACTCCATCTCATCACCCATAGCCGCATACCTATGAGATGACTCTGAACATGTATCTGCTTTATTGAAAGTAGAAGGTTCCGTAAGAACGGGCTCCACTTCCTCAGCAACCAGCAGTGCATAAGACACCAAGTCTTCAAATCCATTCCTGAAATTAACTCTTCTAGACCCTCCTTGTGCTAACCCATGTTCTTTAGGAACTGAACTTGAACTTTCTGGTGCTTCAGTCTTTGTCTCTGTTGGTGGATCCTGATAAACACCTGACTGTGGGACAACTAACTCTTCAGTATCTTGTTGCTCCACCTGTTTTTCAACATCTGACTGTGGTACAACTAACTCTTCAGTATCTTGTTGCTCCACCTGTTTATCAACACCGCCAACACTTGAAACAACCATGGATTTACCAGTCCATACCTCATAGGGAACTTTGAGGCCAATACCGGTATGAAGTCCATGATTAATCAAGTAACATGTTGTACAAAGCGCTTCTGCCCAGAAACGTTTAGACAACTCTGCATTGGAGAGCATGTACAACGCTCCCACAAGCCATGTCTGATTCATCCATTCTGCTACACCATTCTGCTGTGGCGTGCCTCTGCTGGTGAGATGTCTAGAAATCTCCACCTGTCTGCAAAACGAATCGAACTCAGTACTGCAGAACTCCAAACCATTATCTGTCCGGAGCTTCTTGATCTTCTTCTCTGTCTGGTTCTCCACTACTGTCTTCCAGTCCTTGAAATTCCTTAGGACCCCATTCTTGTGCTCCATGATAACCACCCAAGGCCTCCTTAAGTAATCATCAACCATAGACAAGACATATCTGTGCCCCCTTAGAAATCCCTGACGTGAAGGTCCCCAATACTCTGAGTGGATGTAATCCAGAACGCCTTTAAGATCCTTGATCTTAAGGCCATAAAGAAGATCTCTATTAGTCAACTCATGCATCTCTCGAGTGCTCATGTGACCGAGCCTGATGTGCCACAGCTTAGACATATCTCCCTCGTTCACCTCTTCTGATGCAGCCATAGTCGACTCTGCAAGCGTCTTTCCTTGGAGGAAATACAAGGAGCCCCGCTTAAGACCTTTCAGCATCACTTCTGAACCGTTACAGACACTAACTGCTCCACCTTTACCTTTGAAACTGAACCCTTTGCTGTCTAACTGACTAAGAGAAATCAGATTCTTTGTCATATGCGGAACGTGTCGAACCTTGTTCAAAGTAACAACCCTACCATCATGAGTCCTGACCTTGATCGAACCAATACCGACAACCCTGCAGACTTCACTGTTAGCCATGCTTATATCATCGCCAACTATCTGCCTATAACCGGTAAACCATTCTCTCCTAGGACTGATATGGTAAGACGCTCCTGAATCAAGAATCCACGCATCAGATGCGCATGCTGATTCTGATGTTACTAGAGCATAATCCTCATCTGAACTGCAATCTCTAGCCGTCATGGCCTCTGCTGTGACTGGTGCCTTGCCTTCCTTCCTTATGGGACAGTCGAACTTCCAATGCCCCTTCTCTTTGCAGAAATTACAGATATCCCCAGGTTTCGGACCCTTCTTGTGTGAAGAATTACCTTGATTGTTCTTCCTCCCACTAGAACCCCTGCTGTTGCTACTACTAGCAACCAAACCTGATGACTGGGTACCTGGCTCATTCCCACTCGCCTTTCGGCGCAATTCCCTCGTCTTGAGAGAAGTTTTCACTTCCTCTAGAGAGATCCCATCTTTACGGTTTATGCACGAATTGACATAATGTTCATAAGACATAGGTAAAGATACTAAAAGCTGCAAGGCTGCATCCTCGTCATCAACAACTACTCCTATATTACGCAGTTTAAGTAATGCATAAGAAAATCTGTCAAGATGATCATTTATGGGCGTACCTTCAGTCATACGACAATCATATAGCTTCTTTTTCAGGTATAACTTGTTGGTCAATGAACGTGTCATGTACATATCTTCCAACTTTAACCAAAGATCGCTTCCGGAGTCTGTTCCTGCAACATTGGTTAGGATCTCATCATCCAACTATCTGATGATCTTGGCGTGAGCCTTCTGATCTAACTTATTCAATGCCGCCACCTCCTTCGCTGCTGCTATCTTGTCCTTCTCTGACTGTTCTGCTGTAACTTCTGTGGTGACTGCCTTACCCTTGGGATCCTTACGATCCCTGATTGCAATCTCCAACGGTTCCCATAAATCTTTATCTACCAACAAAGCCTTCATATTGATCTGCCAGAGAGAAAAACTATTCTTCCCATTGAACTTGTCGATCGAATCTGCTCCTTGACCCATCTTCTTGTTCTCTGCAGCGGAATCCATGAATCTCTAACCACGAACCAAAGCTCTGGTGCCACTTAAGAGAAATCGCAACAAGAAACTCCAAACGCATACAATCGAAGACAAAACACCAGCAGCTTCTGTCCGGATACAATTTCGGATGCTACGGACATCAAAATCCGATCTCCACCGTTCAGATCGAAGATCTATGAGTCCCGAAGCTACTCACCAAAAATCAGCACGATCCAATGGTGAACGAATGCGCTACGCCTTTTTCTTCACCGCAGCGCTGGATAAAAACGGACCAGAAACTGCTACCTTGTTTTTCTTTGATCTTGGATCTCTTCCGTCGATGCTAATTCTCCTTTTCAACCAAGCTCTGATACCACTTGTTAGAGCAATAACAAGACCTGATAAGAAAAGCGAGCGATCACAAGAACACAGATACACGTGGTTCACCAACTTGGCTACGTCCACGGGGAGGGGAGAGAATATTATTATCAATCTGGAGAAACGATTACAAGATCACACTATTACTGCTGCACGAATTATTGATCACAATAATTCCTAACTGTGCAACTGTAGAATTACAGACCTTGCTCTGAGCACTCTAATAATTTGTCTATGACAATCTGAGGTGTGATTTTAATCTAAACTACTGGCCTCTATTTATACTAGTAAATTTTATCTCAAAATCTCTTAGGAACTTGGAAACCTAGTCCAAAACTGACTTGGAAACCTAGTCCAAAACTGACTTGGAAACCTTCCTTCTGCGCTCTGTCCCGGAATTACGAAATCTCTCTGTTGTTTAATCCTTTAACTCGGCGTCCCAAATTCAAAGGCATTAACCCAACAGTAAACCTAGAAAATACAAATTAAATGTGACTGAGATCAACAAACGATTATTTGTAATCCCAAAAGTTGAGATTATAAACAGTTATAAGAGATCAATGGTTAAATGATTGGTGGAAAATCAAAAGGAAATAGAAAGAGGGAGAAAGAATTGAAGAGAGGAAGAATAATGCAGTTTCTTCAATTTGTCAATTTTTTTTAAATTCAAAATTTTGATTCGGTCTCTTATCCCCACTACTTAAATTAATCTTTTTTCTTCTCTCTTTTTTTTAAACAACAATTTCATTAACACAAATTAACATGATAACGCTCCACAAAGGACGGATGTTTATCCCATACACAAGAATTCGTATATAAGCGAGAGTTCTCAGACAAACAATTCGCCGCATTATTTGCGGTCTGTCTTACAAAAACAAGTAAATGATACGAAAAGTTAAAAACATTAATGGTTGTGCATACACAAACACTGCCTCCATTGCATGATTTCCAACAGATCCACATATTCTCCCTCTTCCGACACGGTAATGCCTTGGATGTATACTTGAACGAACGACAACTTCAGCCAAACTCCTTTGCTCACAATGTCCTCAGACGCCCAAATACTCTTCCAAGTACAACTTGGACACTGCCCAATACTGACATTAAAAAAATCCCCAAACGGAAAAGATTTAACATTGAAAATACAAAAAATCAAGGCATTTAGGTCACCGAGTAATCACCAACCAAGAATCTCAAGCAATGCGAAATAAAAACATAAGTTTGGTTCAAAGGTCAAAGCGACCCAAATTTATCCAATGTTCTGCAACTTTTAGCCATGTTTTTAAGGCCTTGCAAGACCATTCACCATCCGGATTAAAAACCACAACGTAAAAAATCATAGGTTTCCAAATACCAATCAATATGCTCCTCACTAGACAAAACTTTATAGGAAGATTAGTTAGAAATCGTCCCACCAAACACAAGTGTCATTCATCGAAATCTAGAACATCCAGAACATAAAACAAAGAATAACGCAGGTTCTTAATAATGGGAGAGAATACAAAGGTTCCAACAATGGAGAATACAAAGACTCCAACAATGGGAGGGAGATCATAAACTAAAAAGATGATAATAATAATAAAATAGGTAAAAGATATCACACAAAACAATGAAAGGGAAAGGAAATTGGGATTTTTCATGTTGAGGGATTATGATGAAGAGAAGTAAATAGTGGTTAATGGTTCAAAAACAATAACTCACAACCCAAAACACATAAATAAAAATAAATATAAATAAATAAATAAATAAATAAATAAATAAATAAATAAATAAATAAATAAATAAATAAATAAATAAATAAATAAATAAATAAATAAATAATAAATAAATAAATAAATAAATAAATAAATAAATAAATAAATAAATAAATAAATAAATAAATAAATAAATAAATAAATAAATAAATAAATAAATAAATAAATAAATAAATAAATAAATAAATAAATAAATAAATAAATAAATAAATAAATAAATAAATAAATAAATAAATAAATAAATAAATAAATAAATAAATAAATAAATAAATAAATAAATAAATAAATAAATAAATAAATAAATAAATAAATAAATAAATAAATAAATAAATAAATAAATAAATAAATAAATAAATAAATAAATAAATAAATAAATAAATAAATAAATAAATAAATAAAGAGTTAAACAATCAGATAGTCAGAAACCCATTACTCACTTACATATTACAGAGAAATTCCTACCCGAAATTGAAGATAGAAGAGAGTTTTGTGTCCCCAAAACAGTTTTTGAAGCATAATTAAAAAAAAAATGGTGACTATGGATTCAAGTTTTCAATTTCAAATGAAGGAAATAGGGTTTAGAGAAAGTTTGAAGTTGTGAACCTAATGCACATAAAAGAAATGGTAGGAGTGAGAAAGAGTTTACGGAATCGTGTTTTCTCAGTGCTTCGTCGGAAAATCCAAATCCACCACTTCATGTTTGGTGCTTCATCGGCAAATTTAGATCCACCACTTCCTGATTAGTGAATAATCGTGCGTACGTTTGAGTGACTTAAGTATTAAATACTACCTATGTCCCTAAATGAGTGTCCAAATTTCATTTTAAGGGACACGGAAAATCTCAACTTTTTGAACAATTTGGTAACAACGATTCATATATAATCTTGTAATCTCATTTCCAAACCTTTAGTTTTGCACGTATAAAGAAACCGGTGAAAAATTTTTCGAAAAAAAATGTCTAGGGAGAAAGTTATGTTAAAAAAAGACACTCATTTAGGGACAAAGCTTTCTTGAAAATGGACACTCATTTAGGGACAGAGGGAGTATAATTTAATGAAAATGTTTTTTATTTTGACAACTGGCACCGCAAGAAATATTAAACCCTTGGTCGAAGGAAAAGTATTATACTTCTCAAAATACTGTTACTTGAAGTAAAATTAGTTTTTCTGAGTCAGTCAACTCAAACATTATCAACATCATGGATTCCTCATATTTGAGATGTTTTGATTATGTTAATATTGCCCATATTTCTTCATTTAAAAAATGATCAAAATCATGAATTCCTACTAACTGAGATGCTTTGATTATGTTAATATTGCCCATATTTCTTTACTTGAAACATGATCAAAATCATGGATTCCCTATATTTGAGATGATTTGATTATGGTAATATTGTCCATCTTGTTTACTTCACTTCAAATATAGACTTAGTGATTTTAAAATTCATTTTGTGCATATATTTAATTCATTTTGGGTTTCGTCTTGGCCCATTTGCGCTCTTTATAGGCCTTTAGCCCAGTTTCAAAGCCGTTCAATGGCCCACTGAATACACTACTTGCTCCACGCTTAATACTCAAACATTTATGTTTAGATGGTGGTAGTATTAATTATCACTTTAAATTAATTACTCAAAGTCTATTTTTTAAATCTACTATGTGTTTAATAAATATTGCATTTTAATTCTTTAGTCAATTTTATTGAATATTAACAAACAAATTAAAATTCTATTATTTGGAAAATTTTCAAAAATTATTACCAGTAGATTTGATAAAATATTGAGAAGCCAGATAAGGGTTATGGTGGCACTGTTTAGCGAGTACTGGATCTAATAGTAATAATATTGGCCACACAATAACAAAAAACATGGTCAGAATCAAAGCTTTTCAATACTTAAAAAAAGGACATTTTAAAGTAGCCGACACATTAGCCTAGTAACAGACGAGTCAATGTGCATATTATGGCCGGTAAGAAAATCTCAAAGAAAATTGTACCATACTGTAATTCACAAATGGCTATTACACCCTTGAATTTCAATTGTTTTTATTTATAAATTAAGTTTTTTTTTATTAATAAATATTTTAAACTATTACAAAATTACACGTAAAAATATACTATTTGATAAAAATTGGGTGAATGACCTAAATATGCAACATACTTTTGCATTTTTTACAATTAATACAATGTGGAGTATGTTAGTGGCATATTAATGAAATGTATTTTTTTTTTTTTTTTTCAAATAATGCAATTTCGTTGCATTATTTGCTTCAAAATTTGAAAGTACATTGAATGAAAATAGTACGTATATTGCATTATTTGAAAAAATAGTAAAAAGTACATTGCATCAAGATGCCACTAACGAGTACATTGTATTTTGTGAAATCAAAGTAAACGTCCATCATATTAATATTCTGAAACTTTTTAAGACCTCCATGGCTCCATTACACTAAAAGACCAATTAAAAAAAGAAACAAATATTTGGACAGAGAGAATCTGTGCAGAATATAAACGTCCAAAATCTCTTCCACCCCACCCCTTTCTCACTCCCTGTCTCTAAAAGCCTACAAAAACCCATAATCCATCACCTCACCATCTTCCCCGCGATTCAAAGTCATGGAGATCCCTGAAAAGCTTCTCAAATTCAAATTCCACATCTTAATCGCTCTCGGTTTCTCTCTCATCCTCGTTTCCATCATCTACATCGCTCCTAGTTTAATCGATGTTCTCGTCTACTTTTGGCCTCTACTGCTCTCCACGGCTCTCTTCCTCGTCGCCGTCGTCGTGTTTGGCCGTACTTCTCCTCCGTCGGCCGAGGTTTCCGGTGAAAAAGCAGGTGAGGGGATCTTGGATTTTGTTGCTGGCCAACCGGAGGTGGGACTGGAACCGGAGCCGGAATTGGAACTTGAATCGGATAAAGTACTACTAGAAGGGGAAGGAAGCCATAAATCTGAGCAAATGTAAACGACGATTAGTATAGTCTAACTACACAGATATATCTATGCTCAAGTCTCGAGATCTTTCTCCGGTTTTTTTTTTTTTTTTTTTTTTTTTTTTCTGGTACTAGTGTTTATCGACTAGACATGAATTTGCTGCTTTGTAAATTCCGGGATATGATTATAATAACGTCATCTTATAAGGACTGTTTGGTCTTATGAATTCACTTTTCTCTCTCATCTTATTTCGAATCTGAAATTGAAATTAGGGTGTGCTGGTTGGTATATCAAGTGTATTTTAGTTGTACCGTATACTAAACATGTTTAATTTAATAAAAAAAAATACATAACATTATCAACCACCAAAATCGGTATAATAAATTAATTGGTACGATTGATACTTGGTTGTTATAGTTAGTGCATTGTACTTTACTAAGTGTAAAGTGAGGTCAAAAAAAGAAAAAAGAAATTAAACGCACTTAAACAATCTTATATATTTTTTCTTTCAAAAATAAACTAAAAAAATCTTAAACATTCTTCATCAATTATATATATATATATATATATATATATATATAATAAACAAGAGCAAAATTCAATTTTGCATTAAAAAATGGTACAAATAAAGATGCATTACAGTTTTTTATATATACAAAAATCAATTTAGTAAAGATTTTTATTAATTGAGTTATGAGGAAATTTCAGGATTGATGCTACAATAATGAAAATATTTGGACCAAGTTTATAGTAAATGGCTCTTGAATGTGTGACTGGCCCAAAATGAAGTTTGATTTCACTAAAATGGCGTATGGGTCTTTATTTAATGAGGAAGTTTGGCAAAATGGTTATGGACCTAGATGGGATCTTGGATCAAGGCCCAAAAGAATGAATGGGCACATGTTTGGCACATGAGGAAGTAGGCTATATAAGAAGACATCCCTAAACCTAAGGGGGATTCACAAGCACACTTACAGCCACCATTTTACATACTTGTACTCTCCTATGTTATTCTTGTACATGCCGTTGCTTACTCTCACGCCGGAGGGGCGTTAGCCGGAGATGCCCCCGGCTTAGCTTACGGTTGTGTGTGTGCAGATCATGATGGAGAAGAAGGCCGCTATCCAACCTAGACTACGAGCTTGGAGCCCGGTTGCAGCCCATTGTTTGAGGACACATCAGTTGGTTCCGTTGCCGGGACACGAAATCTCTTATCGGTTTTGATTCACAGTGTTTGTTCTTTGATCTGGTTTTCGAGAGAGAGAGAGATAGAGCTAGTAAAGGAGCCTAGCCAAAGATGGTGCAAAAGTATCACAAAAGAAACGCAGATCTGGGTTCCTCTGAACACAAAACGGAGTCAACCGTGCAAAAATGACCGTCAAACGCCACTGTCGGCGACGGCAAAACCCACACCCAGTTGTCATGAACATCCGGCCAGATCTACACCGACGAGATCGCATCAGCGAAATCGGCGGCAACGAAATTCTAGAATCAGAAAGAAAATTCCGTTCAGAAGACGATGTCGCCAGAAACACACAGCCATATTCAACTCGCGGTTTTGAAAATCAGACATGACGTCGCTAGCAAAAGTGAAGTCGCCGGAAATGGGTGTGCCTGGGATGTCGCTAGAAAGCAAGGAAATAGCTGAGTCTCGCCGAAAATCGAGCATCTCGCTAGAGTTAAAGATGTCGCAAGAGATCAAGGAGGCGGCAAGAAAGCGAGGACCTCGCCGGAAATTGACGAATCAAAGCTGTAGATGTAATCGAATCTTAGAACAGTGGGATGAAATCACCTAGTTTATTGAAACCGCTTGTTTGATTGTAATCGCGGGAAGGGAAGATTTTTCTGAAATTGGGAAGCCGTCAACGTCTATTGTCGCTGCCAAGTCCCGAAATAGCAACGTTAAATCTAGGTTAAATTCAAAGGGGAAAATCTTGAGTATGAAATTGAACAGTGGTGTAGGTGGCGATGTGATTGAAATCACCTATGGTTGAATGAAATCTCCAGCCACCATCTTTGAAAAGTTAAGGTGGCTGCTCACAAGGAAAAATGGGAAGGCAGTTTCAAAATTAAGCTTCCCAGATGTCAATATTAGCTTGGTTACATTCCGAGTCACATGCTCAAGTGAAAAGTTGCATCAAATTGTTTCAGACCATCTCAACTAGACTGGCTTCCACTATTCTCATCTCAGGTGGACTCTTTTCAATTATACTCTTTTCAACTATTTCTGCATAACTTCATTTAATAATATGAAGGCATGCTAAATTATATCAAGTGTACAAGAGGATTATCCACTACCATCATGCTTATAATATGTCACTAACAGTAAAATGGTGATTAGTACTAGGGCTGATTGGTTACTTTATGAATGTCGATTAGAAATCTGCTCTTTGAAATTGTTGAAGTGAACCATGCGACTTGTTTTTTCACAAATCGAAGTAGATGGAAATAACGGAGATGTATGATTATTTATATGATTTATATGGTGCATAAGCATGCTTTGTGGATTGTTTAATATGTGTTGAAAATATATGTTGCTATAAAAAGTTAGCTTATTACAAGCATGCTCTGTTCTGTATTTTGACAATTATTAAGCTTGCAAAATTGGCAAATTGTAGGTCTGCATCTTGATCAAAATGAATAAAAAATTGTGGTACGGAAAAATAGTGCTTATTGAGTCGAATGCATGAGCTCTACGCAATTTGTTTTATATGAAAAACTTTGCGAGATTATAGCAATTATGGCAATCGGAAAGAGAAATTGGTACAATATAAGGGTGCAGTGAAAGGCTATATGCTTGTGATCTGGAAATGGTTTATATTGAGAAAAAAATTCTTGTTGCTATATGCTTGGAATAAGTAACATGGTTTCGTTAAAACTCAAGTAGTACATATGATTCATTATTTTCTCATAGCAGTTCATAATATATTCTCATATTATGTCAAATACTAATGAATGGATTATTACTTTGATTCGCAAATGACTACCTTCCGTATCTTGTAGGAAGGTGTTTATTGAATAAAGTCGCATAGAGATATTGAACAAAATCGTTGATTGGGAAAATAAACGAGAGATGGTTTTACAAGGAGTCGATAAAAGCCTAAAAAGTCAAAGAGGCCCGTCATGAAACTTAAGACTTTGTTTAAAGGTACAAAGCACTAAGATTTGGCTTCAAGGTGTCAAGCAAAAAGGACTTGGCTTAGAGGTGTCAAGCACCAAAAAGTGTAAATAAAGGGACTCAATAGCAAGGCTACCTAAATGGTACTATTATTTTGGGCATTCTTGAATATGAGACTATCTTGTTATGAAGCCTAGGACTGGACTTCATGTCGCTGGCACTCTTGGATATGCAATTATCTCATTATGAAGCCCGGACTTCAATGTCGATCGCATTTCTTGAAATGGTACTATTATTTTGTTATAAGACCAGCGACCGGATTTCTTTATTGCTGGCATCTCGAGACAGCGGGATTTTCTTATTAAGAAAGTTTAGTGACCGGACTTAAAGTCGCAATTTTAAAAGCACATCCTGGTGCATCCTGTATGTATGGTCCGACTCGTCAATTTTCTGGAATTTTCTAATGGAAACGGAAGGGGATCGCACTGAGATGGCTTTATTTTGTGGGAGCTCGTCCTATGGCATACGTCAAGTATCTCCGCCAGGTCGTTTCTTTCCATCTTTTAATATTTATGATATTTTATTTTTTATGTGCTCGTTATATGGCGACTATAAATGCATGCTTAGAAAAGTCAAAAATAGCAGAAGTTGCATGTTTGTCATTATGCCTATTTGAGTTGAAGAGTGATACCCCTTGTAACTTTGTTACTTGTGTAGTTAAGAAAGAAAACGAATGATTAAAATTGAAATGAAAATTGTTACTTTCTAATTAAAATTATATGCTCTTCGTTGCATGATTAAAGAATGTCTTATAACGATAAATGTTAGCTTTTCATTAAAAGGAAATTAATGGATCCACCCGTGCTATAGCTTATGTGAAATTGTAGAGAGTTTGATGAAAGGGCGTACGGATAATCACTAATGAACTTCATGCCTATCTTTATATAGTTTATATAATATAGTTATGTGCTTGGTGTGATACTCAACGAGACATGAAAATAGTTGTTGCTAAAACAAAGCGAATTATGTATCTTTTTGGAAGATGTCCCGTGCTAATACTAAAATTGCGACTTGGTTTAAGTGCTTAATTTTGAAAATTGTAAGAGTTGGCAAATCGCATGCCATAATATTGATCAATATGGATAAAAATGAATCACGACATGAAAAGTTAAGTTCAAGAAAATGAAATATGCGAGCTTTACGGTATATGTATGTGAAATTTTATGGAGACGTATGCTAATATTACAAGGGAAAAAGATGTACACACATTAACGTGCTCGAGACCCCCAAATAGTAAATAATAAAATGTTGAAAGTCGTGATAATAGTTCTTGAATTAATCATACTCGTCAAAAGATAAAAATGTGTAATACATTATTTAGCTCGGTTCTATAATAGTCTTGAAATATATGCTCATTATGTAAAAAATAAATGACATAACATACTTGATTTGCAAATGATTGCGACATGTCTTTTGTAGGTACTCTTTCAAGCATGACAAAGTCAGCGAAATTATCTCGTATTCAGAGTAGTATTTACAAGATTACACTCTCAAAAGATTTCTCTCGAATGAAGTTTCTTAATCTTGCCGTGGGACATGAAAGTGCTCTAATTCATTATTCTCTAGCAAGTATAGCCAGTTAAAGGCTAAATTGAAGAATGTTCCAATATTCAACTCACAAGATATTGCCCACATCGTTTCGAGGGACAATAGAGCTCATGAGTGCTATGGTCTTGTCTATTACTCCATGGATAGAGCTTACGAGTGCTCTTTTGGCATGAAAATAGAGCTCGAGGATGCTCTTTTCATCTTGATGGGCTCACATCCCGAACTGTCGAGTTACTTGATGGGCTCACATCCCGAACTGTCGAGTTACAAGACGTAGAGGCGGGATCGCTACTTGTATAAGCTTTCTCTCTTAGACATGCCTCAGGATTTGCTACTTGTATAAGCATTTCCAAAGAAGGTTACATGTATAAACCTTCTCAGACGTACGTGCCGGCAAGAAGTGGATGTCGCATCAAATGACATCCACACAAGACGTGGAGGCGGGATCGCTACTTGTATAAGCTTTCTCTCTTGGACATGCCTCAGGATTTGCTACTTGTATAAGCATTTCCAAAGAAGGTTACTTCTATAAACCTTCTCAGATGTACGTGCCGGCAAGAAGTGGATGTCGCATCAAATGACATTCACACAAGACGTAGAGGCGGGATCGCTACTTGTATAAGCTTTCTCTCTTGGACATGCCTCAGGATTTGCTACTCGTATAAGCATTTCCAAAGAAGGTTACTTGTATAAACCTTCTCTTACGTACGTGCCGGCAAGAAGTGGATGTCGCATCAAATGACATCCACACAAGACGTAGAGGCGGGATCGCTACTTGTATAAGCTTTATCTCTTGGACATGCCTCAGGATTTGCTACTTGTATAAGCATTTCCAAAGAAGGTTACTTGTATAAACCTTCTCAGACGTACGTGCCGGCAAGAAGTGGATGTCGCATCAAATGACATTCACACAAGACGTAGAGGCGGGATCACTACTTGTATAAGCTTTCTCTCTTGGACATGCCTCAGGATTTGCTACTTGTATAAGCATTTCAAAAAAAGGTTACTTGTATAAACCTTTGCAAATGCTACTTGTATAAGCAATTGCGGCGTGATGAAAAGGTTACTTGTATAAACCTTTACAAATGCTACTTGTATAAGCATTTGCGGCGTGATGAAAAGGTTACTTGTATAAACCTTTGCAAATGCTACTTGTATAAGCATCCGCGACATGATAAGAAGGTTACTTGTATAAACCTTCCCAAACATATGTGCCGGCGAGAAGTTGATGTCGCATGAAATAACATTCACCCGAGACGTAGAGTCGGAGTTGCTACTTGTATAAGCAATCTCTCTTGGGCATGCCTAAAAAGATGCTACTTGTATAAGCATTTTCAAGGACAAGACGGACATTACCGGCAAGAGGTGGATGTCGCCTCTCAAAAGACATCCATCTAAAATAAGATGGAAAGGCCAAAGAAATTGTCGCCCAATATGAACAATCCTATGTAGACAAAGTCTTAAGGAATGCTACTTGCATGAGCACCTTCCAGAAAACAAGACGAACAAGGCGAACTAGGCAACATGCCGCTCTATTGCAATCAGTCCTTCATGATTGCCTGCAAAGCACATAGTAATGGAGATCTAAGCTCAATGAAGTATGATGTCGTAGGTATGTCGCCTAGATATGATGAAAGCATGCAAATATGATTTACTTGGGACAAGATGGGTGGACAATAAGATTGCCACTTGGACAGGCAATACTAAATAAAGATTACTTGTATAAATCTTCAACAAGACAAGGTGAATACGCGGAAAAGGGCTAGAAGTTCTCCTTTAAAAATCCAAGGCGACAAGACATCCAAATTATAACTACTTGAAGAGGCGACAAAAGGAAACTTGAAGGTGCTACTTGCATAAGCAACCTTCGGGAAAGTTACTTGTATAAACTTTCCTCTACAAGACTTACATGCCGCAAAACTGAAAAATCTCCCTTAAAGTTGCCCACTAGCAAGGAGCATTACATGCCGCCGTATGCACAAGTCGCGAGAAAAAAAAAGGTACAATACAAGTATACGTGGAGTAAGGTTGCCTAAAGACAACCTCACTTTTTCGAAGGGAGCATAGGTATAAGGAGCACATCCCGCCAGAAATAAGCTTTTTGATAGAATTATCAAAACAAAAGCAAGGCAAGAATTCACCAAGCAAGCGACATCAAGAGACTTGTGGAAGGATGTCTCTCGCAACATCAATTTTGTGAAAGCATGACGCTCTTGTGACATAAATATTTTTGTGGCATTCTGGGACATGATACTTATTTTATTACTAAAGTCCGGTGACCGGACTTCCAGGCCGTGTATGTTTTGGCACAAGGCCTATCTTGTTCTCAAGTTCATCAACCTCATTTCAGCAAATTTATTTGGGCAAGGGATATTCAAAAGGTGAAACAAATCACCTATATCACGAGAATGAAAAAGAGTTAACAGACGACAACAAGACTCTCACATTATGTCTCAAGGCAAAGCGACATTCAACTTGTTATAAAGACATCTCGCTCCACCTGGCTTGTGGATCTGACTTGACAAATATATGGAACTCCGGAAGAACTCGCTTTAATCAACTTGAACAAACAAGAGGTGGCTGATGAACATCTTGATATGACGTTACCAGACACTTGATGACTCAAACATGTCGACATACATGAAATGCTACAAAGGAGAGTTCTAACTTTACTTGATATTATACATATGCTTGTTTATTTTTACTAGTAAAAAATGAATATACTTGATTATTTGCTTGATGACCCACATGATTATGACTATGAATGTTAAAATTACACTTCTATATAATATATATAGTAGTAAGTTTTAATCTCGTAAAGTGCTGATGGCTTGTAAGCAAAAGTGGATAATGATAATCTCAGACATCTCGACATGGGACAAGGGGGTACTAGCTAATTGTGGTTTTTGGCATTATATTCCCATAAATGTATGCCGGCTTAGACATGGTTTACGCGTGAGAAATGAAAAGGATGGTCGTGCTTATGTTTTACCGAAATGCATACACAAGTATGTGGTTATTTGTTTGATTACTCGTAAGTGGTTAAATGGTTAAAAGGATAAATGGTGGATGAATGCGCGAATAATAAAAATAATGGAAAGGATGGATGTGTTTATTTTTGACTGAAATGCAAGAATTGGCTTTATTTGTTATGGAAATTGAGTTATATGAAGCTTGTCCTAGGAAAAAAGACTTGGTTGGAAAAATTTGCGCTTGTTTACATGAATAGTCTCTGGTTATGTGAATTTATTATAGTGTGAACTTAATCTCTTACATTCGAAAGTGATATTTGCATCTTGAAAGAATCTAGCACCTTGTTTATTGGAATGTTTTCCCGATTATCATATCGCGATTTGTGATCCTTCTTATATGTTTTACGTCTTGAATTACTTATTGAAGTTATATTATGATCGAGGAAATCATCTTGGCGGGATCAAGAATTTTTATTATATGTATTATTTACTCTTTAACTCGATCATGAATAATCAAGCTAAAGAGTAGGGGGCTTCTGATGCTACAATAATGAAAATATTTGGACCAAGTTTATAGTAAATGGCTCTTGAATGTGTGACTGGCCCAAAATAAAGTTTGATTTCACTAAAATGGCTTATGAGCCTTTATTTAATGAGGAAGTTTGGCAAAATGGTTATGGACCTAGATGGGATCTTGGATCATGGCCCAAAAGAATGAATGGGCACATGTTTGGCACATGAGGAAGGAGGCTATATAAGGAGACATCCCTAAACCTAAGGGGGGTTCACAAGCACACTTACAACCACCATTTTACATACTTGTACTCTCCTATGTTATTCTTGTACATGCCGTTGCTTACTCTCACGCCTGAGGGGCGTTAGCCGGAGACGCCCCCGGCTTAGCTTACGGTTGTGTGTGTGCAGATCATGACGGAGAAGAAGGCCGTTATCCAACCTAGACTACGAGCTTGGAGCCCGGTTGCAGCCCATTTTTTGAGGACGCATCAAGGATGATATACATGCACATCACTACATTAGGGAAAAAATTGTCCTTAGTTTATAAATCAAATATGAATCTAAATCAATCGGTCATCTTGGTATATAACTAACAATTTAATATTTATTTTGTCAAATAATGTTGGTACGTGGTATACCAACCAAAGTAAAAAATGCATAGCGTATACAAATTGAATTACAAAATTGGTACAGTGGGTCCTACATGTCATACTCACAGCAATTATCCACCAACTTTCTCTACCCCACTTTCTCTCTCCTACCCAACCATCAACACTCACAACACATCACCTTTTCCTTAATTCTTGAACCCACCCATTTTTTGACTCTTAAAATGGGACGGAGGGAGTATGTAATGGTAGTCAAATTTCTCAAAATTATCTACTTTGGCTGCTAATTGGTAGGAGATGGTACAAGATCTTGTTCAATGAGATCATCAGTGCAATCTCTCTGCTCGAAAAATAGTTCTCCTTCCATCCTAAGAAAATTGTCAGACTTTGACAAGTCAAAGGTATCAAGGATACAACTTTACTTGCCTGTAATCTTATATAATTGCACTATAATTATTACATGTAAATCCTTTTGAGATGCAATTTGTTTGGATAGACGAAAGTGAAATGCCCCGAGTCTTAAATGGAACGGAGTGATGCATTCAAGAGTTGTGCGATACAACTACAACACAATTGCCAAGATCTGGAGTATATAATGCGCCTAACATGATAATCTATTCTCTATTTTCTGTATGCGCTTAAGCACAAATCAAAAACCAACGGCTTCGTCTCAAAATGAAAGTCTATTTTTAGTTTTCCAAGCAAAATAATATTTTTACACTTTTTTCCACGAGTTAAGCACCTATTTGGTCCTTAACCTATTGAGTTGTTTTTCTTTTGGTCCTTAACCTATTTTGGTTTTCCTTTTGGTCCTTGATGTACCTAGTTGCAGGATAAAGTGGTCCTTAACCTATTTTAGTTTTCCTTTTGGTCCTTGATGTACCTATTTGCAGGACAAAGTGGTCCTTGACCTATTTTGGTTTTCCTTTCGGTCAACAAGCCATGTCGACGATTTTAAGGACCACTTTGTCCGGCAAATAGGTACATCAAGGACCAAAAGGAAAACTAAAATAGGTTAAGGACCACTGTATCCTGCAACTAGGTACATCAAGGACCAAAAAGAAAACCAAAATAGGTTAAGGACCAAAAGGAAAACAACTCAATAGGTTAAGGACCAAATAGGTGCTTAACTCCTTTTTTCCACTATTACTAGGAACACATATATAAACATCCTTAATAATGAGAGAGGCACATGACCCATTTCTGGGAGCGTGTAACTTGGAACGGGTAGTCATTGTGTCCGCACAAGATATCTATCTTTCCAAATTACTCATTCTTAGAGATGGTGAGGTCACCTCACCATCTCACTCAGGTGCATCGCTCCTTAACTTAATAATAACAAAATATGTTTGCAAGTGAAAATTAGAATATGATAGTTGACAAAGGTGAAATTCATAGCTTTTGCTAAACAAATAAACACTCGTTTAATAAGTTTTTTTTTTTTTTTTTGGATAACATAAACCCTCCAATCGAGACGCACGAAGTGCACGTTAGACATATTTTGAAATTTATATAAACGTACAATTATATTAACATTCTTCACAACTAACCTTGCATATGGCATAACACCTTCAAGTTTCAGATGATTGGGCAAGGTTAATGTCACACGCAGACAATGTCCCCGACTGATCAACATCAAGAGTGTCAAACTCTTCCATGACAAGAGCTATGTCTTCTTCATCAATCTTTCCCATCTCTTTTAGCTTATAGATGACAAATTCAGCAGCCCTATGGAATGGAGAAAGTAAAGCTAAATCAGTTAACTGGAAAGACGAGATGCAATTTAACTGGGAAAGTAAGAATCGCAAAAGAAAGAAAATTTGGAAAATAAGCAGAAAAATGTCACCTCAATAAAAAAAGGCAAAACTGCATCAAAAATCACTCAACTATGCCAGTTTGGGTATTTGGTCACTAAACTAATTTCCTTTTGAAACAACACATCAAACTTATTTATTTTTGCATCCATAGTCACTATCACTAACTCCATCAGTTTTTTCCCGTTAAATCATCATGTGCAATGCATGTGACAATATTTTAAAGGGTAGTTCAGGTAGTTCGCTTTAAACTAGAATATAAAGGTTAAACTTGTTTCAAATAAGTCCATGACCAATTGTTTTTCACCACTTTAGCTATTGATCTTAAAAAAAAAATCAATGAAGTCATTTTTTCATTTATAATGTTTATTTAGTTTGTTAACTTTATCACCAACACACCCACCATCTCACCATCACCACCACCACCTTTCAACCGCCATCAACAACCACCAGCCTCACTCAGTAGATTCATTGCAAAACCACCACCATGGAATTCAAGAATCGGATAAAAACTCACAAATCAACATCTTATCTAAATCAATTTCACAATAGATTCATGACTTCAAATCAACAAACCCACATCCAAAAGAATCAAAGGAGGAGGCAACAGTCAATCGAATTCATCAGATTCTCCACCCCATTCTTTGGCAGATTTGAACAAAAAAATGAATTTTAAATCGAAATCACGCGGATTTGAAATCTGTGGGTTCTAACCCAGATCCACAGATGAAGACCAAGTTAAATCCGTGGTCGACTCGACCCACATCATGTTCAGCAACGCCGGAGTCAATTCGAACTCCGGCCAGACAATCTTAAACCTGGACTTACCGGGATTCAATGGCGGCTTGCGTCAAGCACGGGGCGCGTGCGATGGTGGAGAAGGGGGTGAGGGGAAGCATCGTCTGCACGGCGAGCGTGATGGGGATGATGGGCACAGATGGGATGACGGATTACACGACGTTGAACCACGTCGGAGGTAGGGTTTGGGTGGGGGAGTTGCAGAATGAAGAAGAAGAAAGGGGAGGGGTGTTTTAGATATTGGGTGTTTTTCTTTCTTTTTTTTTTGTTTTCATTTTAAACCCTAAACTTTGTTTTTTCACTCATTAAGCCGGACAATTTGTTTCCCATTCTTTTGATCAAACTACCTGAACTACCCTTTAAAATATTGTCACATGCATTGCACATGATGGTTTAACGGGAAAAAACTGATGGAGTTAGTGATAGTGACTATGGATGCAAAAATAAATAAGTTGGATGTGTTGTTTCAAAAGGAAATTGGTTTAGTGACCACATACCCAAACTGGTCATAGTTGAGTGATTTTTGATGCAGTTTTGCCATAAAAAAATTCAAGAAATAATGTAAGTGTTACGAAATTTTTAAGAAAATTCGTTTTGGGACGGAGGGAGTGGTACATAACAGAGAATACAGATCACAGAATTTTGATTAGGGCAGTGAAGTGTTGTACTGCAACACTCTAACGTACCAACCAAAATTCCGTATTATGGATTGTAAAGAAACATACCCAACAACCCCATCATCGTCAAGGTCAGCTGCCTCCAGATCAACATTTGTCATCCTCTTCGTAAGAACCCAATTGACAAATTTTCTCCGTCTGTTCTCAGTATGCATCTCAGCACAACAAAAGAAGAACTGAGCCAAACAAATAGTACCAGCCAATATCCAGAATATGGCAAATATACGTCCTGCTTTAGTCGAAAAGCTCTTATCTCCATAACCAAGTGTTGTAATCGTAGAACAGACACAGTAAAAGGCATCAACAAATGCCAATTTCTCAACAGTTGCTAGAAACGTTGTCCCGGAAACTATAAGCACCAGAAGAAAGCCCATTACCATAAAGAACTTGTATTTCACTCTGTTGGTTTCACACTCTTTCAAAATATCGGACGGACCTAATTTCTCTTTCATATGTAATGCTTTAACCAGTAATATTTCCTGTTTCTCGACCAGGTAGTCCGCTGCTTTGCTTAAACTCATTCCAATGACAGTCATCCCCGAGAAAACAAATAAACTGGCAAGTAGTTTTGAGGTTGTACTACTAGGTACCAGATCTCCATATCCAACAGTGGTCATTGTCACGATGCAGAAATAAACAGAATCAAGAAAGCCATCTGTTTTCTTTCCTGCTATCTGATCTCTGACAAGGTAAAAACATGTAGTACCAATACCCAAGTATAAAAACAAGTACAAAGCTACTTTTCTTAAACTTGGGTGAATTTGGCCAAAATTAAAAATGCCATGAGGAACAAGGGCTTTGTCTTTCGAGTCTAGAAAATTGAATTCTGCTGGTGGGGCACTTTTACACCGTCGAAATCTTCTTCTTTGAGGAAATACTTTTTGGGTGATTTGAGGCTTGGTATCTAACATCCCTGCTAATAATGGTTCTTTGACACCATTATGTTCCATTGGTCCTTTAGCTAAGTTGCAACTGCAGATTACAAGAAGCTTCGATGAACAAATTTTCGAATTAATTTTTTTTTTTTGACATAAGAACATCTTTATTTCAGTTACACTCACATTACTGCTTCTGAAACGATGTCAAATGAACAAACACAAGTTAATTCCAATCCATCTACTCCATCCACTTCACTAAAAAATATTGCAGTAGTTTATTCCCTTCCATTCTACCCCTTTCCGATGTTAAACACTACAGTAAATCACTTTTATTTAATTTTTGAAAGAGGAAAGTGGGGGTGATGTAAGATTTCTTACCGCAATTAGCCAATTGTTTCATACTACTAGGTTGAATCCGTAAACATTAACTCCCTCCATTCCCTTGCCCGAATACCCAAACCGACAATCAAATGCAATTATGCAAGTAAAATAGGCCAAAATTTGATCTCTTAACCCTCAACCAATCCATACACTCAAAAATCGAAAATAACCCCAAAAATCAATGAATAATAAATAGTAGGATCCTTTTCATTGTACTTTCAAGTGTGTTTCACTTTTACCGTTATAATTTTATTTTCTTTCAAAATACCATTGTACATTTGGGAACATATTATTTTAACCCCAAAATCGCGAATTTAGCCAGGGATTTGGAGTTAAAATGATAAATTTTCCAAACTAGAATGGTATTTTTGGAAAACAAAAAAGTAGAAACAAATCCACAATCATTGACCAAGTAAAGTTAAATAACTACAATCATTACAACACAGAAGAACCAATTAGAACAATCAGCACTGGTTAAGCTATAGTTGAACAAAAATCAGAACTAGAATAGTATAAACAAATCTGCAATTATTGGAAACAGATCTAATAAGAGAATAAAATTCAAAGAAAGTGAGTGAACTAACAGTTAGGAGCTGAGGAATCGTGGCTTAATTTCGAGATTTCTCTATTTCCTTTCAATTCTGCACCGGTTCGTGAGTGGAAATCGTTGTGTGGGGGGTGTGGTGGGGGTGGGGGTGGGGGCTTTCTCCGTTGTTCTGGTTTTTGTTGGTGGTGGAGGTGTAGTTGGGGTGGGTATGGGACCTGGCCCGTCAAGTTTAGGGGTCCACTCTCACGCTCACACTTCATAGTAGTGTAGTGGTCCTCACGCGTTCATTCTTAATTTTAGTTGACTTGTCGGCAAAACGGTGAATCACCTTTTTGTTTTCTGCTTGTACATCAAAGTTCAGATATACTCCCTCCGTTTCCGTTTCACGTGAATTGACACTAAAAAAATGGGCACAATAATTAAGAGAAAGTAGTGAATGTGTGGTGGAAAATAAAGAAAAAGAATGAGTGAGGTAAATAATAGTGTTGATTGGATAAAATGAGTAGTGGGAAATGAAGAGAGATAATTAGTGAGGTTAAATGGGTGGGGTTGGGTGAATATAAAATATTAAAAAGTTTGTCATTTTAAGCAGTCTCAATTGAGGTGAAAAAGACGAAAAGGGAAATAAGTCTCAATTCACATGAAATGGAGGGAGTATATTTAAAGTCTTACGCATCAAACCGGAGATGGGCATTTCGGGCTCAAGCCGGTGGCGGCCGGTGCCCCCCAAAACCCTTGACTCGAGAGCTCGTCTCCCAAACCCGGCCTTTGGTCTTTGCAATATATGGGCGGTGATGCCGAATCTATGCGAGAATGACCGAACTATAAAAAACGATACAAGAACAAAGATAGTTTATGAGAAAAACTAAACTTTAATTCATAAATTCCAAAAACTGCCTAATCCCTGATTCCCTAAGAACATATGTACAAAAGGTTTAAAAAGATGTCCACTAATCACACTAACCCCACTAGCAACAAATGAAATAAAAACAGATTAAAAAATACGAAATTAAAATTCCCAAAACAGTAAAATCATGGTTTTGCCCTTCAAACGATTCCGGATGGCTAAAATCACGTCTAATCATCGCGAAGCTATGTCTTAATATATCGAGTCTTTTTTCGCATGTCCGTGCCAAATTTCGTGTCATTCTGAGATCGTCACTTTTGGACCGAAAATTACCCTGCCCTGCATCACCGAACCTTCAGAAAATGCAACGGGTTGGGCTTAACCGCGAAATGGCCAGAGCCCGTAGGCCCGCCGTCTGGCAAATGCGTCCAAGCAAGGTGAAGACATGGAAATTTGACTGTATTAACAATCCTAATAGTGTAAGAAGTACTGTTATCATTGACAATATGATGCTAACATTGCAACATATTGTCAATGATAGCAGTGTCTCGGAGCTTTTCCTTCAGACTCTGGAAAATTTGACACAGAAAAATAATCTACCAAGAACCTAAAATAATCCAACATAAAATTTCTGTATATGATAAACATCGTTTTACATCATATACTAGCTACTAATAAAATCCTGCAAATCCAGACATAAAACCAAGAAAATGTACGATTGACAATTTCACTCGATAATTCTAAAAAATACCGAATAAAATAGTTCAGCAACATCTTTACATATGACTATATATGATTCAACTTTTAGCAGAAATCTCAAGTTAGATAAACTGTTCCCAAAACCACAACCGTTTTCCATATCATCGTCCAAGTCAATAATGACTACTACTTCCTCCATAACCATAACCATAACCATAACCATTGTCTCCAAACGGAGCATATCTATAATCATTGCCTCCATATCGTGCGTAGCAATGTCTATTCCCTTTCGGATAATCATAACCATATCCTGTATTCGCAGGATATTCATAGGCATTCCCACCGTATGTGGGATAGTCATACCCTCTTCCTTGAGAATAATACATATCATTTCCCTGGTAATAATTGCGATTGTTGTAAGTATAGGGATTTTGAACTGCGTACATGTTGCTTGAACATTGTCCGTATTGCCAATGCTTTATTGTCGCCCTTGCCCCTGCCTTCCCCAGCCTTTTCAGAAGTAGGGGAGGATTAACAGTACCGGAAATCACCACAGTTCCGTCATCTTCCATATTGAAATGTGCTACTCCTATAATACCAAATAATTAAAACCAAAACAAGAACTGAACAACAACTATAAAACACGTTCCTTAAAAAAGTTGACAAGTCAAATGCGACATTTATTATGAGACGGAGTGAGTATTTCTTCAATAAGAATTTCCAGCATTTTTGCAATCTTGCTGATATAGTTAAGTAAATGAAAATATGAAACAAACCTTGGATCCCATTCAACACCTTAGCAACTACCTTCTGCCAACCGGGACCTTTAACGTCAATCTTTATAGCAATGTTCTGCAATGAAAATCAAAACATATTAGGGTTGAAACAAACACACACACACACACATAGATCAACAACAACAATGTACGCGTAAGAACATACCATGAAAGCATAGTTAGGCGCTTTCACTGGTGCTTTGCTACGGCCGCTGAATAATGCTGTTAATGTCAGTTTTGTGTACTTTTTTAATGGCTTCATAAGACCTTGTAATTGTTTCATGGCCATGATAGCAGAGTTTTGAATATTTTGTTCAAAGTGTTTTTTTTCTAGAGGAAGATTATATTTTTAAAGAGGCTGTAGCTTGATGGTTCTCTAGTTATGGAAGTTATTCTAGGGTTTACTGTTAGATATATTGAGGTCCGGAAAATCTTCTCATTATTTTGAAGATTTTACTGACTCAATTATTTCCAAATTTAATAATTTGATAAAGTATCTATGAACCCCTTCTCTGTAGAGGAAATTTTGGGAGAAACTAGTTTCTCCATAAGTTATAAAAAGTCCTGTTTTTATAGGGGTTAAGGTTTAGGGTTTGGGGTTTAGGGTTTAGGATTTAGGGTTTAGGGTTTAAAGTTGAGGGTTAAAAAGTGGACTTTTTATAACTTATGGAGAAACTAGTTTCCCTCAAAACCAACTCTTCTCTGTAATGATAAAGTCTTACTCCTTCCTCGCTCTACTAATAAGTGTAGCATAGCTAAAATAAAATCTCACAAAAAAACGCGTTTTTCTTAAGCTTTTAAAAAACGTGTTTTCGACATGGCAGTGTTAGGGTAAAAAAGAGCCAGTGTCAAAAAATGCCAGTTTTGGAGTAAAAAAAAGTGTCAGTGTAAAAATGTGCCAGCGCCAGTGCTTGTATAATGAAGTGTCAGTATAAAAAGTATCAGTGTTAGTGTAAAAAAAGTGCAAGTGTAAATAGTGTCAGTGAAGTCAGTATATGTGCCAGCGGCGAAAAAATTGTTTTTTCTTAAGCTTAGGAAAAACGTCTTTTTCATAAGACCAACTCAACATCTTATATTTTTTAATTCGTTCCAAAATAAATGTTGTGCTTATAAATAAAATAATAACTTTACTACAATTTTATAATAATATAATAAATATATAAGCAAGCAATGCACATTTTTTATTAAAGTTTGACAAAGGGAGTACTTTCTACTTTCTTCACTTCTTTTGTCACTTCAATGATAAAAAGGTTTTCAATTTCTAATTTCTCATATAAATATGCGAATCAAGTTAAAAACAAGGAAAGTAAATATACATTAATGACTACACATACATTTTCCAAAATTAATGAGAAGTTTCTATATAAACTATAAAATATAATAGAGTATTTTCTCAAAATTATATCTTTATGTGTTTTAAAGATTTATGATCGTTGCTTAAGCTTATGTTCATACAACACCGGCCGCCATGCAACCCCTCGCCGACATTGTAACCTTCTAACATTTGTTAATTTTACTACACACAGTTCTATTAAACTCTACAAATATTTGCTTCATATGTTAATTTTTTTTAGTACTTTTTGTTTGGTACACAAGTACAAGTTTTTTTTTTTTTTTTTTTTCTCCTCATAATGATGAGGTTTTTAACTTGATTGATTGTTATTTTGAAGGCTTGTCAGCTGAAAGTTGATGTTCATTGCGATTCGTGTAAGCGGAGTTTGATGGATGTCTTACGCTCCATTCGCGGTTAGTTTTGTTAACATTGTGCATGTTTTTTCTTCTATTTCTGTAAATTCAGCTTGTTCTTTCGTATGAATCTGAGCACAGATATGTGTATCATTGTTTTCATCTTTCTGGTCTCGAAAAGATAAAAAAAGAAATAATTTCTGATCAACGATAAATAAAAAATTAATAATTTAACAAATTTTAAAATTTATTATTGAAGCACTAATAATAATAACACCGTCAATAATTATTTTTAAAATTTCATTTAAAGGCCTAGTCCACATGCAAGTGTAGAGGTTCGAATTTCATCCCAATTAAAAAAATGATAAAAAGTAGTGTTGCTGAGCCAAGAATATGCATATGTATAGGGCGGATCTAGGCCCTTTGAGAGGGTATATAGACTTCATGACTTTTGTAATTTTTACAATTTACTCTTTATAATTTTTGAATTTACTATATATTGACCCCTGAAAAGAAAAATTCAGGGGTCTA
This sequence comes from Campanula takesimana, assembly GCA_026119855.1. Lineage (NCBI taxonomy): Eukaryota > Viridiplantae > Streptophyta > Magnoliopsida > Asterales > Campanulaceae > Campanula > Campanula takesimana. Next base: position 260,402 of record JAOWBW010000629.1, read on the forward strand.
CCGGCCGCTACTCATAAGTTTGTTCTTTAATTTGCGTTCTTCTTCGTATTAGGACTTCTTTCCCACAATTTTCAATCATGTATAGTATACGTTTTTATCTGCTGCATCAGTTAATAACTCTTTACTAAAATGTTACTCCCTCTGTTAGAAAATTAATGACCGATTTCGTTCTTGATCAAAAGCAAATTTGGTCATTCATTTTGAGACAAAGGTAATATCACTAAATAGTTGTTATATCTCGTAGGAGTGTACTCAGTCTCCATTGAAGTACAACAAGGCCGAGAAGGCATTGCAAAAGTTTCCGGAGAAGTGGATCCAAATATGCTCCTTGGCGCAATTGCCCGATCAGGGAGGCACGCCGAGCTCCTAAATGTCAGAATCCGACACCCCAGATTGCGAAACCGTTACTCTGATGATGCTCATAACTACTACAACTATGGTTCTAACCGATACAGTTCATTGGGCTATGGCAGGTCATCAGGGTCATTGCCCGCCTCAGCTTATTATGAAGTTGACCAAGACTACTATCCCTACGGGAGACGGTCTATGGTTGAATATCCTTACTCGTATAGCGATAATTATGGTTATCGACCTTTGCCACGGGCGGTTCACGTGCCTTCATACCCAACTCAGTACGAGGGATACAATGATCACGACCCCATAAGCTTTTGCAGCATAATGTGAATCGTTTGCCTGGATATGGGGTCTAAACAGTCTGATTGCATGACAGTAGAATTAGCTTACTATAATACTACGTGTAACTCCATTCAGATTGCATAACAATCAAATAAGTCTACTGCAATTTAATACTCACTCTGTTCTTGAAAGTTAGTCTCTCTTTTCATTGCTGATTTGAATGAATTTTGAGCAATAATTTAAGTCACTTTTAATTAACTTAATGGAATCTAAAAATTGGTATTGATAGTATTTATAATGATGTATCAATAACAATTTTTAAATTTTTATTAAGATAATTAAAAATAGTACATTAATTATTGCTCAAAGTTCATTCGTAGTAACAATGAAAAAAGAGGGAGTATGTAACTCATCCATTGCAACATGCAACTAGACTGCTTTGACATTCGTGTCAGGGTTATTTCAGATATTTACACATGTTTGCATCTTGTCTGTTATTTTTTTTTAACATCGTGCGAGTAAATTCGACCATGTCCAACCGTAATGCGGTTGGACTGTACATTGTTGACAGAAATTTACTTAACAACATTGTTGAATCCTAGCTTAAAATCTGAACTAAAACTTAAAAATCCTGAACTATGAAATTTTCCAGTGTAACACAGGGCTTTGGAGCTGGACTTCAGATGGCTTTCCACCAGCAGCATTGCCTTTCTTACGAATTGTCCGATAGTAAATAGTAGCATAAAGTATAAGCTGTATAGCACCAAGAACCGCTCCTGTTCCATTTGCGATCTGCAGCACCACAAGTGCACAGTTAAAAAAATTACTACTTCCGTCCCAAAATGAATGAGCGAAGAGTAGGAAAATTATTTTGTGCATAAACGACTAAAAGGCGTTATAGTTATTGTTATTACCAAGATAAATAAATCGAACTTGAGGAGAGCATAGACTAGCCAGATTAGAGCATTTGAGAAGCCAGACACTGAGAGCCAAAACGGCATAAACTCAACACTCTCTGTCTTAATGACGTCCAACTGTTGGAAAAGAAAGAAAATTAAAAACAATACAAATTATATACTCCCTCCGTCCCAATTTAAAGTTCTTAGTTTGACTTTGCACGGAGATTAAGAAAAAGTAAATGTTGTGAGTATGAAAAGTAAAGTGGGAGAGAGAAAGTGGTTAGGGAGTTTTTGTTGTGAGAATGACAAGTGGGTCCCACTTTCCATTTTAGGTAATAAAGCAAAGTAAGAACCTTAAATTGAGACAAACTAAAAAGGAAAGTCAGAACCTTAAAGCGGGACAGAGGGAGTATGTCCGAAAGGCAACAACAAACTACAAGAATTGAAGCATGTAATCTAAGAAGATTGAGGCTTAAAATACGATTACCATTTTGGTAAGAGGCGCGCCATACATAAGGATCCCACAAATGACACTGAAAATCCCCACAAACTTGGATCTCGTGACATGCGTATGAAACTGTGTCAGGGTGACAGCAACAAGAATGGCAACAAGACATAATTCAACAGCAATAGACAAACAAATCTTCTTCTGCAAAAAGGCAAGAACAAATTTTATCACGGAAAACTATCGGTAAGTTTTTCAAGTTTGAAAGATAAGGAAGAAAAGGAATTACGTACCCTATGTCCATTGTTACCATAAAATAGAAACAACGTGAGATAAACCAATTCCATTTCTAGACCGAGGCTGTTGATTGTGACAACGAGGGTGCTGTCAGGGTGGACAAAAGGCAGGCCATAGAAGATCCACAGCATGCAATTCATAACACATGCGATGTATGGAATGGGTGAGAACTCCTCCACATCCTTCTTCTTGATAATTCTCCTAAACGTTGGTCTACAATTTAAGCAATTAATTTCATGAGTACCTAATTCGATGTTGAAAATATCAGTTAACTGTATGCAAATTGTATCACAGATTTGGTAATTAACAGTGATTTGCCACTGCCAGCATATACATCGAGCATTAATTATGATCTCAGTCGATGTTTAGTACACAAATTATTCAGTTCATGCAAACATGATTTCTTTCGTAACGAATGAACATATAGAGGAGGGGAAGGAGGATAGAGAGTACGGAATTACATTGGAGATGCGAACAGGCCAAAGGAGATTATAATCCCTGTGGAAAACAGAAAGACCAAACAGAATGAGTAAGAAATTCGTTTGCAATCACGATCAATAAGCTGTAAATCTAACTAAATCAAAGATTGTTTCAAGAAATTAGCTAGCAATAACTCAAGCATATATCATTCAAAAGTGTAGGCTCACATGTTTTATTCAACAACTGGTTATTCAATCACATAAAAACATGCAAGATGTCAATTAAACGAAGAATCAGATGATGAGACACGTACATCAATTGTATCATCATAACTTTTTTTTTTTTTTTGAAAGTTTGTATCATATCATTTAAGGCAATTGTATCATCATACATACAACAAATAATATCAGAAAGTTCCAGTAACGAATCTGTACTAAATGAAAAATCATTCAAATAAACTTGCGAGCAGTAACTCAATGGCAGATCATTCAAAAGTATCAGCTTACATTTAGTTCAACAGCTGACAATTGAACTAACAATCTGATGAGACTCATACATACATTGTATCATTGTATACAACCAATTTTATCATAAAAATCTGAAAAATTAAAAATCTAAAGTAAATCAGAGATAATTCAAAGAGATTAGCTCGGATTAACTCAATCGCAGATCATTCACAAGTATCTGACAAGATGATACATACATACATTGTATCACTGTATGCAACAAACCATACATAACAGGTAAAGCCAAGATCGAAACGAGAAAAAGTAAACACATACGAAAAAAATTAGGAGCAGCTTAATTCATTCAAAAATCATACCTGAATTACTCTGAAGGAAGAAAAGAGATTTAAATCAGAAAGCACATTTACAAATAAATAAAGACACGTAGAATTTATGCTATTTTTAGAATCGTTTCAATCAAATTGAAAAGTGAAGTGTACAATCCCTAACAAATCAGCATCATATACAAACACACAGATCGTCCAATAAACAATAGTTTATCCAAATCCATCAACAAGCCTCAACTGAATTGAATCAATTAAAGCCAATTTGCAGCAGTAACCAAATCAACGTTTCATTCAAGATAAACAATTACAAACAAACACATTAATCGTAAACAATAATTTAATCATTAAAAACACACCAAAAAAATCACAAAATTAGCACGTCGTTTTGCATGCAAGTTCGTGTGTGTGTGAGAGAGAGAGATGATAATTGTACCAATGATGCCAACGACAGTACGAATCAGTTCAGTGTTCACCATCTTCGAACGATTTCAGAGCTTCAAAATTAGAGAGAGAGAGAGTTGAATTGAGTTTCAAGGCGGAAGGGGTGACGGTTAATAAACCTCGGGCATTATTAATTCGAGTTTTAGTTGAAGTAGATATCTGTTTCCGATAAGGAATTTTTATTTCATTAATTAATTTTAGGAGTATTAGATAATTTGAACTATGTTGGCTTTGACCACAAAGACAAGAAGATTTTCAATTACCAGTTTTTTTTTTTTGCACAGTAATTTAATCCTTTAAAGCTATTACATAAGGCCATGAAGGCTACAACTTGGCTGGTAAATAGGCTAACCCAATCTCCCTGACGGGATTCGAATTCGTAACCTCCACATGGGAAGCTATTACCGGATACAAGTTGAGCTAGAGCTCTTTAGTTCTTTCATTATTTTTTGTTACTATTATACAAGTAAAGGTAACTGTTTTACAAAGTTATTATACAAGTAAAATGTAACATTCATTTATAAAAATTGTTACTTTCTTATTTTTACAATGTTGTTACTTTCTTATTTTTACATTGTTACTAACACAAGTGTTTTTAGTTCTAAAGTGTAAAGGGTTGAATTATTACTTTTCTATACAAGTATGTGTTACAATTATGTATAAACACGGTTACATATAAGTAACACGTTCGTTACATTTTAGTTAATAATAAGTATTACTTTTGGCAAATGAAGACAACATTAAAAAAAAAAAAAAAAAAAAAAAAACATGTTACTTTTATGTATATATGTATTACTTTTATGTATACAAACTGGTGCATATAAGTAACACGTTTGTTACATTTAGTTATAGTAACTATTACTTTAGGCAAACCGAAAAAACACCAAAATAAAAGTATAAAAAAAAAAAAAAAAAAAATTGCCCGCGGGTCATGGGTCAAAAATGATCTTTCTCTACTATAAGACGGGTCATGGTGTTCTTATACAAGTTTTTGTCTTAATGATGATGATGAGGCGGGGTAATGTTTTCTTTGGACAGACCACAACCAAAAGTAGCTCAAGTCCAGCAATCTCTATGTACTGCCACAACCAAAAAACAAACCAACCATTGAATGACCATCCTATATACACAACATGTACTCCTAATACTTAACCAATGCCACCTCCAAATTAATGTTGTACCACTTCTCCTAAACTCAATTCATTATGGAATTGCATGCACTCTACCCTACAAGAAGAAGGGAGAGATTTTCCTACCACTTCTCCTACTCAATCAAACTGATTACTACTACATTCAAGAAAAATGAAGACATTAATTATTTTCCAAGCATTCCTTCCCCTTCAAATTGGTGATGTATTAATATTGGGTTAATTACAAATGAGGAAGATTTGTGTGAGACGGTCTCACACATGAGACGGGTCTTGTTAAGAGAGAAAATGGGCGAGCCCCACCCCACCCATAAGGGGGCAAACCATTTACTCTCTCAATAAGACCCGTCTCACACAAGTTTTTGTCATTACAAATTAGGGACTAAAGTCTTATATGAGGTCCCTAATTGGGGCTTAACTTTTATTTTTTAGCGATTTAGGGCATGTATTGATATTTTTTGCCCAAATTAGGGCTTTTTGACGATTTCCATCTAAAAACATCGTTAAGTGAACATGTGCGTTGCATGTGACTTTGAGTGAAGGTACTTTTGTCATTTCATATGGAAATCATCAAAATTTCAGACCCCTATTTGAGACTTTAATAATACTTTAGGCACTAATTTGTAATTAACCCTTGTTTTTTTCAGTATGCAAAAATTCTAAATTATTTTGTTGTTTCTAATTACCCCCTTCCTCCTCCGTCCTAAAAAGGATCGTTACACATTCACCTTAATTATTATGAATAAATTTTGAATAATTTTTTTAGTTTAGTTTATCTATTTTAATAAAAAATTAAGCATTTTTATTGATTTATTATTGATGGTTTATCAATAACTAACAAGTTTCAAATTTTCATTAGTCTGATTCAATCAATCTAAAATTATTATTCAAATTTTCATTAGTATTATTGAATCATTCTAAAATTACACCTTCACCCTAATTATTACGAATAAATATCACCGCAAAATTCGACTTCTTTACAAAAATGTCACCGCGCATTTTAAAACACGTTCTTTCCTAATTGTTAGAAAAAAACACTGTTTTTTCATATGACATACTCGTGTTAACTATTTATAGAAATAAATTTGTGTGTTTTTCATATAAAAAATTATTTTTATTTTAAAATTATCAACCCACATTTTTAAAACTTACTCTTTTATAGATAAACTAAACTAAAATTATTATTCAAAAATTTATTCATAATAATTAGGGTGAAAGTATAATTTTACATTGATTCATTATGACTAATGAAAATTTGAAACTTGTTTGTTATTGATAAATCATCAATAATATTATCATAAAAATGCTTTAGATAAACTAAACTAAAATTATTATTCAAAATTTATTCGTAGTAATTAGGGTGAATGTGTAATGATCATTTTTAGGATAGAGGAGGAAGGGAGTAATTAGACACAACAAAATAATTTATAATTTTTGATTTTTGTAGAAAAACAATGGTTAATTACAAATTAGGGTCTGAAGTATTATTAAAGTCCACAATTGGGGCCTGACTTTTTGAGGATTTCCATCTGAAATGACAAAAATACCATCACTCAAAGTCACATGCAACGCACATGTTCACTTAACGGTGTTTTTGATGGAAATCGTCAAAAAACACTATATTGGGCAAAAAATATCAATACAAGCCCTAAATCGCTAAAAAATAAAAGTCAGACCCCGATTGGGGACCTCATATAAGACTTTAGGCCTAATTTGTAATTAACCCATTAAATATTTTGTTTGGTTTGGTAAGAGGGATGGGAAATGGATATAGTGGCGAAGCTAGGAACTTACATGAAGGTTTTGAAATTATAATATACTCCCTCCGTCTCAGCAGAAGTGGCACCAATATTTGGGACACGGAGATTAAAAAAATGTAGTAAGTGTGTGGTAGAAAATGAAGAGAAAGAATAAGTGGGGTAAATAGTAGTGTTAGTTGAATAAAATGAGTGGTGGAAAATGAAGAGAGAAAATGAGTGAGGTTAAATAGTGGGGTTGATTGAATATAAATATATTAAAACATTTTCATTTTAGGTAGTGTCACTTGTGCTGGGACAGACCAAAAAGGAAATAAGTGTCACTTGTGCTGGGACGGATAGAGTATACTTATATTGATATTTTCTAAAAATCAAACGGTGATAAAATTGATTTAAAAAAAAAAAAAAAAGACTGTCCTTAATAGTAAAAATGGCATATTTCTAAACTTAAAAGTGATAAAAATGACACTATTTCAAAAGTTATCTAAAATTAAATATTAGCTTAATTATTTAAATGAAATTCTTACACTTGTTATGGATACACCACAAAAAGCACTACAATAATAATTTTTATATATTTATTAAAATGAATAAAGTAGCATGAAATTATAATTAAATTCAACCAAAGTTATCTGAAAAAAATGAATTAATCTTTATGAGACGCAAAAAGTACATTATTTCACAATTTCACCCTAGTTTTCACCCAATAATTCTTAAACAATATCGTATCGCTAAATGAGAGAACACAATTTGAACCACGGGTATCGAATAAAAAGAGGAGAATCAAAGTAAAAGGTTTTGAACAAAAAAAGAAAATTCCACAAAAATGAATTAATCTTTATGCGAATTCAAGAGAACCTAGTTTTATTAATATGTTTTTAAATCCACAAAAAATATTAGAATTGAGCCGTCATTCCCTTAAATTCGAACCCAACATGAGCTAGGAATCCATCATCAACTTAGGCTGATCGACTTTGATACTATATTAAAACTAGACCGTCATCCTCTTAAAATGTTTTGTCAATGAGTGAAGTTATCCGGTCTATATATTAATTCAATTCGGTTTTATTCTATAAATTGATGATACATATAGGGAGTAGTGAAAAAGAAGGCACAAGGACTTGTAGCCACATAAGTGTCAAATTAAGCTTTGAATTCGCATTTGAGTCTCTTTCAAACAAGGGAATCGATCTCCCATGTCTCTTGTTATTTTTAACTTATCCAATGCCTTAGCATTCAAGGAACACACAAAGTTGTACTCCCTCTGTCCCTAAATGAGTATCCATTTTCAAGAAATCTTTATCTCAAAATGAGTGTCTTTTTTTAACATAAATTTGTCCCTAAATGTTTTTTTCGAAGTTTTTTTTACCGGTTTCTTTATACGTGCAAAACTAAATGTTTGAAAAAGAGATTACAAGATTATATATGAATCTTTGCTACCAAATTGTACACAAAGTTGAGATTTTCAATGTCCCTTAAAATGAAATTTGAACACTCGTTTAGGGACAGAGGTAGTAGTAATAATTCTAACCTCTAGTCTCAGTAAGTGCATGAAACTGCAGCTGATGGCTACCCAAGAATCTATACTTCTTGTTCCCAACGAAAACTCCTAAACTTTAACTCTTCTACCTACCCTACCGCTTCAAAAATGATTTTTTTTTCAAATAATAGGGTTTGGAATTTTTATCTACCAAACTACTACCCAAATTCAACTATGTACCAAAATGACACTTTTTTATGAAAACGTCACTGGCACTCACGTTTTTACCTTGAAAACGGCACTACCAGTGCCGTTTTCAGTCTTGACCAAAATCCAAAATTTGACTCCTCAGCCGGGTTGGTTTTGGGTGGGTTTTGGGTGGGTTTTGGACCTTTTGAACCGGTTTAGGGTAATTGTGGTTAGGGTACGCGCATGGTCGAGAAAGACAAAAAACAAAGAAGAAAACGTTACTGGCAATCACGTTTTCTGGGAAAGTAGAAAACGTGACTGTCAATGCCGTTTTCAATAAAGTCACGGTGGTGTCAGTTTGGCTCCCCACCCACCCACGCCTTCCATCCCTTCTTAAACCCTAGCACCCCTTCCCTTCTTCACAGAGCACACACGAAAAGAAAAAGAAAAAAAAAAAAAAACTGCCATTGTTGAGCTGAGAAAGAGCAGAGGAAATTTTTGAAAATTTTGGTGAAGTCGTTACTCGTAGTAACGTTTTTAAACTCATAAGGTTAGTATTATTCATACTTTTTTTTTCTTTTTTTAATTAGTTTGTGTTTATAAGTTTTTGTGATTTTGAAAATTAACGGGATTCACACTTTTTTTTTTATATTTAACGGAGCAGCGTAGTTTTTGTTATAAATATAACGGAGCAGCCTCATTTCTGCTAGAAATTTAATGAGATTCACACGTTTCTGTTAAAAATTTAACGGAGCAGCCTCGTTTCTGTTACAAATTTAATGGGAATTGCACGTTTTTTTTTTTAAATTAGTTTGTGTTTATGTGTATGTATGTTAACTTTAAATTTGGCAATATATGTTAAATCTTTGTGTTTATTGTCAGAAATGTCACAAAAATATCACTTTCTGTCAAAATATTAACTAGAAATGTCAGAAATTTAACGGGATTTGCACGTTTCTGTTATAAATTTAACGGAGCAGCCTCGTTTCTGTTAGAAATATAACGGTATTCCCACGTTTTTTTTGTTGCATCAAACGATGATTAATTATATAGTTAAAATTTGTTTTTGTTAATTTAAATAGCAATTTAACTATGGTATTGCTGTTTGTTTTAGATGGACCAACATGAACACAGACCCTTCGTTGATCCCGGGCCATTGGATATGTCTGTACTTACATTACAGACATCCCACCGATCTCATTATATCTGGGCTCAACAAGACGTTGAGAGTCTTAGATGCAGGCGTGGTCCGGATCTGCCTAAGGATTTGGATATTAGGATAAAACAAAAACTGTTAGATGTGGGGTTTTTCGGAGCATATAGCTTAGGCCATTTCAAATATGATTGGCCTTTGATAGAGGCTTTGATTGAGCGATGGCGTCAAGAGACCCACACTTTTCATTTGCCAGTTGGGGAGATGACAATCACCCTGGAGGATGTTGGCATGTTATGTGGCCTTCCTATAGACGGGGTAGCTGTGACAAGTTCCGAAACCACCAAGACAAAACCCGAATGGATTCAGTTATGCGTAGAGTTACTTGGGATTCAACCACAACCCGAAGACTTGAAAGGTGGTAGATTGTCGATTAGGTGGATTATGGAACAATTTCCTTTGTTCGGAGCGCTTCCCCAGGATGCCTCCCCGATTTGATTGACATGTATACTCGGGCGTATATTTTGTTATGCTTAGGGGCATATCTGATGCCGGATACAAGCAATTCTTTGGTTAAGTTGATGTACCTCCCACTGCTTAGAAACGTGGACACGATTAAAAATTACAGGTAGTGCGGTTTTAGCCTTTTTATATCGGGAGCTATGTGTAGCGACGAAGCCCGATTCGAAAGGCTGTGCTGGATTTTTAACACTAGTACAGGTATGTCAATTATATTTAATTATACTGTATTATAGTAGTGAATAAAATATTTGTTGTACGTGACAGTTATTTTTATCTTTATTGGTTGCAGCTTTGGGCTTGGGAAAGGTTGTTGTGTACACGACCAAGAAGGACACGGGGAGATGGCATACTTCAAGATGGTCAATTCTTGCCATATGGTTGCAGGTATTCTAAAATTACTTCACTAACTGCACAAAATATGTTATTTATTTATGAGGTTTTTAATTTACTACTTTTTATGTCAATTGCTCCATATGTAGGTGGCAAGGTCCCTTGTCGTTTACACATATTACCGGGCACAACCTGCATGGATACCGAGATCAACTAGCGTATCTGACTGAGAGTCAGGTTGTGTGGCGGCCATACGAAGGTGTCCAAGTTCCAGATTATTGCTTGCAGGGACAGGGTATATGGAGAACGAAGGTGCCCCTTATTTGTTTTGATAGGGTTGAGTGGCACCTTCCAGATCGCGTTATGAGGCAGTTCGGGCTGTTACAACCTATACCTGCGGCATGTGACACGAGTACGTACCTGCATGCACTTGATCGGCGAGGTCGGTCAGAGGTTGATTGGGTGGTCTTCCACGGACAGTACATAGGATTGTGGAACAACCGAAATCATATGGTTGTTGCTGGGCAGTATGGTGTCGAGGATGTACATTACACCCATATCTATATGTCATGGTACAGACAGATTACCCGGTTATTGATCCAGCATCCAAATGATGTAGAGGGGGAGGGGTACACGGCACATGGTAGTCGATACGAGGGTTTGGTAAGCTAAATACTACACAACACTTTTACCAATTTTTTGTTTTACCATTTTATCGTCATAACTATATCATCTTTAATTGATTTCGACAGATTCAAAACCTTCAGCGCGCATACCAATCCAATGAGAATGCCATAGCTATGGGAGGCCTAAACGGCCCAGCCTCAGAACACCTACTTCTTACTCGTCGTTTCATCACAGAATCCTTAGCAGCTACTAATGATCTATATCATCATCATCTTCACGTTCCTCTACCTCTTCTTCCTCCCCCACTTCCATTTCCTCTTCCTCTTCCACATGTGTTTCAAACTCATCAACATCTCTCTCAGGGTAGTAACTTGAAGAACCCATCTGAAAGTTATCCATGTCATGAAAATACTCATTTTGTATCGGCTCCTCTCCTGTTTCAAACTCATTAGAAGGTACATTATCAACAAAATTCATGACAACATACAACTGCAAGCTACTCATCCCACCTAATTGAGCAGAAACATCAAACATGACTTCCATACCCATATCATTCTCGACTGGAAACGGAATGTAATTTGCAAACCCATTGCCGACCAGATGAGGATATCTACAAATAACTTTCAACTTAACATTGGTTCGATCTACCCCAATTTTCTTATATAACTTCTTAATCAATTTTTTATACCTCCATCGAGTTTTTGCTTTAAGTGCACATTTCGGCCCCTGTTCAAAATGGCTACCTTCAAACGGGTTTTCATCATCTCCTCCCCAGTAGCACATGAAAATAAATGGAACTCCACTCATATTTACTCCTAAACAAATGAATTCGACTGTCAAAATCCTAATTTATTAGCAATGCATATAACAAAAAAGCATCTAATAACTCGAAATTTAATTATATTAAACAAATTAACACATATAAGAAAGATTAAAATATACCTTAAATGCTTTGAATCTTCACCTCACAAAATTTGCAATTTTTTTTTCAGCACTTGAGCAGCACTTGGGTATGAATGAAATGTGAGAGAAGAAGATAGTTGAAAATAATGAAAAGAAAGGAGAGTGGGCAGTGTATTTTTTTTTTTGCAAGCGGGCAGTGTATGTATGTAGAACTGAGGCTGCGCATATATAATATACCTCAAGCTGAAAACGTCACTACAAGTGACGTTTTTCGAATTTTTTGAAACCCTAAAAACGTCACTTGTAATGCCGCTTTTCATTTTTTTTTTTTTTTTTTTTGTGTCAGCGCACTTAAAAAACCCTAAACCGGTTCATTTCTCTCCATTAAACCCACCCAAAACCCACCCAAAACCAACCCGGCTGAGGAGTCAAATTTTGGATTTTGGTCAAGACTGAAAACGGCACTGGTAGTGCCGTTTTCTATGTAAAAACGTGAGTGCCAGTGACGCTTTCATAAAAAAGTGTCATTTTGGTACATAGTTGAATTTGGGTAGTAGTTTGGTAGATAAAAATTCCAAACCCTATTATTTGAAAAAAATTCTTCAAAAATATAGTTTTGCTGAATTTTTTATAGTCAATATAAGTAAATTTTAAGTAAATATTAATATTAATGTAATTATTTTATTAAAATTTTAAAATTTATTATTGATAATTAATTAAGCGATTTAACAATAGCATTTTTTTTTTTAATTTTCATTGAGATGATTATATTGACATTGATATTTAGTCAAAATTCACTTGTGTTGACCATCAAAAATTAAATAAAATTATTTTTTTAAGACGGAGGGACTATTAAGCTTTTAATTTGGGAAACGGAGTAGTTCGTTCACAGGAAAATAGTCTTAATTAACTTCTTCTTTTTTTTTTTTTTTGAGAAATCTGAATTGAATATTTTAGTAATAAAGCTTTATATATTTGTACTTTATTGAAAGTCGACTAAAATAGTTGCGTTGTTCTTATTTTAGAAATGATGCTACTGTCTTGAAACAAATAAAAATGAAAATAAAACTATATTACTATATAGTGACTCTAAGATAATATAAACGTTCTCTCAATATATATAAAATACAATTATATTTAAATAATATCAACATAATATCAATTCTTGATAATTGTGAATTGTTGAATCACACTATGATAAAAATTGTGAAGCACACAATGGTAAACAAGATATAAACTCTTAAAAAAAGTGAGATAGGGTGCCATATATAAATGTATATGCTTACCTACTTTGAACTATGATTCCCAACATTAAAAAGAAGAAGAAGCTTTACTTGGATTCTAATATTCTATATCCTTCAACTCTCACCACACACACTTTTTCGGTTTACTTTATCATTGTTTTATATATTTACTAGTGTTACTCCCGTGCGATACACGAGATGATACTTATACTTAATTTGTATAAATTTAGATGAGTTGAATAAGAATGACACATTATAATTATGAAAAATTTCTTTGAAGACAATATTGTCTATGATAACATTAGTTTGGCCAGAAAATGTATCATTACATATCAATATCTTAAGGTTAGCTGCATCTTTAACCCGAGATAGGGCAACATATAGTTGACCATAACAAAACACCACTTTCTTCAATAAAAGATCAATTAATGTCACCCTATCTTCGTTAATTGCAGTAACAACATCTAAAGTTGAAAACTGCCCTTTCCGAAAAATTCGAAACATCTTTCCGACCTCTTAAACAAAAAGAATATACTCACAAAAAGTTTAAAAAAAATTCTAAAACTATAAATGTATTTTTGAATATATATATATATATATATATATATATATATATATATATATATATATATATATATATATTGAAAATTACCACAATTAAAAACTCGACTATCTAATCTATGAACGTGCAGTAATACTAGGAAAAAAAATCAATATCGTAAAACAAAAAAATGGCTCCATAAATCCTAAAAAAAAGTCTTTAATTGTTCTGAAACCGTAAAACTGAATAAACCCTAATTATATATATATAAAAAAAAAGAGTTCAAAAACTGATAAAAATTTTAGAAGCCTGTTTGAGGCCCTAGACAATTTTTTTTGGGCTTTTAAACCCTGCATCAAGGGGCTACGCCCAATGACTTTTGTTTGTCTCGCTCCGACGTTCGATTTGATATGCGGTGCGTTCCGTGGTTGATTCGGAGTCAAAAGTTACGACCATTTACACACACGCGCACAAATGGCTCCAAAAACTTTAACGCGTTTCGTCCGCATCAATTAGTAATTTTTCATTAAATATTGATCATAATTCATTTTGTTCACTATATAAAAAATTAAAAGGAAACATATAAAAATCAATCCACATGCAAAAGTTGACTACTTGTGCCAAATTAAAGATAATGACATATTGAACTTGTTTACCCAAGTTTCCTATTTTAGAGGTGGATAAGGCCTCATTCTAGAAATGACAAGACTTTCTTCATTTTATATAGTTATAGATTTCATCAATTTTGAATATTTATTTTTCATTATGGAAATTATATTTACGAAATTTAGTTTAAGGATTTTAAACGTATAAGTAACAAACTGTCATAATTAATGAATTTACCTTATGTCACCATGATAGTAAGAAGTGAACTAACGTGATGATCAATAATACAATACTCCTTCCGTCTCATTTGAAGCTTCACCATTTTGGTGATGACACGTAAATTATGGCAAGTGATGAGTGTAAAAAGGATTGTGAGAGGGAATAAGTTAGTGGGTATGACATGTGGGGCCTCCAATTTAAATATGTGAGATGAGAAAGTTTGTGAGTATGACAAGTGGGCCCCATAATTTAAGTACTCCCTCCGTCCCACCGAAAATTGCAAAACTTATCAAAATGGGCGTCCCATAGAAATTGCACATTCCATAAATGGAAAGTTTTTAATACTTTTTAATTAGTGGGTCCCACTTCTCATACTCACATCCACTAACCAACTAACTATTCTCTACCCCACTTTCTCTCTCCCACTCAACTATCAACACTCACAACACATCACCTTTTTCACTTTTTCCCTTAATTCTTGTGCCATAATTTTTTTTTGAAGTTTCCGGCGGGACGGAGGGAGTATGTGAGAGGAAAAAGTGAGTGGGTATGACAAATGGGACCTACATTTTTTACCATTTTAGGAAATGATAAAGCTTTTAACGGGACACCCATTTGAGTAATTGGTGAAGCTTCAAATGGGACGGAGGGAGTACATAATTTTGTTAGTTGTAAAAAAAAAAACATATACTACTTTCGTCTCATCTCAATGTGCACAGTTATTATTCATATTATTTAGTCAACTCAATTTAACTTTGACTATAATTTTATTAAAATCTAGAAATTCCTATGCAATTCTAAAAATTATTGTTGATTCATCGTTTCAAATACTATCAATAACATTTTTTAGAATTACATAAAGATATCTATATTTATATAAAATTATGATCAAAGCTCAACCGAGTTGACCAAAAAAGTTAAATTGTGCCCATTGAGCTGGGACAGAGGTAGTATTCATTTAAGATTTTTTTATTTTTAATAAATGGATATTCTAATCTTACAAAGTGTTTTTCTTATTTCATTTAATTAGATAATATAAATACTGCTTTATAACAAGATAAGAATATTAATTTAACAATTTTATTTTAAATTTTAAAATAAAACAATGTACTCTCGATTTCAAAATTACAAGTGCCCTTACTTTCTATGACTTATAAAATTACACGTATACTTAGATAATGTAGCAAATTACTCATTTTAAAGAATTTAAAAATAAATAAATGGATGGCAATTTTTAGATGGTCTCCCTTCTCCGCCCCTGATCACCACTTTTTTACTCGGGCAAACGATCGTACTTGTTTTCAGTAACGATTTAATTTGATTTTTGTTTAATCTCTTGATTTAAACTTTAATCATTGATTATCTTCAATGATTAATGTTTAAATTAAGAGTGTTTTTTTAGTTTTCAACAATAAATTTCTCTCATTCATTGAGAGTTGTTGTGTTCTCTCTTTTCTGAGAGCCGTTGTATTCTCTCATTTGTGAGAGCCTATGTTTATTTTTGTATTTGTTTATTTGTTTGTTTGTTGTATTTTTCTTTTCAAAATTACCACGATTCTATCACTTTCTCACAATGAAGTGAGTTCCGATGTTCTAACTACACAAGGATTGTTCGGAAATTTTGAGATGCTTGGTGGGCGCATTTTCGCCAACCCGGATTCTGCATTTCTCGTGCTCAGCACAATATTTTACCTAAAGGGGGATTACGTAAATGCCAGATTGAGGCAGTCTCCAAGTCACTTGGAAAGTAATCCGTACGTCTCAAGATTTGGATTTGAAATATCATTCTTGTAAATTATGAAATGGAACTACTATTAAAAATTTTAGTGAGCCTCTAACTTTTGTGGTGTGCCATCTCTTTTTTAATTGTGAATGAAATGAATTCATCGTTTGCCTTTAAAAAAAAAAAAGGATGGTGATTCGATATTCCGCTTTTATTTCTGGCAAGTTGCATATCATTCATTCAATTCAAGACAATTGCTATCGTGTTACAAACTCCTATTAAGTCTATTACAGATTTATTACCTAGTCTAATACAATTCCTAGCGGAGTTTCACCGCGTTAGAACCTATTACAGAGAATGATACTGCCTCTTCAGAAATCTTCTCATAAACATCCCGCCTCCAGCCGCCCTCAGAGGGGCATAGTAACCAAGGTTCTCCACACCTCCTGCAAGAGTCGAACCCAGGACCTCCCCTAAGGAAGGCCCTTAAACTCACCCATAAGCTCTTTGGTCCCAATCCAAGTTAGACACCGGATAATAGTCTCATTTAATTTTTTGAGATAATATTAATAAATTTTAATTAAGTATTAATGCCGTTATTCTATTTTAATGTTTTTTTTTTAAAGAATTTTATCAAGCTGTTTTTTTAAAATAATAATTAAGTTTTTTATTAATCAATATTTTAAATTATTATAAAAGTGCACTTTTGAAAATACATTTAATGAGAATTGAACTCCTGACTTTCCATATAGAATATAGAAAGAGATATTAGATGCAACTTTAGTCAAATCTATTTTGTCACTAGAATGATTAAATTGATATACAGTAATTATTAGCTCAACTCGTGTTGAGAAAAAATAAAATTCAACAAAGAAACTATCTTTTTCTCTGAGACAAATGGAGCGTAGTCAAAATTATGAGCCACTATCAAACTTAAGTGTTATCAGACAAATCCAAGATAAATATCGATGATAAAGCAAATTTAAAAAGAAACAAATTAATTAAACGGATCATAATTGAGCTTACAAACAACAGAGTTATGGGATTGATCGATAAATCATAACTTACAAAAATACATAATTTAAATAAATGTACAATTTTAAACCATAATTAGGGTTCTTTGAGCTTCAATCCTTATTTCTTCCTTCATTCTTCTAATAAACTCATCAAATTTCTTGTTCAATTCTTCTGTACTCAACACCCCAATATTATTCATTTCTTTTTCTTCCAATCTTTCTTCCTCCTCCTCATCATCATCGAAACAGTCATCGACGGCCTGCAACGACTCTATTTCGCTCTCTCGAGATTCATCCATGAAAATTATTTCTTGTTCTTCTTTATCTCCATGTTTTTCATCATCAAACAAGTTGCCAAATTTTCCTTCTTGTTCTTCATGATTTTCCTCCTCCAACTCATGATGATCATTTAACATGATTCCTCCTCCTTCTTCCATAAGGTTATAACATGCATCATCATTATAATCCTCTGTGACTTCTCTCCCCATAATAACACTTTCTGTTGCGATATGCATACCGTTTTCAACGTTCTTTACATACCGATTATCGCTTGAATTGAAACGAAGAGAGCCTGAAGTCTTCGCGATGAACACTAGTATTCCGTTAAAAATCAGGAATACAAAGTTTTTGTCAAATGTGGAGTGGGAATTCATGGAATGGAGAAAGAAAGAATACCATGATGAGTAGGAGGAGAATAAGAATGAACACAAAGAAATTGATATTAACAATTTGGTAGCCTTTTTCAAGAAATGAGATGATGTTATAGTTTGTGTCAAGTTTGGTAAAATTTTGTGCTCAATTTGATCCATCTCTCTCTCTCTCTCTCTCTCTCAAATGAGCTATTTTGGAGTTTGGAGGAGTGTTTAAACTATGCAATTTAGTTGGTTTGTGAATATAGCCTGATAGAGAGTTGTTTATATAGGCCGGGAGGGAGAAGAACTACGTGATATAGGTAGGGAATATGTGGGGGTTATAATTTTGAATAAGAGGATTCTTCCTTTCTAGTTAAGGTAGCCACCTATAAGATTCCCTACAACCACGGACCCGGATTTGGCACTGTTCCTGCACGCTAACGCTTATGTGCACTAATCCAATGGCCCACAATCAAATACTTCTTTTATTGGTGGGGCGGGATCAATTTAGAGTATGTAAAAGTTGAAACTCACTGCAAATCAAATTAATTTTAACCATCAATTTAAAAACGTTTGTATATGTGGCACAATATCTTGCCTCTCGCAGTAGCGCAAGAGCAAAGAGGGGCTGACGCAGTTCCCATTTCTTTCGACCTCCTGTTTATCTAGAACGTTGAGGTGGTGAAAAGATTTTTATAGCCTTGCGACTGATCTTATAACAAAATTTATACTGTTATACAGTCCGATACCACTATCCATCGTATTTACAACATCTTTTGAAGATTTTATTGTGTGATGAGGAAAGATTGCCAAGTGGAAGGGGTAGTCATCAGTAATCAGCTTTCTTTGTCAAAGTAATGGAATAACTTGAATATATTGAAGAGTCTAACCGTGCCACCGCAAAGGGGATTTAAGTAGGAGTGATCTTAATGGATACACTATACCAATTTAGATTTGACTATTGTATTTTCCAACATTATTGGCCTACCCCACTATATTTCAACACCGCAAAAACTCAGAGATGATTTTTTTTAGAAGATGAAAAGGGCATATAAGTCAATTTCTAAATTTAAATGTTTTTTATAGTAAAATTCTCAATCATTCTTTCTTTTTTTTTTAGCAAAAATATTCAATTATTCTATGTCTGAAAAGTAGTAGAAAAGAGAACATGTTAGAAACTTTGTACTAAAAAAATAGTCTCATTTTGTTTTTTACCATCAAAATCAAAATGCAATTTTTCTAAAGACGAAAAGAGTAATTATTTACACCATTAATCACACGTATATTTTACATCAAGTATGTGATGACGCCCTAGATTTTGGGGTCATGGAGATAGAACTCCAGATTAGCTGCCTCCCAAGATCCGGCTAAGAGGACCTGCACAATGAGCACACCGTTAGGACCAAAGCCGGGTTTGACCCCGGCTTAGGCCCTCGGGTGTGAGAGTAAGACTCCGAGGGAACTAAGAACAAGGCCTAGAATGCCTTGGGTGTGTGTATGTGTGAGAGAGGGAGAGGAGAGAGCACTCAAGAGAGTGTAGAGAGGGAAAGTAGAGATTAGATCCTCTCTTCCACCTTGTATGAGAAGGGGTATCTATATGAGGGGTGAAGGGTATACTTGTCCTTTTAGGGGGTCCTTCCTTTTGTATAGGGTAAGAGTATAGAGACCGTATGAGAGGGGTATAAGGACCGTATAAGAGCGATACGAGGGGACGTAGAAGTATACCCAAAAAGCCAGGGTTCATCAGTAGCCCCCTATTCCGAGCGCTTGATTATTTATGGTCAGGGCGGGGGAATATACTCTTGGTCGAGATTGACCTGCGTACATATATATGGCTAGAAGCTAGAAGCTGAAGCCTGGAGCCTGGAGACCGGCGAGCAGATGTGGCTCCCAAAAGAGTGAAATCAAAACTAGAACTGCGAGCTCAGACACCCCAGATAGCGGATTGCGGCCAGTCGATTCGGAGATTCCCGAGGATAAATAAAGCCCGCGTATAGTCTCCATAAGAGAAAGCGAGAGCTCAGGCTACGAGCTTGCAAGACGAGGCAGTCGCTATGACATATAAATAAGATCTCGGGCTATGAACTTGGTCACATTGGGCAACGGAGATCCCGGAGAGAGTCTGAAGATACACAGCGGAGATTCCCGAGAATAGCTACATCAGGCATGTAGCCTTTAAATAATTATCAGCGAGCCGGGGACTCCTGGATATATATGAGAGTACACCATAAGAGAATCTGAGGTCCGACAATGAATCTGAATATATAACTCGAAGATTCCCGAGGATAAACAAACCGGGCACATAACTAGTGGATGAATAATCCAATGTCAAGAATGTGACCGTGATAATAGAGGAATAGGAGCTCGGGTTGCGAACTCGATCTATATATGAATAAACACCATAATATAGATTGACATCCCAGAGGGAGTCTGAATATATATCTCTGAGATGCCAAGGATGATGACATCGGGCACATAGCCTATAAATGGTATTCAATGATAGCCGGAGATTCCTGACTATAGAAAAGAGAATGCCACAAGATAAACAGAAGTCCCTTATGGAGTCTGAAACTATAACTCGGAAATTTTTTAGAATAATAACGTAGCATAAAGCCTCTGGATGAGTGATCCAACACCAAACGGGGAGAATAAGCCCCCAAGTTGCTCAAATAAAGATGTGGTTCTCGAGTCGCGGGGATCCATAAGATAAATAAACCTCTAGATTCAGAGGTTGCCAGAGACTGAGACAAATAAAGGATGGACTTCCAATAGAACTCGTGGCGGACCTGTTAAGTCGGCCTAATGCCCTGATATAAATGTGCAGCCCCCGAGTCGTGGGTCGCTGTAGGGCGCAATAAGATGAGCCCGTAAACTTCATACGCAGATGATCGTGAAAGTGCCGTATATAGGATGGGCTCGTAGGCACCACAAATGAGATGAGCCCGTAAGAGTCCATAGAAAGAAGGACCCGCATGCTTCCATAATAAGGAAGGCCCGTAAGCTTCCATGATGAGAAGAGCCCGTAGGCGTCATAATGATATGAGCCCGGAGGCATCATAACGAGATAAAACTGGAGGCATCATTTCACTTAGAGTCTTCGCTGCGCTACAGGTGTATCGATCACATATACATATTTTTTTATAATAGCATGTTGAAAGCCGAGTGAATAAATAGTAATTAAACTATATCATAAAAATCATGGCATTTGCAGCATGTCGATTAAGCAACTTTCACCAAGTAGTTTTCAAGGCATCATGCACTTTGTGAATTTCTCATGGTAGCTTTCAAAGAATCAATATGATGGTGTAGAGCACATTTGAATTGATATAGCATGCTTTTGTAAAGCGAGTAAGCATATATGGCATGGCATTTTGCGCATTTCGGGAAGTATAATTCCGCAACATTTAAACCAACAGAAGCATGTAATGCTGTTTATCTATTGTTATGAACAAGTTGCCATATCTGACAAGGTAGCATGTCAATCCAATACATTATTAACATATCAGGACGGAGTATAACCGTGACAAGATGAATATTTATTTTGCTGAAGTAGCAAATATTTTCATAAGCATATTCTGAAGAGAATAATAATTCACCATATAAATCATGGAAATAGGCATGGAGTTTTTACTCATGATTATGCATTTGAGTTTATTGAGCATTCAAGTAGTAAGTATTATTGCCAAGTAGCAAGTAGTATTGCACGCTATATATCTTTCGTTTACGCACATGGTAATTGTAGATATGCAATCAAGTTATTAATCATGCTCTCAATTCATTAACTAATAAAGCTGTATGAAAAGCATTTATTAAACTGAGAGGGTGGAGAGATACGACCTGACGTTAATTGGCGTAGATTTGATAGATCTCGTTAAGTATTTAACGGATATGATAACGGCCGTCAGTCGATTGAGCCCCCGAGTTTCATAGATTGCCAACAATTTGGATGAACAAGTGCTGGACTCCAAATATATATAGACCTCTAGATAGAGAGGTTTGTCGGGGACAAGATTTTCAGCGAGGCCCGCAGCTAACACGAAGGGTCGGGCCAAGTCGTTATAAGGACATGAAGCCCTCGAGCTTCGGGGAACCATAAGGTACACGAACCTGCATCGAGCTTTAAAATTGTTTACCCAAAGGCTTGTTGAAGTGTTGGTCGCGGGCTTGAGGTCAAACTTCCCGTAAGCTTTGCAATCGAATTAATTTCGAAGCCGCGATATATAAGATGAGCCCGGTGGCTCTATAAATAGAATGAGCTTGATCGCCTCGTGAATAAGATGGAATCCGTAAGCCTTCATAAGAAGCTGAGCCCGATGGCTTCATAAATAAGAAAAGGCCCGATTGCGCCATATATAAGAGAAGCACGATCTGTTGATGGGCCCGATAGCGCCATAAATAAGATAAGCACGACCGGTTCATGAATAAGATGGGCCCGATGGCGCCATAAATAAGATAAGCGCAGTGACTTGTTGAGTACTCGGAGATTTCGAGACTTTGTCGATGTGTTCCATCTTTGCCCTTTGTTACACTTGGCTTTAACACAGGTTCTTCCGTTTCCGGGCAAGCGGTCTAGCTCGAGGGCGTAGGACCGCGCATCGTACGTGTGAGCACGTGCCGGCATCGGAGTGGGGCTTTGCACGAACTTTTGCCTACTCGGAGTAGAGCTTTGCACGAACTTTTGCCTACTCGGAGTAGGGCTTTATTTGCCTACACGAGGGTAGGGCTTTAATGGAGAGAAATCTTGGGGAATTAACCCGCTCGATCCAATAAATAATCTTTCCGTTTCTTGGAGGGACGGCCTACTCGGACTTAATAGCGCGAACAGAAATTGCACGGACAAAGGAGAAATATTTTTATTTCTTCAACTTCTGTAAGTATGTGGTAACAGCTGCTCCAAATGCTAGTATTACTTTTTGAGCACTTTAAAATTGAATTGTATGGCTCATATTTGTTTGACTTTTCTTCCTATACAAATGAAAGTGGTATAGTACTAATTTTCTCTCAACTTTTAACTGGAAAGGACAAATGGCTTGGCCCACTTTTCTTTTTGATCTTCACCCACGTATTTGACCATCTCTTTCAGGTTCTAGCTCGTTCCACGAGCTATATACTTTCCCCATTTTTTCCGGTGAGGTAGAGTCCGAAGCGAGGTCCCGTGCACCGGAGTATGAGATGGAGCTTGAAGGCTGCGGTCAATTATGGTCGGAGTTGGGTCTGGCCGGAGCTGGATGTGACCGTCGGAGGGGGGAAGAAGGCGGAGGCGGAATGATTCTGCCCGGATTCCCTAAAGCTCACTCTAAGAATTCCCGGTCCCGAACTACCTCGAGATTGCCCGTCTTGATGTTTGCCCGGAGCTAGCTGGCCGGAGGTGAGAAGCTGTGAGCAGGTCACTAAAAACTTGATAGACAAAATTATAATATCTCGCAAGTGCACGAGCTATCGTCATAGCAATATGCAAACACAAGGGTCGATCCACAGGGACTTGGATTAATTCAAAGTTATTTAACTATATAAACATAATAAAAATAAATAACGACAAATAAAAAGATAGGTGATCAACATGAGCAAGCATATAAATGATAGGAATCGCAGAATTAAAAGATATCTCCGTCTTTAATTCAAATATCATTGGTAAATCTTTTCACTTTTCACCCTATTCACTTGATCACGAGATTTATTTCAATCTCTGTTTCTTCTTTCAGTTTAGTTACTAGCAGTGGCACACTCACTAGAAACCCTAATCAATAATCAAATCTAACTGGCACAGTATAGATCCAAATATTAATTGCTTTAATGATTTAAAGAAACTAAGATCAAGAACGCTTTCTACAATTATTTCATATAGATAATCGTTTAATTTTACCCACTTCACAATTTACCATGGCACATGCATAAACTATGAAGATGCTACTCATGAATTTCTACACTGGCACAGTCATAGAAAATTCTAGCATAAATCAATTGACAAGGATAAACAGGTTGATCAAGTCTATAAACCCTAGCAATCAATTTAGAATAAGCACAAGTAAAATTATGAATAGAATTAAAAGATGAAAAGAAAAATACCTCAATTAAATAAAAAGATAAAAGTTACCTCCAACCTTGCAACCCTTACAAATATTTACTAGCTACATTGCTTGATAAAAAATATAAGAAAACTAATCTAGTATTTATAGGAAGAAAACTAACCTAAATCTAAAAGGAAAAAGAATTGTAAAAAGAAAAGGAAACTAAAAAGAAATCCTAAACTAAAAAGAATAGTCAAAAGATATCATAATGAATTAGGAAATTAAATTCCTTCTCCAACTTGAGGTTGTTTTGGGGCTGAATTTCGAAATTCCTCCAAGGTTCCTCATAATTTGATAATTTCCAGTTTGGTCCTTCAGCTTTCGGAAATTCCAAAACAGTCCCTGTTTTTCAGAAATTGCAGTTTAGTCCCTGGTTTCAGCAGATTTTGCACAGCAGTCCCTAGCCTTTGCATCATTACTCAATTAAGCACTTTTTCTCCCTTTTTCTTGTAGATTGAGCACATAATCACCCTAGACAACAAAAACACAAAAATACCCAAATCAAATAACAAAAGCTTGAGAACAAAGCAATAATTAAGCTTAAAAGTATTAAATTAAATGAGTAAAAACTCACTCATCATCACGGGTCGAGCAGACGGTGTAGCTCGGAGGTCGCGAATCTGTATAAAAGAGTCCTGACTATTTGGGCACCGGTTTTATTGACAGCCCGGAGCTTGAAACTCGCCGGTGTGATAAGATGGTGGATGCGGGCTAATGGCTCAGACTTGCCGGAGCTCGGGAGTCGCTCATTTGAATTCATCAAATAATGTTAACGGCCAAATATATCTTGAAATCACGAACCCGTAATGAATGTTGCCCGGATATCATAAGATCTCGCCAGAGCTTGAGCGAGCTCGAGTTCGTCGGAGGGAGAATGGAAGCTGCGCTGGACTTGCTCGGGGCTGGAGCTCGCTCTAAAGGATGCCCGGAGCTCATAAGTGAGGCCGGAGCTCGTGGTTTATTTTTACTCATCTTTGAATGTCATGAGTGTTGTCTGGTAATAGTTTAAGTATCGCCGGCGGGCTGCCGTCACAAACAAAGGGTTGGGTTGCCGTAGTTCAGTTAGAATTCGAACTGCGTTCAGCGAGCTCAAGTTCCGTGTATGGCAATTTTAGCGGACATCCACGTGCTTTTGTACCACTTTGTCAACACTCACGTGCTTGTGTACTTTCTGTCATCATAGCTGTACCATAGCTGTACCAACCATCACTTTTTAGTATGGCCCTTTGTCTTTATATCAACTTTATTTCCAAAAAGTGATGTACACTTACTTTTTCTTTTTACACTTTTTAATTTTCTCCACTGCAATTTAACTTCCACGACATAATTTTCTTTCACTACCCGGAATGAACAGTGGCTTTTTGTCCTTTCTTTCATTTTCTCAACAAAAAATGATGGAGGCTTACTGTCATACCCCATCACCTACACGTGACAGCCTTAATGGCACAAGAAAACGTAGTCCGTCCTTTGTTGACAGCCTGTCCAGAACCGGCAATTGATGCCGCCGCCGGTGCCCCATTTTTGGCCGGTGACTGAGAATTCATATGAGCTCCGTTTTTAATTATTTTTTCACCATTGTTTTCGTTTTCTCAAAGCCCAATGATCTATGATATTCATTTGTCTCACCAGAGTGGCCGGAGATGGTAAACGTCGCCGGAGTTGACTGTTTCATCGGAACTTTGATCGACGACCGGGAGCTGCTCCTTGCTCCGTTTTTGATGGTTTTTTCATCGTTATTTTCGTTTTTTCAAGGCGAATCTTCTGCTGTCTTCCGTTTTCTGTTCCAGTCGATCTCCCCTCAGTCTCCCATTTTTTCCGGCGACCAAACTATTTTCTTCACTTTCCCTAAAATGCACCATAATATCCATGGTGGCTTTAACTGAACGAGACCGACGAAGACATCTTTGGTTGCTCCAACTGGGTTACGGGCTACCCACTTTCGTGGGGTCGCGGCCGGCAACTCAATCGGAGCATAAGATGCTTCACCGGCGAAGAACAACTTAGCTCTTCCATGAATTTTTGCTTGCAAAGAAGAGGGACAAGGAAATGTGAGCAGCTTCTAAAAATTAGCTTTACCTCACCATAAGCAACAAACCCTTTTCCCCCTCTTTTTCAACGGCGAAAATCACCGGAAACTCGCCGGAATCTGCATTTGTCTTCTTTTGAGGGGGTAAGTGAGGTTGCAGTGTGTAGAATAGGAAGAAAGAAGAAAGATGAAGGAGAATGAAAATGGACTGTCCATTTCAGATTTGACAGAAAAAATAGAGTAGGAACTCTATGTATGAATTTTTGTGTTTGAAAGAAGAATGAGATAAGAGAAATGGTAGAAGCTACCCGGAATTTCTGTTTTTTCTGTGTGAATGGGCATCTATTTCCGGCGTCGCTGTACCGGAAAAGATGTCGTTTCCCGGCAATGGAACCACTGATGACGCCCTAGATTTTGGGGTCATGGAGATAGAACTCCAGATTAGCTGCCTCCCAAGATCCGGCTAAGAGGACCTGCACAATGAGCACACCGTTAGGACCAAAGCCGGGTTTGACCCCGGCTTAGGCCCTCGGGTGTGAGAGTAAGACTCCGAGGGAACTAAGAACAAGGCCTAGAATGCCTTGGGTGTGTGTATGTGTGAGAGAGGGAGAGGAGAGAGCACTCAAGAGAGTGTAGAGAGGGAAAGTAGAGATTAGATCCTCTCTTCCACCTTGCATGAGAAGGGGTATATATATGAGGGGTGAAGGGTATACTTGTCCTTTTAGGGGGTCCTTCCTTTTGTATAGGGTAAGAGTATAGAGACCGTATGAGAGGGGTATAAGGACCGTATAAGAGCGATACGAGGGGACGTAGAAGTATACCCAAAAAGCCAGGGTTCATCAGTATGCATCACCACACAACAAATGGGTACATGAATTCAACAATTTACTGTCTGTATACAGTTTGTAATTGATTTTTTCATAAAAAAAAATTGATATGAAAAAGAAAAAGATTATTTCCGGATATTTTTTTAGAGAAAATATAAGGTAAATACCATTAAAAAGAAATCCAACTATGTGAACACCAAAAGAATTTATTTTTTTCTCTCAGATATTATTAAACTGTACATAAATGACTTTATGAAATTAACTCACTGTGATTCAGGCAGAAGTTGTTGTTATTATTATTATTATTATTATTATTATTATTATTATTATTATTATTATTATTACTATTAAGTTAGGAATATATTGATTTTTTATACTCTTCCATGATAAAAAAAAATAGAGGGGAATAAATTTTTAATAAATTTTCACCTTGTGAGACCATCTCACAAGGTGAGACAGATCCACCCATGGATCTCACCCGGCCCGCTCCGCGACCCGCACATATCCAGATGTAGCCTGTAAGCGCCCCCACTCATATTGCGACACCTGTCTTTGTTAAAAAAAAAAAAAAAGTCTCTAATAACTTTAAAATGTCATATCCTGAGATTTTGAAGTTTTTTTTTTTTTTGAAAATATCGTTGCGTTCCTCTCGACGAGACGGATCAAATTAGATGGTCAAGATATGGTTTGAATTTATTAACAAAAAATAACTGGTCTGCTCGTCATCCAAAATGTAACACGTTTTATTGAAAAAGGTAACATTTTAGTCTCTAAAAAGTGACACTTTTATGGTAAAATGTAACAGCAGTTTTGCAAAAAATAAATAAATAGTTTGATGGTTTTTGTTGTTAGAAAAAGTAATAATTGAAGTATAATAGAGTGCATACACCCTCCGTTTCATGTGAATTGAGACCAAATAAAAGGGCACAATAACTAAGAGAAAGTAGTGAATTTGTGGTGATAAATGAAGAGAGAGAATGAGTGGGGTAAATAGTAATGTTGGTTGGATAAAATGAGTGGTGGAAAATGAAGAGAGATAATTAATGGGGTTAAATGGGTGGGGTTGGGTGAATATAAACTATTAAAAAGTTTGCCATTTTGGACAGTCTCAATTGAGGTGAGGGGGTATATGATTATGAATTGCTATATAGATGAATGTAACAGTTTTATAGAGCAAATGTTATCTTTCTTTTTTTTTGGGGTGGGGGGGGGGTAAATCTTATGTTACTTAATCCTTTTAATTTTGTGCAAATGTATGGTTACATTTCAGAAAGAAATGTCACATTTCAAAATATAAACTGTTACAATTGAGAAAAAATGTTACATTCATTTATTATAAAATGTAACATTAGTTTTTGTTGTAAATCTTATGTTATCCTTAATCAATTTCTGCAAAATTATGGTTACATTTCTTGAAAAAAAAAGTGTTACATTTGAAAAAATAAGGATTACATTGTTTTATTGTTACATTCATCTTTATAAAAAAAATTATAATCACATACTCCCTCTGTTCCAAGAAAGTTGTAACATTATGCAATTTAGGGTATTTCACAAAAGTTGTAACAATCCAAAAATGGAAGTTTTTTTATTACTTTTATAATCCTCCACTCATTCTCTATCTTCCTCCAAACCACTATTATTCTCCACTCATTCTCTTTCCACCCCCACTAATTCTCTCTCTTCCTCTCTACCTTTCATTTTTAATATAATATTATATCTTTAATTTCCCAACTCCAAAGTACATGTTTCAACTTACCTGGAACGGCGGGAGTATACTTTTATTACAAAAGAGTGTTATATCTCAGGAGACGAGCAACTCAATTTTTTTGTGTGTTAAAAAGCACTCCCTCCGACCCAGCTCACTTGACACTTATTTCCATTTTAGTCTGTCCCAACTCACTTTACACTTCCAAAAATAGCATACGCTCATCATCTCTCTTCATTTTCCACATTTCAATTTATTCAACCAACACTACTATTTACTCCACTCATTCTCTCTCTTCATTTTCCACCACATTTTTTCTATATTTTTGTTCTTTTTCTTTAATTATTGTGCTCTTGGGTGTCAAGTGAGGTGAGACGGATGGGGTATGTTATAAAAAATATAATTTCAAACCATATCAGGACCTACGTAGTTTGATTCGTCTCGTCGAAACGAACACAACAGTATTTAGATTATTATTTTTCAATTTCAAAATCTCAAGATATTGTATTTTAAAATTATTGGAGTTTTTTTTAATTAACCCTCAACACGTGGCACAAGCTGGGAGGAAGAAAAAGCTGGAGCCTGAAGCGAACGGGCTGTGAGCTGGGTGGGCGGGTCGACTCGTGGGCGGTCGGAGATCAGCCCTTTAAAAAATAGAGGGGAATAAATTTTCACTAAACGAGATAGAGTTAATGAAGACTTTGCTACACAAAACCTTGGGGTAAAGACTGAAATGAGGAAAGAAATTTTATTTTTCTTTCCTTTTTGCTACTGTATTTTTTTCACATTTACAAACTTTTATTTCCGTCAAAATAGATATCTAAATTTGTTTCAAATGAAGAATTAATGAAAACTGGTGAATATTGAAAGAAAATGAAAACTGAAAAGTAAAAACTGGTGCAATATTAGGCCCAGTTTCATCATCAGAGTTATGAATGAAACCCCTACGGCCCTAAACCCTTTTGGGTCCAATTACACGTTTCAGTCACTTTACATCTTTATAGTTTATACTACTTCCTCTTCTGCGTCAAAATTAATTGTCATTTTTTATAAATTTGTGTTTAAACTTAACAAATTAAATAAATAAAGAATCATTTAGAACGGAGAGAATACTTTCTTTTAACTATTCTTATTTTTCTTATTAAATGTATAATAAAATTCAATAAAATAATCACTATAAAAAAGAGACAATCTCCGAGTGTATAAAAGTAGTATTCAATCCCCAATTCCTCAGAACTTCAGCATAACATCAATGATAGTATAATTTATTTTGAAAATTTTATTTTGTTTTTCTCAGAATTTCTTTTATATAAATAAGATGATAGTTTTATTGCAATATAGTATAGGAGTAGAAATATTATGATCTCAGTACAAACAAAGTTGAATATGAATAAACTAATCTTGGGCACAACAACAAAAGTGAAAATCTCGAAAAAAACTCGTTTTTCGCTCGCTTTAGTAAGTGCTCCCAACTTAAAAAGCTAAGATAAACCGAATGAGAAATCAATTATCAGCCATTTGATCAGGCCAAAGGAAAGCTCCAATGGCAAAATCCCTCTTCTCTTGAAGAGATCCATCGAAAGAGAGACCGTACTGTCTGAGAAGGCAATCAAGTTTCCAGTCCTCCATCTTCTCGTAATCGCATCTCTTGTAACGCGGATAGTGGACCGGCATCTGAAATTCACCCTCCTGATGAACCTGTTTTTGGGACGGATTAAAATTGAAGTCATTCCCATCTTCGTGATGAGCGTCCCCGAAAACAATTGTGAAAACAGAATTCAGAAGCCACTTCAACGCCATTACTGTGGACCCTATTTTCTCTCTCTCTCTCTCTCGTTTGATTGCTATGGAGAAGAATCGAATTTGATAACTGAAGAGGAATTTGGCGACGGAGGCAAATATGAAGTTTCTGTTTCTCCTATGGTTTCTCGGAACAGTTGTATTTTTTTTTTACTTTTTACTAGGGAGTAACCCGTCAAAATTCGACGGGAATAATAGGGCTAATTAATTAAGAAAAACTGACATCCAACTTCTTTGCCTTGACTGCAGCCACATACTCAAAATCATTTAAAGGTAATGCAACCTCACCGATTACATCTACAATAAAAACAAAAATATCATGTTAGTGAATATAGTAATTGTTTAATGAAAAAAAATAAGATATTTGTGTTACAATACTCACCAATCACATAATCAATATTGATAGTATTTTGAGGATCATTCCCAAAAAGGCTAAAGGGAGTGAACACAAAACCGTTAGCTGAAATGTGTACTGATGTCTCCACTTCAGATACGGTCGTAGCTAAACCATGAGATAATTTACATTCATGATTTACTTTTTCTTTTTGGATAATAGTAATGATATTCTATTCAACACCAAAATTAGAGATTTTCTTCATTTGTCCTTCTCTAAACACATCCTTCAACTTGGATGACATACTACTTGGAAGAATTGCTTGGATTTTAGATCCCTAATAAAATTATACAATATTAATAAAAAGAAATTGAGAACTAAAATGATTAACTTGCGATAAATATATTGAATGATAAAGAAGTATATAAATCTCAAGATATAGCATTTTAAAGTTATTGGAGTTTTTTTTTTTTAAGGAAAACACGTGTCGCGATCTGGGAAGTAGGAGGGCTGGATCCGGCGGTCGGCTGTAGCGGAGCAGGTGGATGCGAGAAGCAGCGGAACAATCCAGGCTTGCCGCACGCACTGGCTTGTGCCATGGAAATTTCATGTGGCTCGGTGTGAAAATAGAATTGGACTATATGCTATTATATTGTATATAGAGATAGATAGTAAAACTGAAACTTCATTTCGAAAATGAGATAGTAATATGTATAACTAAAATTATCAAACATATTACAAACCATTAAAATTTAAATAAATAAAACGAATTTTCTTGTAATTCATTTTTTCATGGAATCACACTTTCACACTATAAGAACATCAACTGTGTCCAACGATCAAATCATCTGCCGATTCCAAAAGCTTTATAAAGCCTATATAAACTTGAGGGACATCCGCATAAACTGAGCATAAGAGAACAAAAACCATTTCTCTATTTGTCATTTATAGCCATAGGCATATAATAAAGTGAGGATAACAGAAAAATAAATTATACACTCTATCTACTAATAATATATAGGGATAACAAAAAAAAACTATTTTTTCAAGACTGACTGTGTACTATATTAATATAGTCCTTTGAGTTGACATATAATTTTCACTTTGAAATAAAGCTATATAAATGCCCCATATATCGAGCTTCTTAACAAATATTTGTAACATATGGAATCCGAACCCCCCTTTTTTGTTAGTGTCAATTCAAATAACATGTTCAGTGAAAGTATCGGACCCGGAACCGCTCCACCCAACGGTTCCGATCAAGACCACATAGGCGAGCGGTTTGGGTGTATGGCTAAGATGATTTCAATTTTTTTTGGGTCCCACTGAACTCGGGCACATCTCAACCGTTGGGTGGAGCTAAAATGAGGTGGCTCCAATCGGAACCATTGGGCTAAGTAGAGCCGTCAATTCGGGACCGTCCCGTCGGGACGTCCCGTCCCGCTATATATAT
The DNA here is from genome assembly GCA_026119855.1 of Campanula takesimana. Taxonomy (NCBI): domain Eukaryota; kingdom Viridiplantae; phylum Streptophyta; class Magnoliopsida; order Asterales; family Campanulaceae; genus Campanula; species Campanula takesimana. The sequence goes on from JAOWBW010000629.1 coordinate 292,636, forward strand.
GGGACGGGACGGGACAACATTTTCTTGTCCCGAAAAAATGCGGGACTATTCGGGACGGGATAAAAAAGGGATGGGACGGGACGGGACGGGACATCCCGAATTTTTTTGACTTAATAAAGGAGTAGTGGAGATTGTTTCAGATTTCATTGTCTGTGAAGAGGGGAAACCCATATCACCCGAGGCATCTCGCATACTGCGTCTAATGGGTATTAAGATGGCGACCTTCAAACTTCACTTGATTTGCAGATGGAGCCCTGAAGAATATGAAGTTTATCAAGAAGGTTTGGAGGGTGGTTCAGATGTTGAATCCATGTAGTATGCCATTATTTGGAATGAAGTGATATGTGTTTTCATACTAAGTACTGTAATGGCTATGGTAGTAGTTGTGTGTTTGGATTTGGGGAGGCCCACTGAAGTGGTTAGAGGCAAGATTCTCAGATGTTCCTACTGGGAGAGAGACAAATCTTCTTAGTTAATTTTTTTGTCTTGAAATTTTGTGTAAAATCACTCAGCTGAGAAATATAGTGACATTATTTTTGGATTACTTAAAAAAAAAAAAAAAAAAAGTAGTAAGTAGTTGGATTTTCGCTTTATCCCGGGTGAAAAATTGGCATTTTTTTTTATCGGGTGATCGCGTGAACCTATCCCGTGTTCTTACTGTATTGTCCCGCGTCCCGAGGTGATTTGGGATGGGACGGGGAATTTCCGTCCCGCGTAAAATTAGGCCCGTCCCGTCCCGTATAGATAGCGGGACACTATAGTTTTGTCCCGTCCCGTCCCGTTATCCCGAATTGACGGCTCTAAGGCTAAGTAGGGGGTGCAGCTGTTCGAAAATCCTGAAAGTATCACATTCCCCTGTAAATCTTCTTTGTTCTACTCCTTTTATCACACACTTAGGCTCCGTTTGTTTCGCGTAAATAACATCCGGAAAATGTTTTCCCCATTTTCCGGTGTTTGTTACACACCGGAAAATGAGGAAAATATTTTCCGGAAAATGGTTTTCCCTCTTTTCTAAGTAAAATGACTTACGGATTTTTACTAAGTAAATCATTTTCCGGAAAATGTTAACTCTCTTACTCACACCCAACTCTCCATAAAACCCCACCCTACCCACTACACCTCTAACACCACCTTTTTCATCCATCCTATCCATCACCCCCAACTACCCTAGCACCCACCCCACCCCACCAAAAAATAAATCTTTTCACTCATATGAAAAAAAAAAATGAATATCTCCACCACCCCCAACTACCCCAGCACCCACCCCACCCTACCCCACCACCCCACCCCACCCAAAAAAAAACTTCTTTTCACTCATATTAAAAAACATTGAACATCTCCACCACCCCCAACTACCCCAGCACCCCACCCCACCCCAGCACCCCGCAAAAAAAAAAAAAAAAAACTTCTGTTCACTCATATTTTTTTTAAAAAAAAAATGAACACCTCCACCCCCCCCAACTACCCTCACCCTACCCCACCACCCCACCTCCCACCCCCCACCCAAAAAAAAAACAAAAAAATCACTCATATTAAAATTATTTTTGAACACCTCACCCGCTCCCCACTACCCCACCCTACCCCCACCACCCACCCCTCACCCTACCCACCCCCACCAATTTTTTTTTTACTTTATTAAACTTATTTTTTAACAACTCCCACATTCGCGCTCCCTACCCCCACTACCCCATCACCCCTACCACCTACCCCCACCCCACCCCCACCCCACCCCCTACCCCACCCACCCCACAACCACCCATCCCACCCCAACCCAAAATCTCCACCCACATTCAATTTTTTTCTCATAATAATTCTTTTCCTCATATTAAATTATTATTATTTTCATATGAAAATATTTTCCTTAGATTTACCAAATAACCAAAAACATGTTTATGTCATTTTCTGGAAAACATTTTCATTTTCCGGAAAACATTTTACGGGAAATCATTTTCCGAAAATTGTTTTACGCGAAACAAACGGAGCCTTAGACTTTCTTCTTTCAACTTTTTCATTTTCCTGAAATCATGCATAAGTTTCATAGTTAATTCAAGTTACCTTAAAAACTAAATGAGGCTTATGAAATACAGATTATTACAAAGAATAATTCAATGGAAAGAAAAAAAATGAGGACAAACATCGGATGAACTTGTCAAAAAAAAAAAATAACAGTGAGAATAAGGAAGAGATCTAGTATTTTGAACGTAACCAAGTAGCAACAGAAATAACATTGTTATTTACTCTAGAGAAGGATTTTATTCAGCTACATTTTTTTTTTTGAAAGATACAGCTACAAATTTTCAAATTCAAAAAATGGGAAGAGGGCTACCTTTTTCTTAGGAATGGTCATCTACGAAAGAATGTGAATGTTTTTCATTCACATTCTTTTATCAAATGCGTAGAATGTTAATAAGACTAACAGTTAGTAATATATTATCATTAGCCCTTCTTATACACTTCAATAACGATTTTTAACATAAAATTAATAGGTGGGATGAACACAATGTATGCAACACAAAAACGCTGAAAACAAATATTGAAATATAAAGAAAGGGAGTATATTAGAATAAGAGAAAGAAAAAGAACTTAGAATTACTTGGATGACCTAAATATCTCAGCAAGGGATGGTTGTTAAGAAAAATAAGAATGCAATGAATGGTGTCAATGAATGTATTATATAAGATAAATCTAGTTATGAGCCCAATCAAATCGATTAATTCCTACTTTAAATTGAATTCAAATTTCAGTTAATTCAAATTTATGCTTAAATTAGGATAGTATTGGACATTTAAATCATTCATTAAATAAGACTCTTTTGCATAGGCCAATAAAGCAACACCATAGAAATGAATATTTTATTCATCTCCTTAAATGATGTTTCTATCCATAATTAAAAATTCAAATGTTTGAAAATCTGGTTAAATTAGGATATGAATTGATAATTTAAAATCCTTTCCTCAATTGAATTTTTTTGAAGGAAATTAATTTATGCTATAATTAAATACTAATTGGCTATATATATGTTATATAAGTTTTTAAAAAGATTGACTTACAATTTGAATTCTTTCATCCTTGCATAGCCAATCAAAGAATTCCACGTGGCTTTCCACGTCATAAAGCCATGTGGAATTTTGTGTAAGCTTGAAATGTTTCTACTTTTATATATTACTAGTGAGTAACCCGTCGGAATTCGACGGGAATAATAAAGTTAAAAAAAAAAATCAGTTTTAAAAAACTAAATCATTTCCTGAAATAAGTATTATATATGTAACGACCCCAAAATCCGTTTTAATTATTTTAATATTTATTTTATATTTTGATAAATTTTAATTTAAAATTTTATGTGCATTTTATGTGTTGCATCATCTTATATGAATTTGCACATTTTAATTGATTATTTGTGTTAGTTAAAATATTAGTAGTAAAGTTTATTTGGGGAGTTAGTTGAGTTAGTGGAATTATATGGGGGCTTTAGTGAAAGTTAGACTTGAGGGGTTTAAGTGTTGGAAATGGAAATTGAGTGATTTAATTTTAGAATTGGGAAAGATCTTTAGTTATGTTAACCTCATCTCCCTCCCTCCCCTTAGTTAGCATACCACCCTTTTCTTTCCCAAATCACTTCCCAGAGAACCTCCATTGAAGTAGAAGAGGAAGAAGCTAGGTAAGGGTTATTCATCTTTATTTTCCCTATTTTAATTTACTACTCCATTTCCAAATCTAAAAATATATAAATGTTCAGGGTGTTGAATAGAGTACATCTACCGATCAATCTTATTTTTCTTGACATCTTTTCCGGAACATAGGTAAGTTACTATTTCCCCTTTAAATGTTAAAATGGTCATAAACATGTTTTATATGCTTTATATGTTATAAAATGATGTTTTAGTATACTTTTAATATACTTGTAAATTTGGGACAGAGGGAGTAGTAAGAACTTGTACATAGCTTGTTAATGCTAGGAAGGCTATAGAGATTGGTGTTCATATTGTGCTTAGGGGCTGAATTTGTAGCCTTTGTGAAGGTTGAAAATGAGGAGTGGTGAAATTGTTAGTATTTTGGGTTGGTAAGTTGGAAGGAGTATAGTGTTTTCAGCCAAAATGTGAAATCTGGGCTGATTACACGACTCGTGTAGGGGTACACGAGTCGTGTAAGGGGAGATTCTGAAGGGGTGTTTTTCTACACGAGTCGTGTACTGTTACACGACTTGTGTAAAAGTTCTTACACGAGTCGTGTAGTGGTACACGAGTCGTGTAAGGGCCCAAAGTCTGAACTTGTGTATTTTTACGTAAAATCTTCCGGAGGTCATAACTTCTTCATCCGGACTCCGTTTTAGTCGTGTAAACTATCGTTGGAAAGCTCTTCTCGAGTACTACACGATGGGTTGGTTATTGAGTGGGGTTTTGATTTTTATAGCACGTAAATCCAGTAGGTGATTAGTACCAAAATGAGTATCCATGGTTCATTATGATAGAGTTGGTCTTGTGTGATCAAGTTTGAATTAATGTGATGGTTTGAATGGTTGTGTGATGACTTAATGTCAATATGGTGCATATTATTATGAAAATGTGTTTACTTCTCTAAGATGAGCTTGTGTGGTTCCCTACTTTGGAATCATACCCCGTTTGTTGTTTAAGCAAGTTTTCTTTGCTTCGGTTGTGTCTAAAGTCCAGCTGGTACTTTTGTGTGTGTTGGGCAGTGATAGGGATTATAATGGTCTCCGAGCCAAGTACATTATAAGGCTCCTATCATTGGTTTCCCATTTTTAACCCCCTTCCTTAGGCCAAAGGTTGGGCACTTTGGGTTATGACTTTGTGTCATTTTCCCCCCGTTGTTGTTGTTGTTGTTTGGTTCCGGAACCCGTTTCAGCTCTTCGATGCTGCTCAGTTGAAGCCTCTCAGATGGCTATCGTTTGGTTTGAGAACCTTGGCTCAGTATCCACGTATGAGTGTTTATTTCCGCTTTATGTGTTGTATGATGAGTTGGTCGTTATTTCCAACCGGTATGGGACGGTTGGCGATAGGGAGCCTCTCATATTATGTGCTATGTGCTATATGATCATGTGTGGCATGATTCCTTTATGTTTATCATATTAGCATGTAATGTAGTTGCATCTTAGTAACTTACTGAGATTTATTCTCACCCTTTATTTGTTTACCGTTTTAGATAAGAAGGAGCCCAGGGGATAGTTCACACACACAGGGAGGACGTCGAGGAGATCTTTGGGTAAGACATTTTGGGAAAGTTTGTATAAGTAAAGGATACATTATGTAAATGTAATACCTTTTTGGGTAGTGTACCTGTGACTTGGTTTGTATCAACTCTTTTGGTAGATGTTCGTGTTGTAAGTAAGTAAGTAAGTGAAGTGTGTAGCCAAGTGGCTTAGAACGTGTTTGTGAAAGTTGTTTTGTGACTAGTAGTCACGTTTAGTAAATGTTGTTTAGTTATGAAAGACCTTTTTATGAAAGTATATTTCGAAAAATTTTCTTAAAAATGTTTTATGACGTCTTCCGTGCGTGTCCCGGACGTGGGGCCAAGTAGGACCACGGGTCGGGGCGCGACAGTTGGTATCAGAGCCTGGTTGTAGATGGTCTAGAATGACTAAGTGACCTAAGAGGGTAGTTGAGTATGGAGTGAGTAACGTTGAGTGTTTTATGCAGGTACTCAGTAAAAATGCCGGAACATGAGGGTGAACAGTCTGGTACTGCAGGCCAGGGTAATGTAAGGGAAGAGGCTCGAGCTATGTTTCAAGGGATGTTCGAGGCCGCAATGAAAACCATCCATGATCAGAGGCAAGGAGGAGAGCATGCACCTCCGAGGTATGGTCTAGAACAGTTTTTGAAGATGAAACCAACTGGCTATGATGGTGAACCAGATGTGACCAAAGTTGAGAGATGGATTGAATCCATGGAAAAGATATTTGATGTTTTAGTATGTACTGAGGAAGATCGAGTTAGATTTGCTACCTACAAGTTGAGTGGAGCTGCGGAGTACTGGTGGAGAACACTGAAGGCTAGTTGGGATGAAGCTCATGTACTATATACTTGGGCAAATTTTCTGAGGAAGTTCAAGGAACATTTTATTCCAAGGGTGGATCAAGATCGGAAGGAAGTGGAATTTCTTAGCTTGGAACAGAATACAATGTCAGTGGCTCAGTATGCGGCTAAGTTCACGGAGCTATCGAGGTATTGTACTCATTTGATTGCAACAGAGGAGAGGAAAGCAACAAGGTTTGTTAAGGGTTTAAAAACAGTGATCCGAACTCAATTGGTGTCCCACAAGCTACAAGAGTTTCAAGATGCAGTTGATCGAGCTTATCAAGTGGAGCACGACATTGAAGAACACAAGAGGAAGGTGGAATTAACAAGTGCTGGAAGGCAAGGTAGACCACAACCGCAAAGGAATGATAATCGTGGAGGACAAGGGACTTCAACCCCATTTAGAGGACAACCACAAGGGCAACCGAGTGTTAGAAATCAAAGCAATTTCTCCGGGGGTCAAGGCAAGAGGGTTTGTAATTATTGTCAGAGGGAAGGGCACAGTGAGGAGCGGTGTTGGAAGAAACAAGGAAAGTGTTTGAATTGTGGACAACTTGGCCATTTTCAAAGAAATTGCCCGAGATTGGGGAGTCAACCATCGGGGAGTGGTGTTGGATCGTCTCAGGGTCAGAAAAGGGATGCCTCAGGAAAACCAAAGGTTCAAGGTCGTGTGTTTGCAATCAATCAACAACAAGCTTCGGATGCTTCCACCGTAATTGGAGGTATAATTTCTATGTCCAGTTTGAGGGCACGTGCACTTATAGACCCCGGCTCATCGCATTCATATGTGTCTGTGTCTTTTGCATCTCGATTGCATTCTTCCTTTGAGTCTTTGCCTTATGTGCTAGAAGTGTCGACTCCTATGGGAAATTGTTTGATAGCTGACAAAGTGTTGCGTGATTGTGATGTGCATATTAGTGAGCATGTTTTACTTGCTGATCTAGTTATTTTGCCGTTGCAAGACTTTGATGTTATTTTGGGTATGGATTGGTTAAGTAAATATCATGCCTCTGTTGATTGTTTTAAGAAAGTGGTTACGTTTTCTATCCCTAGTGTGCCTGTGTTTACTTTTGAGGCAACTTCTTTGGGTAAGGGAATTCGTATTATTTCGTATGTGAAAGCTAAGAGACTATTGCACCGTGGTTGTGAGGGGTATTTGGCTTGTGTTTTGGATACTACTAAAAAGTCTCCTAAAGTAGAAGATGTGAATGTGGTTAAAGAGTTTCCTGATGTGTTTTCTTCTGAATATTCTATGCCTCCCGATAGAGAGATCGAGTTTGGTATTGACTTGATTCCAGGTACTACCCCTATATCTGAAGCACCTTATAGAATGGCTCCAGCTGAACTGAAAGAATTGAAGGTGCAATTGCAAGAGTTACTTGATCGGGGATTCATCCGTCCTAGTGTATCGCCGTGGGGAGCTCCTGTATTGTTTGTCAAGAAGAAAGATGGGTCTTTGAGACTGTGCATCGACTACAGGAAGCTGAATCAGGTAACTGTAAAGAATAAATATCCTCTACCTCACATTGATGACTTGTTTGATCAACTCCAAGGGTCAGTCGTCTTTTCGAAGCTTGACTTGAGGAGTGGGTACCATCAGTTAAAGATCCGTTCTGAGGATATTTCTAAGACTGCTTTCCGTAGTAGGTATGGTCATTACGAGTTTCTTGTTATGCCTTTCGGGTTGACTAATGCTCCGGCTGTTTTCATGGATATGATGAATCGGGTTTTCAAGCCTTATCTTGACACCTTCGTGGTTGTGTTTATTGACGATATTCTTGTGTATTCCAAGTCTAAGGAGGAGCACGAGCAACACTTGCGAATGGTTCTATCTGTTCTCCGTGAGAAGCAACTGTTTGCGAAATTCAGTAAGTGTGCTTTTTGGCTCGAGGAAGTGTCTTTTCTGGGGCACGTAGTTTCCAATAGAGGAATATCCGTAGATCCTTCCAAGATTGAAGCTATTGTGAATTGGAAGAGGCCTGAATCAGTTACGGAGATTCGAAGTTTCTTGGGTCTAGCCGGGTATTATAGAAGATTTATCGAGGGGTTTTCTAAAATTGCTACTCCGTTGACTCAGTTGACTCGAAAGAATGTACCGTATGTGTGGGATGGCAAGTGTCAAGTTAGCTTTGAAGAGTTGAAGAAGAGGTTGACTACAGCTCCTATCCTTGCGCTTCCTAATGGCAATGATGATTTGGTAATTTATAGCGATGCTTCTAAAGAAGGCCTCGGGTGTGTGTTAATGCAAAATGGAAGAGTGATTGCGTATGCTTCAAGAAAGTTGACTCCGAGCGAGCAGAATTATCCTACCCATGACATGGAGCTTGCGGCTATTGTCTTTGCGTTGCACAAGTGGAAACACTATCTGTACGGAGCCAAATTTGAGATATTTACCGATCATCAAAGTTTGAAGTACCTTTTCTCCCAAAAAGAGTTGAATAACAGGCAAAGAAGATGGATGGAGCTATTGAAGGATTATGATTGTACTATCTCTTATCACCCGGGTAAAGCAAATGTGGTAGCTGATGCCATTAGCCGGAAATCTTTTATGGCTTCATTGATGGTGCGTGAATGGAAGATGTTAGAGGATGCTCGAGATTGGGATCCTTGTGAGTCAAAGCATGGGGCTATTTTTGCGAGTATTCAAGTATTACCAGTTTTGATTCAACAAATAAAAGAGGCTCAGAAGGATGATCCGGAGTTGGTGAAAATCATGGATAAAATCGAAGATGGCAAATATGAGGATTTCTCTCTTAATTCTGAAGGAGTGTTAACTTTCAGAGGTCGGTTATGTGTACCTTGCGTTGATGGGATTAAATGCCAAGTTCTTGATGAGGGCCACAAGTCGAGGTATACTATTCATCCCGGGAGCACGAAAATGTATCAGAATTTGAAGCAACACTTTTGGTGGAATAATATGAAGAGAGAGATAGCGGATTATGTATCTAAATGTTTGACATGTCAACAAGTGAAAGCTGAACATCAAAGGCCTGCGGGGTTACTTCAACCGTTAGAAATTCCGGAATGGAAATGGGAACATGTTACCATGGATTTCGTGACGGGATTACCTCGCACTCGAAGAAGGTTTGACGCAGTTTGGGTGATCGTGGATAGATTGACCAAGTCTTCTCATTTTCTACCTATTGAGATTAGTTACTCGATGGAAAGGCTTGCAACCTTATATATAAATGAGATTGTGAGATTGCATGGTGTCCCGGTGAGTATTGTGTCTGATCGTGACCCTAGATTTACATCTCGGTTTTGGCAAGCGTTTCAGAAGGCTTTGGGTTCAGAGTTGAAGTTTAGTACAGCTTTTCATCCCCAGACAGATGGGCAGTCAGAAAGGACTATTCAGATTCTCGAGGATATGTTGCGAGCTTGCTCAGTTGATTTTTCAGATTCTTGGGATTCTCATTTACCTCTCGTAGAATTTGCCTATAACAACAGTTTTCAGTCAAGTATTGGGATGGCCCCGTATGAAGCTTTGTATGGGAGGAAATGTCGGTCTCCAATTTGTTGGGATGAAGTGGGAGAAGCAAAAATCTGGGGTATTGATTTGGTGAACAAGTCAGTTGAGGAGGTTAAGCTTATTCGGGATCGTTTGAGTACGGCTCAGAGTAGACAGAAAAGCTATGCCGATCATCGGAGGCGAGATCTTGAGTTTCATTCGGGTGACTTCGTATTTTTGAAGGTTTCACCTAAAGTGGGAATTCGAAGGTACGGGAAGAAAGGCAAGCTGGCACCGAGGTACATTGGCCCATTCGAGATTTTGAGTAGAGTTGGTGATAGAGCGTATCGTCTTGCGTTACCTCATTTTCTTGACAAGATCCATAATGTTTTTCATGTCTCGATGCTTCGGAAGTATGTGTATGATCCTTCTCATGTCTTGTCCGAGGTTCCCGAGGATATTGAACCGAGTATGTCTTACGAGGAGCACCCGGTCCAAGTTATTGATTCAAAAGTTCAAGAGTTGCGAACTAAAAGTATTCCCCTTGTTCGAGTTATGTGGAGGAATCATAATGTAGAAGAATCGACTTGGGAGCTTCGGGAGGAGATCGAGAGGAAGTATCCCTGGTTGTTTGAGGGTTGAGGTAAGCAATCCTAAAATTCGGGTCGAATTTTCTTTAAGGGGGAGTGAGTGTAACGACCCCAAAATCCGTTTTAATTATTTTAATATTTATTTTATATTTTGATAAATTTTAATTTAAAATTTTATGTGCATTTTATGTGTTGCATCATCTTATATGAATTTGCACATTTTAATTGATTATTTGTGTTAGTTAAAATATTAGTAGTAAAGTTTATTTGGGGAGTTAGTTGAGTTAGTGGAATTATATGGGGGCTTTAGTGAAAGTTAGACTTGAGGGGTTTAAGTGTTGGAAATGGAAATTGAGTGATTTAATTTTAGAATTGGGAAAGATCTTTAGTTATGTTAACCTCATCTCCCTCCCTCCCCTTAGTTAGCATACCACCCTTTTCTTTCCCAAATCACTTCCCAGAGAACCTCCATTGAAGTAGAAGAGGAAGAAGCTAGGTAAGGGTTATTCATCTTTATTTTCCCTATTTTAATTTACTACTCCATTTCCAAATCTAAAAATATATAAATGTTCAGGGTGTTGAATAGAGTACATCTACCGATCAATCTTATTTTTCTTGACATCTTTTCCGGAACATAGGTAAGTTACTATTTCCCCTTTAAATGTTAAAATGGTCATAAACATGTTTTATATGCTTTATATGTTATAAAATGATGTTTTAGTATACTTTTAATATACTTGTAAATTTGGGACAGAGGGAGTAGTAAGAACTTGTACATAGCTTGTTAATGCTAGGAAGGCTATAGAGATTGGTGTTCATATTGTGCTTAGGGGCTGAATTTGTAGCCTTTGTGAAGGTTGAAAATGAGGAGTGGTGAAATTGTTAGTATTTTGGGTTGGTAAGTTGGAAGGAGTATAGTGTTTTCAGCCAAAATGTGAAATCTGGGCTGATTACACGACTCGTGTAGGGGTACACGAGTCGTGTAAGGGGAGATTCTGAAGGGGTGTTTTTCTACACGAGTCGTGTACTGTTACACGACTTGTGTAAAAGTTCTTACACGAGTCGTGTAGTGGTACACGAGTCGTGTAAGGGCCCAAAGTCTGAACTTGTGTATTTTTACGTAAAATCTTCCGGAGGTCATAACTTCTTCATCCGGACTCCGTTTTAGTCGTGTAAACTATCGTTGGAAAGCTCTTCTCGAGTACTACACGATGGGTTGGTTATTGAGTGGGGTTTTGATTTTTATAGCACGTAAATCCAGTAGGTGATTAGTACCAAAATGAGTATCCATGGTTCATTATGATAGAGTTGGTCTTGTGTGATCAAGTTTGAATTAATGTGATGGTTTGAATGGTTGTGTGATGACTTAATGTCAATATGGTGCATATTATTATGAAAATGTGTTTACTTCTCTAAGATGAGCTTGTGTGGTTCCCTACTTTGGAATCATACCCCGTTTGTTGTTTAAGCAAGTTTTCTTTGCTTCGGTTGTGTCTAAAGTCCAGCTGGTACTTTTGTGTGTGTTGGGCAGTGATAGGGATTATAATGGTCTCCGAGCCAAGTACATTATAAGGCTCCTATCATTGGTTTCCCATTTTTAACCCCCTTCCTTAGGCCAAAGGTTGGGCACTTTGGGTTATGACTTTGTGTCATTTTCCCCCCGTTGTTGTTGTTGTTGTTTGGTTCCGGAACCCGTTTCAGCTCTTCGATGCTGCTCAGTTGAAGCCTCTCAGATGGCTATCGTTTGGTTTGAGAACCTTGGCTCAGTATCCACGTATGAGTGTTTATTTCCGCTTTATGTGTTGTATGATGAGTTGGTCGTTATTTCCAACCGGTATGGGACGGTTGGCGATAGGGAGCCTCTCATATTATGTGCTATGTGCTATATGATCATGTGTGGCATGATTCCTTTATGTTTATCATATTAGCATGTAATGTAGTTGCATCTTAGTAACTTACTGAGATTTATTCTCACCCTTTATTTGTTTACCGTTTTAGATAAGAAGGAGCCCAGGGGATAGTTCACACACACAGGGAGGACGTCGAGGAGATCTTTGGGTAAGACATTTTGGGAAAGTTTGTATAAGTAAAGGATACATTATGTAAATGTAATACCTTTTTGGGTAGTGTACCTGTGACTTGGTTTGTATCAACTCTTTTGGTAGATGTTCGTGTTGTAAGTAAGTAAGTAAGTGAAGTGTGTAGCCAAGTGGCTTAGAACGTGTTTGTGAAAGTTGTTTTGTGACTAGTAGTCACGTTTAGTAAATGTTGTTTAGTTATGAAAGACCTTTTTATGAAAGTATATTTCGAAAAATTTTCTTAAAAATGTTTTATGACGTCTTCCGTGCGTGTCCCGGACGTGGGGCCAAGTAGGACCACGGGTCGGGGCGCGACAATATACATTTGCCTATAGAATAATGCCACGTGGATTTCCACGTCATAATTCCACGTGGCTTAATGAGAAGGCTTGAAATGTTTTTGCTTTTATATATTATATAGATGTGTAGATTTTTACCATTAATTATTAACTTTAATTTTTTTTCACTAAATAACAAAAAAAATACAAATTCTCATATAAAAATGAATATGCATGCAAAGTTGACAACATCTACGTCCAAATTAAAGATAACGACTTTTGTCCGTCTCGCTCCGACGTTCGATTTGATATGCGGTGCGTTCCGCGGTTCATCCGGAGTCAAAAGTTATGACGGTTTCGGCGCACTCGCTGAAATTACTCCAAAAACTTCAACGCGTTAGTGTCCGCATCAATTAGTAATTTAAAACATCAACATACTTTATTTATAGAATCCTACATTTTTATTTTTATTTTTATTTTTGCAAAATATGTGGCTCGATTTTCTTCACCGAGATATACTGCTACATCACATTTCTTATCTTTAGCCATATCTTAAAATTCAACTAAATGAATGATTATAATTTCTAATATTTTAATTTAAGATATCCATTATCTTTAGCCTACTAAAATTAAGTAATCATGTTTTCGTAATTTAAGCTCAGAAAATATTTGATTTAAAAAAAAAATCAGTTTTAAAAAACTAAATCATTTCCTGAAATAAGTATTATATACATTTGCCTATAGAATAATGCCACGTGGATTTCCACGTCATAATTCCACGTGGCTTAATGAGAAGGCTTGAAATGTTTTTGCTTTTATATATTATATAGATGTGTAGATTTTTACCATTAATTATTAACTTTAATTTTTTTTCACTAAATAACAAAAAAATACAAATTCTCATATAAAAATGAATATGCATGCAAAGTTGACAACATCTACGTCCAAATTAAAGATAACGACTTTTGTCCGTCTCGCTCCGACGTTCGATTTGATATGCGGTGCGTTCCGCGGTTCATCCGGAGTCAAAAGTTATGACGGTTTCGGCGCACTCGCTGAAATTACTCCAAAAACTTCAACGCGTTAGTGTCCGCATCAATTAGTAATTTAAAACATCAAACATACTTTATTTATAGAATCCTACATTTTTATTTTTATTTTTATTTTTGAACAATATGTGGCTCGATTTTCTTCACCGAGATATACTGCTACATCACATTTCTTATCTTTAGCCATATCTTAAAATTCAACTAAATGAATTATTATAATTTCTAATATTTTAATTTAAGATATCCAATATATTTAGCCTACTAAAATTAAGTAATCATGTTTTCGTAATTTAAGCTCAGAAAATATTTGATTTAAAAAAAAAATCAGTTTTAAAAAACTAAATTATTTCCTGAAATAAGTATTATATACATTTGCCTATAGAATAATGCCACGTGGATTTCCACGTCATAATTCCACGTGGCTTAATGAGAAGGCTTGAAATGTTTTTGCTTTTATATATGATATAGATGTGTAGATTTTTACCATTAATTATTAACTTTAATTTTTTTTCACTAAATAACAAAAAAATACAAATTCTCATATAAAAATGAATATGCATGCAAAGTTGACAACATCTACGTCCAAATTAAAGATAACGACTTTTGTCCGTCTCGCTCCGACGTTCGATTTGATATGCGGTGCGCTCCGCGGTTTATCCGGAGTCAAAAGTTATGACGGTTTCGGCGCACTCGCTGAAATTACTCCAAAAACTTCAACGCGTTAGTGTCCGCATCAATTAGTAATTTAAAACATCAAACATACTTTATTTATAGAATCCTACATTTTTATTTTTATTTTTATTTTTGCAAAATATGTGGCTCGATTTTCTTCACCGAGATAGACTGCTACATCACATTTCTTATCTTTAGCCATATCTTAAAATTCAACTAAATGAATGATTATAATTTCTAATATTTTAATTTAATATATCCATTATCTTTAGCCTACTAAAATTAAGTAATCATGTTTTCGTAATTTAAGCTCAGAAAATATTTGATTTAAAAAAAAAATCAGTTTTAAAAAACTAAATCATTTCCTGAAATAAGTATTATATACATTTGCCTATAGAATAATGCCACGTGGATTTCCACGTCATAATTCCACGTGGCTTAATGAGAAGGCTTGAAATGTTTTTGCTTTTATATATTATATAGATTTTTTGGAAATAATAACAGCTGTAAATTTTAGAAAGATGGGTAAAGGCGGTTATTAATTTTGGAAATCTGATTGGTATATTTTAGGGATGGCCAAACCGGACTGGAACCGGACCGGAAAAGCCCAGAACCGGAGCAAACCGGGGAGTAAACCGGAACCGGAGTAACCGGAACCGTGGTAAGTGCGGGCCGGTTCAGGGTCACATATATGGCGAACCGGAACCGGATCGGAACCAGAACCGGATCGGCATTTCCATTAAAAAAAAATAAAAATCCTTTATTTTTCAATAAATTTTAACATGTTTATTCATTAGTGTATTATAAAATAAAAATCTCTTGTCTTTTAATAAATTTTAACATGTTTATTCATTATTGTATGATAAAATAAAAATAAAAAAAGGTAGCGTGGACTGAACCGGAACCGGACCGGAACCGTACCGGAACCGGATTGTGATGACCGGAACCGGAACCGGTGTAAGCGCGGGCCGGTTCAGGGTCACATATATGCTGAACCGGAACCGGCGGTTCCGAACCGGAACCGGGCCCGGAACCGGTTTTGGTCATCCCTAGTATATTTGGGCTTGATATTCTCTTTTATTGCTACTCCCTCCGGTCCAAAATAACTGTCATTTTTGGACCAAAATTTTGGTCCAAAATAATTGTCACTTTTGAGCTAAATGTCTTTTTTATCCTTGCATTGAAACTTGTTCTCTTTTACTAATTGTCTTTGTGTGTGAGACATTAATGTAAAAAAGTTGCACACTTAATAGGGGTAAAGTTGGAACTTTTGTTATTAAGTCATGATAATAATTGCATTTCTTAAGAATTGTGCAAATGCCAAAAGAAACAGTTATTTTGGACCAGAGAGAGTACTACTTTGTGTCGTGAATTTAGTAAGGGGGGAAGGCAATCAAGTTCCCACTCCTCCAATTTTTTAATTTTTTACTTTTGAGTAGATATTTTCCCGTTTATTTGAGATATTTTTTTGTATTTTTATTTAATTGTGTTGAGAGCGTTTGTAATTTTTTTTTTTTATTGCAGGCAAACGACCTATTTATGCAACGTAGTGTCCGATTTATATCAATTAATGCAACGTAGTAGCGAATTCTTACATTGTGAAACGTACTTGAAGTAGTTGTATCAAATAATGCAAAAATCGAACAATTTGACAAACGTACTTGAAGTACGTTGTATCAATTAATGCAACGTAGTAGAAGCTAAAAAGTTATTACGTTGCATTATTTGATACACAATAAGCAAGTACATTGTCTATTTTCAAAAGTAAGCACTACGTTGCATTAATTGACTTTTAACACCCGATACGTTGCATATTTTAGTGATTTTCCCAATTTGAATAGTAGTTCCATTTCGTAGCTTACAAGAATGATATTTCAAATCCAAATCTTGAGACGTACGGATTCCTTTCCAAGCAAAACTTTGAGACTAACTCAATCTGGCATTTACGAAATCCCCCTTTCGGGTAAAATATTACACTGAGCACGAGAAATGCAGAATACGGGTTGGCGAAAAAAACCCCCACCAAGCAACTCAAAATTTCCAAACAATCCTTGTGTAGTTAGAACATCGGAACTCACTTCATTGTGAGAAAGCACTAGAATCGTCGCAATTTCGAAAAGAAAAATACAACAAACAAAAATAAACAAACAAACAAAAAACTAAACATAAAGGAGAGAATACAACGGCTCTTATAAAGAGACAATACAACGGCTCTCACAAAGGAGAGAACGCAACAACTCTCAATGAATGAGAGAAATTTATTGTTCAAAACTAAAAAAACACTCTTAATTTAAATATTAATCATTGAAGATAATCAATAATTAAAGTTTAAATCAAGAGATTAAACAAAAATCAAATTAAATCGTTACCAAAAACAAGTATGACCGTTTGTCCGAGTAGAAAAGTGGTGATCAGGAACGAGAAGGGAGAAGTTTGTAATCTTTATTATTGCATTGTTAAGAAAGCTTGATTAGGTATTATTGCAGACACAAATATTTTGATTTGTCATATTCTTAGAGCAAAATACTTTTCGTGTAAAATTATGTCAGTATCCAAGCTATACTCAAAATAATCTTGGACATCTCAAGTCAATAATAGCGAGGGCATTTAGTAAAAGAGTTAGTTCCGAAGATCCCATTAGCAAAGGTATGGCCTGAGTGATATTGATCATTTGAATATTTCCAAAGTTAAGGTGTCATTTAGGCTCCGTTTATTTTGCGTGAAACAATTTACGGAAAATGATTTACCCGAAAATATTTTTCTGTAAATAAAAATGTGTTTCCGTAAAATGATATAAACATGTTTTTGGTTGTTTGGTAAATCTAAAGAAAATGTTTTCCGAAAAATATTTTCATATGAAAAAAAAAAAAATTTAATATGAAAAAAAAAAAAATTTGAGAAAAAAAATATTTTGAAAAAAAAAAAGTAATATGAGAAATTTTTGAATGGGGGTTGGGGGTGAGGTGGGTGATGTTGGGTGGGGGTAGGGAGGTGGGGGATAGGGGCAAGGCCGGGGGTGGGGAAGATGTTCAATAATAATTTTAATAAGAGTGAAAAGAAGTTTTTTTGTTTGGTGTAGGTGGGTGGGGTGGAATTGGGTGGTTGGTGGGTGTGGGAGTTGTTAGAAAATAATTTTAATAAGAGTAAAAAAAAATGGGGGGGGGGTGGATGGGGTAGGGTAGTTTGAGGGTGGTGGAGGCGTTCAATTTTTTTTTTTAATGAGTGAAGAGATTTTTTTTTTTCTTTCTTTTGGGAAGGGGGGTGGGTGGGTAGGTGGGGTGGTTGGGAAGAAGTCCAGTGTTCTAAAAGACGTCCGTCTAAGCCGCTCGACACTATTCTGACGCTATTCTGAATTCTCAGCCCCCTTAAGTTCCATCTAGACCCCGCCTAAGCGCTAGAGGCTGCTACGGCGCCTAACGTTTTTTAGAACCTTGGGTAGAACAAAGCTAAAAAGGCCAACTTCATTGCCATCTGTTGGAGCATTTATCCCACATCGGGAATTAACTAGTCAAAGCTTGACTATATAAAGGTTCAAGGCCACTGCTCCCATTGCCAATTGATTTTGGGATAGAAACTCAGACTTTATCATGGTATCAGAGGTGACCCTTTATACGCGAGAGCCCAAAGTTCGGCCCACAGTACAACTCTCTTGCTGCTATCACAGCTCATTTCCATATATTAATAATCTAATACATGTTCAAAAACAACATAAAATATAGTACACACAACAAAATCAAAACTGCAGCAATTTGAGCCCAAAGTTCGGCCCACAGCTCATTTCCATATATTAATAATCTAATACATGTTCAAAAACAACATAAAATATAGTACACACAACAAAATCAAAACTGCAGCAATTTGAATTGGGAATCAATCAATTATTGGGAATCAATTATCAGCCATCTGATCTGGCCAGACGAAGGCTCCAATGGCGAAATCCCTCTTCTCTTCGAGCGAGCCATTGAAAGAGAGACCGTACTCTCTGAGAAGACAATCAAGCTTCCACTCCTCCATCTTCTCGTAATCACCCTTCTTGTAACGCGGATAGTGAAGCGGCATTTGAAATCCCCCATTTCCATTGTTGGCCGCCGCCGGCAAACACTGAGTTCTTTTCCGGCCGCCGCCGTCTTCTCCGCCGTAAACCCCAAACACGATTGTGTAAGCTGAATTCAACAGCCCCTTCAACGCCATTATCACTCCTCTGTTTTTTCAATTTTGGTATCTCTCAAGTGAAGAGTCAAATGAAAGAAGAAATTGACAAAATTTTCAAGGTGAGGAGAAAATCAGACAAGAGGGAGGTATTTATAGTGGGGTTTGGGAATACCAGAAGATTCTGCCGCCGCGGGTTTTGTGTTTTCTTGAGGCACAATTTAATGAAAAAAATTTGGGGAACTAGTTTCTTATTATAAGTTATAAAAAATCGTGTTTTTATAGGGTTTAAGGCTTGAGTTTAGTTTCTCTATAAGATATAAAAAGTCGTGTTTTTATAGGGCTTAAGGTTTTGGGTTTAGAGTTTAAGGTTTAGGGTTTTAGGTTTGAGTTTCAAGGGTTAAAAACATAATTTTTTATAACTTATGGAGGAACTAGTTTCCTCCAAAACACACTTCAATTTAATTACTCCACCCCTCCTTAAATGGATGTTTATTTAAAAAAAATAATGTCTTACATTTTAAATGAATACTCATTCCAGTCCAAAATATCTGTTATTTTATGATAAAATTTTTGGTCCAGAAATAACTGTCGATTTAAGCTAAAAAAACATTAAAATTCCTCTTCTACTCTTGTTTTGAAACTTGTTTCATATCATTAATTAGTTTATTATGTGAAGTAATGTAAGAGAGGAGTACGGGTAAAATTGATACCTTCATCATTAATGAGGGGGGTAATCATTCCATTTCTTAAAACTTGTGAAATTGTTAAAAGCGACAACTATTTTAGATTGAAGAGATTATTTTTTGAAAAAAAAAATCTTTAAATATTTTAATTGTAAAATTAAAGTTCTTAGTTGCTTTATTCCATAAATGGAAACATATGAATATTGTCTTGGATAATCTTGCTCTCAAAAGGTTCATTTAATTACAAAAAAAAAACATTATTTACCCAACTTACTTTTCATTTTGTTTGCTTTATTAATAGTGTTTGGACAATTATATCCTCACATCCCTACTTTTGTTGACCCATTTTTCTTTGTTTTACACTTGATTTCTTAATAACCGTGCAAAGTCAAACTAATAACCTTAAACCGAGACGGAGGGAGTACCATTTTTTCTATTAAATTGTATAAAATGTAAAAAAATTCAAAATAATTTTTAAAATAATAAATTTTAGATAATTATTTTGGGATACTCCCTCCGTTTCAAATTATCGGTCGCTTTAGGACTAAAAAATTGTTTCAAAATATATGTCGTTTTACTATTATCAATGCACTTTTACCCTTTTGTCTCAATTATACCCTTATTAATAATGATTAAAATATCTCTCATGCAAGCATGTAATCACCTAAAAAAGTTGAATTATTTAGGGGTAAATGGGTCTTTTGAACATGTATTAATTATATTTATTAATATGTGTGAAAAAGTTTAAAGCGACAGATATTTTGAAACTGAAGGAATTGAAAAAGAGTAATGAGTAATTAAAGATGTTGGAATTAAAATGTGGTTGAGATGGTGTGAGCTGACAGAGTACGCTAATTGAGGCGGTTGTAAGAATGAATGGACGGATGTTGTGATCTTGAAACCGTAAATACAGTGACTTGGTTCCCAAGATTTTTCCTTAATTTAGGTGTTGTCAAAATATCTTGATGTACCCACCCACCCACAGGAATTAATTAATCAAACACCCCACGGGCCTCTAGAACCTACTTTCAATCTATTCCGAAATACAAAATGAATTTGAAATTCCTTAAAAAAAAAGAAAGAATGAATTTGGAATATCTAAGCTTAACTATAGTGTGATTGTATTGGTTAAATTTGGAACGCTGCGAGAAATAAAATGGAGTGCTCGAAATAAATAATATTCCCTCTATCTATCTCAAAACGGTTTCATATTGTTTTTTTTTTTTTTTTTTTTTTTTTTTTGCTGTTATTACGAACGATCTTTGAATAATAACTTTTGATTGATTCAATTGTACTAATAGATGAGTTAAAATACTACTTTCTCTGTCCCAGAATGATAGTCCCCCTATTTTTATGGTTTTATGAAAGAACTTTAAGTAATAATTAAGGCTACTTTTAATTATTCTAATGAAATTTTTGAAATTGTTCTTGATACACCATTATAAATACAATTAATATCAATTTTTAGATTCACATTGACATAATTATAAGTAGCATTTATAACTGCTCAAAGTTCCCTCGTAGTAACAATGAAAAAAGGTGGCCTATCTTTCTGGGACGGAGGGAGTATTATCTTCTTTTCAAAATAAATATCTGAAAATTTTAAATTTGATTTTGATTGTTATTTTTTTTTAATTCATTTTGGTACTGAAGATAATATATTTCAAATGTGTTAATTCATTTAGGTGATTGGGGTTCCTACTTGCTACCGTTTTGTTTTTCTTGTTTTGAGGAAGATTACTTTCTTGGGTTGCTGTGTTGTGCACTCCATTGGTTTTCACTAAACATGTGTTTATACAGCTGTGCATAAACGTTTCCAATGCTTACATAATTTACAGTAACTTTTTCTTGGTCATTCAGTAATGTTTTCAGTCCAATTGTAACAAATTCAAATTTGAGATTTGGTGAATTTTAAGAATTTTAGAAAAAATAAAATAAAAAATACTAGCAGTCATGCTCTTCTTATTAGTCTTCAAAAAGTATCAACATTTTTATTATTATTAACATTAGACTCTTTTTGCCTTCAAAAAAAAAAAAAAAAAACATTAGACTCTTTTAGTGAGTTGGTCTATGAAAAACCAGTTTTTTTTTTAACAAAAAGAAAAACTTCCATGCGGCCGTCTCACAACGTGAGACGGGCCGCTCCATGGGGTATTTGTTCCGCTGCTTCTCACATCCAGCTGCTCCGCTACAGCCGACCGCCGGATCCAACTCTCCCACTTCCCAGATCGCGACACGTGTCATCATTTAAAAAAAAACAATAACTTTAAAATGCTATATCATGAGATTTATAAGTCGGTTTTTTTTTAAAAAAAAATACCGTTGTGTTCGTCTCGACGAGATGAATAAAACTACATAGGTCATGATATGGTTTGGTTTTTTTTAAAAAAAAAAAATTTTTTAACATACAAACAAGTGAGCTGCTCGTTATAATAAAATGTAACACTTTCTTATGAAGAAAGTAACAGTTTGGTATTAAAAAAGTAACACTTTTTTGCAAGATGTAACAGCAGTTTCGCAAAATAATATAAATAGTTTTTGTGGTTAGAAAAAGTAATAATTGAATGTAACACGGTGCATATATGATTGTAATATGTTATATAGATGAATGTAACAGTTTATAGGTTAAATGTTACATTATTATTTTTTTTTAAAAAAAAGAGTAAAAAATCATGTATATAATCGGTTTTGCATTTCAATTGAATGTAAAACCCTAGAAAAGTGTTACAATTGAGAAAAAAAAACGTTACATTCATTTATTATAGAATGTTACATTAGTTTTGTTGTCAATCTTATGTTAACTTTAATTTATTTCAGCAAAATTGTGGTAAATTTTTGAAGAAAAAAAAATGTTACATATGAGAAAAAAGTGTTACATTTCCTTATAAAAAGGTGTTACTTCTGTTGGCGAGTAAAAAATGGCGGGGAAAAAAAAGTTGGGGGTAAAAAAAAAAAGAAGGCATTTGGCGGGAACGGTCGCACGGCGTGCGGCCGTCTCACAACAGTCCACCCCTAACAAAAAACTAACGAAAAGTTAGTTTATTCACCACATTGCAACAAATTGGCAAACTCAGGTGACTGATTTGCAAAATTGAACTTTTAGGTTGGGGATTGCAAAAGTGAAACAAACTCAAGTTACCAATTTGCAATTAGCCCTAAGAGATATACACACTTTAACAGTAGAGCAAGAACGGTTTCGATCCCTTTAGTTAATTCTTAAAGAAAAAAAAAAAGTGTAAAACAAGAGCGAGAAACCATCGAAACTGAAAGATGACATTTATGAATGAAAGGTTTACTTCCTGGAAACAGGTCTAAGAAATGGGAGTGATGAAAAAAAAAAAAAAAAACTGGAAAATTTGTTGAAACCTCACACAAGCAAATGGCCACCCCCTTTCAAGTACTAAATCCTCTTCATGCATAAAAGAACAGCTTGCGCTCTATGGACAGAGTTTCGCCCGTTGGCACTTATATCTTCTTCCTTGTCTCCTTCAAAAAATTCACAATTAAAAGTTTGTATCCCAAAAACTAGCCTACATTTCCCATGCCCGCATGCTCTAGATGTCCACGTGTAGGTATTTCTCACAACAATACGTTACAATGATAGGCCCCGCCAAATCCCCAACCAAGCAGCCTGCAAAATTGAAACGTCATCACCATTTGAGCAATGTGGGTGTGAATACAAATGTATTTAAATTAACTTAAATATAATTTCCGAAAAAAAGGGGGGGGAGGGGTTGCCAGTCTGTCATTACCAATGGATTGACCGGAGGAGGGGCGAAAGAGAGTTGCACCTAACCCTGCTCCTATTGAAGCAAAAACCAATGATGAACCACACCTGATACTAGTTCCATAAACCCTCTTCATCAGAACCTGAAGTCTCACTACTTTATAAGTGTCTTCTTCCTCAGCTTCTTCTTTAGATTTGAAAATGTCAGAAAAGAAGCGGTAAATCTCTATGCCAACTTGGACAAGCCACGATGCCCCAACTCCTAGAGAGTGCCCTGCTTTGCATCAAAATATGAGCAACTAAAAAGTAAGGCTCGAGGCGTAAACATAAACAATCATCCAGAGGCGGAGCTACCCTTTGGGATAAGGGGGGTAATTATCCTCCTTCACTTTTCAAATTGTGCCAAATTTGTACTAGAAAAATTTGATGTCTACTATTAAAAATTGTGCTTTGCCCCCCTTTTGACCAAGAAAAATTAACACTACATTAAAAATATTGCCTCTCTATCAAAAAAATCCTGGCTCCGCCGCTGCAATCATCAACATTTAGAATCTTTGATCGCAAAAGCTGCAATAAGATAAAATTTTGACCTCTAAAGGTTGATCTTCCAACACTGAAGAAGTAGACTAAAGTTGGCATGCCTCTATCTGCTTTGCGCACAGCTGACTTTGGAACGTCTGACATTAATTGAATAATAATCAGTCGTGTGCTTAATAATGAAGCTAAAACCTTAAACATGACTGGTGCAGTTAGGGAGAAGGCGTACCTTTAAGAAGTTTCCAGGCCATCCGTTGTGAAAGATGATGAATGGCAAGACGTTCTAGTACTCGTCTAGTCGTTACAACGGTAGTCTGACATGCAACAAATATCAGAATTCAGTTGATAATTACGATGGATATTTATGAAATAAAACTTGAAGATAAACAGAGGTTACAGAAAATTTCAAGTACACTATCAAAAGTTAAAAAGAGAGACTTGGCAATGTTAGGGTAGCGGCTTTCTGATTCCTCCCATATGGTGGGAGGCCAAAGAAAGTTAAAAGAGAAACTTTCAAGGGGAAGAGGTCTTTGTACAGAATTTGAGAGAATTGATCCTTAGCATCTTTTTCTTTGGATGATGAAAATAATCCAAATTTTTGTAATCCTTGTAGGAGACAATTATCTCCATTGTCCCGGAATAAATGTCGTCGTTTTTTGGACATTAGTACGAAGGAACTTGAGTAATAAATTTAAATTGATTTAATTATCCTAATCAAATTGTAAAACTTGTTATTGATATACCAATGTAAATACTATCAATCACAAAATTTAAGTTTTCATTAGAATGACTACATTAACTTAAAATTATTGATCAAAGTTCCAATGCAAATTTATCCGCATATACAAAAAAGAAAAAGTTACTAGCACATCATCAAATCAGTTAAAACAATTAACATAAAATATCCAAAAGAGTTATTTTGTTTTCTCAATAGCTTGAAACTTCTTCTCCAACCTTCTAGGTCTGTACAAACATGATTTATTTTACCTATGAATTTTAATCAATAAATATATACCCTCATATGCAAAAGGAACTTTTCTATCTGCTGCATTCAAGATGAGCTCCATTTCAACAGGCTAAACCCAACGGGCAGAAAGGATAACAACATTTACATCCATAATAGCCATGTTATATCTATAAAGGCCTACGTGCTCTAATAGATAGCCATCATTCAACTTGAACCTAGACTTAATTGGCAAGAGAATTAAGTATATGCTGACCTCCAAATTTATTTCCATGACTAGAAGCTCTGTCAGTGACCAAGTAAGATACTCTGTAACAAGTTATGGGACAGCAAAATGGTAGTATTAAACTTATCAAACTTACTTCACGAACAATTTGCTTCACTGATTTCTTGAAGGGAACCACCAAATCTACATGTTGGTCATCGGACGTCTCTGGTGGGAAGTCATCATCATCTTCATCTAGGTCTATGCGTGGCCCCAAAATAGGCAAATAAAACAATAGGAAAGACCTCAATGATGTCAACGCAAAGGCTTTCCATTCAAATGCCGAAAATAAAGGCTTTAGTTGAATGTTGTACTCTTTTGTATTGTATCCCAGGTTATTATACTGTAAGATGTTCTCAGATGCAGTTCGGATACTTGCGAGGTAATCCTCGGCTAATGGTGGGCCCGCATCACAATGTGCAAACGATTTAGTGCCAAATCTGTATCACAGACATAATTTCATCAAGATTTTGCTAATAAACACGCACACACACACAAACACCCAAAAAAATACTCCCTCCGTCTCAAAATAGATGTCGTTTTGAGATTTAAATTTTGTCTCAAAATACTTGTCGTTTCACTATTTTCAAAGCTTTTTAATTGCTCTATACCAATTATACCCTTAATAATGATAGTGAACTATCTCTTACCTTACCTAGGTAGTTGAATTACTTTAGGGGTATTTGAGACTTTTTTATATGCACTAATAACATTTCTTAATATGTGTGAAACCGTCCAAAACGACATCTATTTTGAGACAGAGGGAGTAAAAAATGCAAAGAATGTGAAGGTTAAATGGAAAGCTACTAACTAGGTACTTCCTCCGTCCCAAAATGAATGTTCCAAATAATACTAATATTTACTCATGGAATTCTACCCGTTCCGAGATTCCCAAAGAGAAACAAAGGGGGTATTCTATTCATCCTAGACACCTAAATTTTCATAAAAGATGATAATTCCCTAATTGAAACAATGGGGTTATCTTATCTACTTTTGAAACAAAATTTCTAATTGCCATACATATTGTCAGCTCAATGGGAATCCCAAATACGAACAAGTTAAGAAAAACCTAATTAACGCATTCAGCAAGGAGCTTTACAACAAAATGCATAAAAGAAGTGAAATAGAAAAAGGTAAGTGGTACCCGAATAGAGCCCTAGAGGCGAAAGGGGTGCCGGCGGCGGCAGTGGAAGCGGCGAGTGTAGCTGAGAAAAGACCGGTGGACTGAAGTGTATTACCATTGAAGCCAGGACTTTTCCTTATTAGATCCAACACAAGAGCGATTCCCGCCATTAGATTTCTTCCACGCTACAGCTTAGCTTCTTCCTCAATCTTTCTCTTTCTATTCGATCAAAAACAAAAACAGATCAATTTCTATTTCGATTCATGATATCAACGAAACAACAGTCGAAGTGCGAAATTCTGTAGGTCTCGGACGGTGATCGATAACTGGTCGGGTTGAATTGGAGAAGATTAACGGAATTTATATTCGGAGACGGTAAATTCTATATACAAGGCATATTACATACAAAGCACCAATAATGGCAAAACTACCCTCGCGTGTCGTGTGCAAGAGGACGATTTGAAGGCTTTGTGTCGTGTTAAAACACACGAGATATACCAAATGTATAAGATGTTAAGTCGTGTTCAATTATACGAGTTGTACAATACTCTGTCGTACATAGACACACGAAATAAATGTAAACAAGTCGTGTATATTTTATAAGACAGGCCGTGTCATACATGTCGTATATAATAACACGATATAAGTCTATATTCTCGTGTGTATGCATACGACATATCAAAATGAAGGTGTTCTTCGATGATTTGCAACACGATATTAATGATACGCATATGCTATGTTATATTATTGAATTGTGTTGTTAATTGAGCAAAATTTATACACTTATACATGACAAGGAACAAATGTCATCTTGGATCATACAATATCATATAACCTATCACATTTAAGTGATATCACTTTATTTATAATCACCTAACAAATGATTGTGGTGTTATGTTTCTAATCAATAATATATTTAAAGAGGTAATTAAACATGTTATAATGCATCATACAATATCATATATAAGCTACCACATTCATTAGGTTAATGTGATACCACTTTATTTATCAACTAACAACCGATGTTATGATGTGCATGTACTATGTTAAATTAATGAATTATGTGTTATATTTCTAATCAAGATTATATATAATGAGTTAATTAAACATGTTATATAACGAGTTAAGTTGTTTCGATGATTTGCCAAACGGGGTTAATGATAAGTTGTACATTAGAGGAATACCAACTACTCAAGATTATATATTTGAAATTATCATATTTGTTAATCAAGATTATATGTTTCTTGTTATAATAAGTTGGAAAACAAACAATGATTACATATAAGATTGAACCAACATCATACAATATCATATAACCTACCACATTTATTTATAATTAATTTTTATTTTATTATATGGTGTGTCGTGTTGAAATACACGACATTTAGTAAGACATTTCGTATGAACAATACACGAAATGAAACATTATATCTCGTGTATTGTTCATACGAGATAATTACCAGAAACAAAGACTATATCGTGTGGTTTTACACGATATGTACCATAGTATCTCGTGTATATACATACGAGATACACCCTGAACCCCTACATAAAACACGATATACACGCAGACAACTTAACCCTACAGAGAAACACCATTGCTGTACACCCATGCAGCATTGATATACTCCACAACATTGTCCAAGTCTTAACACCCATAAATTTATACCCATTATTGACCTATGTAACGACCCCAAAACCTACCCTAATTTTCTTAACTTAAATTGGAACTTTTATGTGCTACTTATCTATTTTTATTTGTTTGTGTCATAGAGTATAATTTGATATAAATATATGTTCTTCTATATCATGATTTTGTAACATTTAAATAGAAAATTTTACACACAAAAATATAGAGATGAATTAAAATTTTAGTAGTCGGCCAATTTTGACCCTCAGCAATAAAACGGTCATAATTCTTTGCAGAAAATTCTAAATCCGAATCCGAAAGAAGCTGGTTAAAATAGACATCTAGAACGTTGAAAAGAATATTTATTTGATCAATTTGGCCTTGTAAAACGTTTTATATGAGCTGCTAAGTAGTGATAGATTTAGCCAATGTCATTAATTAAACTAGTTTGACTATCTTATCATAATATGCCACATCACATATCAAATGTTGGTCACTTTGACCAAATTGACCGAAATATGGTGTTATGGGATGGGAAAAGACATTGTTGTTTGGTCATATGTTTATATTATACTATATTTTAAGTTAATTGTAAAGGTCCACCAAAATTAACTTGGATATTTTGTTTGACCTTTGTGGTGAGTAAATAAGAAGCTGACTCATAACCGACACGCCCTCCCTCTTTCCTTAGACCTGGGTTTTTGTTTAATTAGCCAAACTAAAGTAAGTAGTGTATAACTGAGAGAAATTAAGGCTAATTAACTGCCGCCCAAAATAACCAATAGCATTGAGTATAGTGTATACTTATTTAATAGAAGATGATCAGCCATTTTCTAGGCATTTTTCATATGCGCATCAGAAAGACTCTACGAGAGGGTTTTGAAAGAGCCGGAGATAGATCGAGCCATATCTCGCGTTTTTGATGTCCGATTGATGATCTGACTTCACTACATCATTTACAGAGTCGAGTAGATTATGTGTAGCCGATTAAAATATAATTTCTTTGACGTAACTTCAGTAGTAGGTAAGTTATTAATCCCCCCTTTAAATGTTAAAATGGTCACAAACATGCTTTATATGTGATAAAATAATGTTTTGGGTATACTTTTATTATACTTGTAAATTTGGAACGGAGGGAGTAGTAATAACTTTTATCATACTTGTAAATTTGGGACGGAGGGAGTAGTAATAACTTTTATTATACTTGTAAATTTGGGACGGAAGGAGTAGTAATAACTTTTATTATACTTGTAAATTTGGGACGGATGGAGTAGTAATAACTTTTATTATTATGGGTATATGCTAGATGAGGTTGGTATGGTAGTGTTGTGAAGTTATAATGATGTTGTTGTGCTTTAGGATTGGGTAACAACTTGGTAATGAAAGTGAACTTTGTTAGATTTTTCCTGGGAATTTGCCATTCTGCAGTGGAGCGGCTGAGTCAGTAAATTAGAGCGGCCGATCCCCTTATTGTCGAATGTTGAGTTCTAGGAGAGCGGCTGATCAAAGTAAAGGACTCGACCGATCCGCTCGGCCGAGTCAAGTAAGTAGAGCGGCCGAGCAGTCTGAGTTTTGACAACTTGTTTGTTTTTCGTTAAGTATTGGGCTAGGTCTTAGGCGATGTCCTAGGATGCCTAGATAATTGTTATGAGGTATCAAAATGATAGAATTGGTCCTTTGTGATCGGGTTTGACTTAATGTGATTGTGTAGATGGATTGTGTGGTGACTTAATGTCAAGATTGTGCACATTATTGTGAAAACATGTTTACTTCTCTATGATGAGCTTGTGTGGTTTCCTTCTATGGAATCATGCCCTGGTTTTTGTTTTAGCAAGTATTTATTACTGTGCTCTTTGTTGAAAGTCCAGCTGGTTTTGTGTGTTATCGAGTGGAGGTGGAAAGCATTATAGTGGCACACTAGCCAAGTTCACTATAAGGCTTTTCCACTGGTCCTATTTCCCAGGTTTGGGATGTTATCGAGTGGAGGTGGAAGGCATTGTAGTGGCATCAGTTAACTGCACTATAAGGCTTTTCCACTGGACCTATTTCCTCAGTCCAGATTGGCCTTGGATGGGATGAACTCGCTCCCTCGTGTGAGCATTTAGGGGTATGACTTTGTGTCATTTTCTCCCACTATTGTTGTTGTTATGTTATATGGTTCCGGAACCTGTTTCAGCTATTGATGCTGCATGTTGTTACTTTGGCTCTGTTGGTTATGGTTTGGTTTTCGGGATCCCGGCTTCAGCTATTTATGCTGCTCAGATGGTTTTAGACAGATGGGTTTCTGAGATGGTTTCAGACAGATGGTCTTCTCAGATGGTTATTCAGATGGTTTTCTCTGATGATCATGTTATTTCGGTAAACCTTGGCTTGGTATCCTCGTAGGAGTGTTTACTCCTACACTATGTGTTGTATGATGAGTTGGTCGTTATTTCCAACCGGTATGGGACGGTTGGCGATAGGGAGTCTCTCATATTATGTGCTATATGCTATATGATCATTTGTGACATTGTTCCTTTATGTTTATCATATAAGCATGTAATGTAGTTGCATTTTAGTAACTTACTGAGATTTATTCTCACCCCTTATTTGTTTACCGTTTTAGATAGGGAGCCCAGGGGATAGTTCACACACAGGGAGGACGTCGAGAAGGAGTTCTTTGGGTAAGACTTTTTGGGAAGTGATGTGTATGTTAAAGGATACATTATGTAAATGTAACACCTTTGGGGCAGTGTACCCGTGACTTAGCTTTGTATCATCTCTTTTGGTAGATGTCGGTGTTGTATATTTGTAAGTAAAGTTGTGGCCAAGTGGCTCAATACTCGTTGTGAAGTTGGTTTGTTTTGTGACTTCAAGTCAAGTTTCAAGTAGTTGTGTTGGTCGTGTGACCCTTTTTATGAAAGTATATTTCAAAAAATTTCCTTTAAATTGTTTTATGACGTCTTCCGTGCGTGTCCCGGACGTGGGGCCAAGTAGGACCACGGGTCGGGGCGCGACAACCTACCTCCGCGAGACTTGGATTGCTCCATACTCTACGAATATTTTGTCGATGCACACATATCAGTTACTGCACTTCGGAACCCACACCACGAACAGGGCTGAGAGTGAGCATAACAGGTTGAAGAAGGCCTTGGGGAGTGCTTCTTCTACTTTTGACACATTATTCAAAAAGGCTCATGAGATTATGGAAATCCAAATAACAACAATCAAAGCTACTATGGAGCAATCAAAGAGTAGAATTCCAAATGATATGAAGACATGTGATCTGTATCACGACATATTGGGGCGAGTGTCAAAGGCAGCTTTGGACATCATCAAAGAAGAGCGGAGTCGTTGTGGGGATAATGCCATGGATCCTTCAGGCTGTGGGTGTTACCTGAGGCGAACACATAGACTTTCATGTAGTCACGAGATTGCATGCATACAAAACTCTGGGGGCCGGATTGAGTTGTCCTCTGTTTCAGAAAAACAGTCCCATTTTGATTTATTTTTTAAACAAAAAGTCAAAATGGGACTGTTTTTCTGGAACAGAGGAGGTTTAAAACAATAACAACAAATAATAAAGCTATTTAATAAACAAATCATATACTTACTTATCTAGAATCTGCTGCCTCGTTTGGCGCTTCAACACCGGCTCACAAGTGGCGTTCTCCCATATCTTACGGTCTCGGTGATGACCAAACCCGTACAACAAATCAACCTCCTCCGGGCCACCACCGGGGTTACTCTTAAGCTGCCACTGTTCATCCTTAGCCCCTTTCCCCTTTCTGGCCCGTGCCTCCCGCCTCTTGCGAGGCCTCACAGATAAACTCTCCTCCACCTCCACCTCCTCCTCCTCCTCCTCCTCCTCCTCCTCCTCCTCATCACTAGATAACTGTGCCTCATGCACAGATGCACCTCGGGAACGAGTACGAAAAGATGAATCTTCCTCCGACCCCGTACTAGAATCTGTACCCTCACTATTTGTCTCATCATCCACAATCTTCTCAATCACGACATTCTTGTCGTGCTTCTTTTTGCTCCGTGCATCTACTCTAGCTGCAGCTGCCTCCTCGGCCTTTCTCTTTCTATTAAAGGCGGTCGCAGGTTTACGTCCCTACAAAAAATTAAATAAGAGACAATTAATTTTCAAGAATCAGTTGACATTTCGTGTGGGACTACCCGAAATGTTGGTGATCATTTCGTGTATAAAGACACGAGAAACCTCACCACATATCGTGTATTAGAGCACGAAATGCAAACTGATGAATCAATTTACATTTCGTGTCCTAATATACGAAATGTGGAACGTATCTCGTGTACTACAACACGAAATGGTCACCAACATTTCTTGTATTGGCACACGAAATGTAAACTGATGAATCAGTTTACATTTCGTGTGCCATTACACGAAATGTTGGTGACCATTTCGTGTTGTAATACACGAAACACACCCCGACATGGCCAAATTATACCCCACAAATTCGTAACCAATTCCAACGAAAAACCCTAATTTGTTTTACCAAATCACAATTAGAACCATTTTGGATAGGTTTACACAACATTTAACAGTTATATAATCGGTTTTAGGCATAAAATTGTTGTTGGGTTTTCAAATTTAAATTTTAGGTTAAAAAGAGATTATATTACTTTTGGAGCGACGGTAGAAGAGGCGGACTTTCCACCGGTGAGAGGGA
Source organism: Campanula takesimana (assembly GCA_026119855.1). Taxonomy (NCBI): domain Eukaryota; kingdom Viridiplantae; phylum Streptophyta; class Magnoliopsida; order Asterales; family Campanulaceae; genus Campanula; species Campanula takesimana. Next base: position 324,540 of record JAOWBW010000629.1, read on the forward strand.
GGTTTGTCTTCATTTCCGGTGGTGGTGTTGTGATGGTCGCCGGGTTCGTCGAGTCGTCGAGAGAGAGAAGGGTTCGCCGTTGGTTTTTGAGAGAGAGAGAAGAGCGACTGATACGTTTGAATGGGAAGGAGGGATTTTTTTTTATTATTTTTTTAGTATATATATAAGGGCATTTTAGTCATTTGTCCATGCCTTGTAAAATGTATGCCTTGTATATAGTATTACCCGGAGATTAACCAATCGGGAGTACGGATTTTTTGCATAATATTATCAGGAAACTCTAAGGTCAAATTGACCCACTTGGCTGACCAGCCCAAATACCAGGCCCATATTTACAGATCCATGTGGGCCTCTTCCTTAAGATTAAAACGTACTACCTCCGTCCAAAAGTAAGAGTCATATTTCTCAAATGCACGGAGATTACGAAATGATGTACTAAGTGATTTAAGTGTTGTGAGTGTAAAAGTAAAGTAAGAGAGAGAATGAGTGGGAGGGAATAATAAGTTGATTGGTATTGTGAGTATAAAAATAAAGTATGAGAGATAATTAGTGGGATAAATAGTAAAGATTACATGCCATTTTAGGAATGGGACTCTTACACTAGGACGTACCAAAATAGAAAGTAAGACTCTTACTCTGTGACGGATGGAGTACTTTTTTTCATTTCAAATTAGTGGCGCCTAGGTTCGGCCAAATACGAATCCGGTTCTTTAAACCTTAATCAGCCCGTGTTCATCCGGTTTACGGTTCCGACGATTCACGGTTTTAGTGTTTTTCTTTTTCTTTTTGCATAGGAAAAAATGTTTTAAAATTATTTTATTATTGATTTTAAAAAATTCTATAAAAAATTGTTGAAATGCAGTCAAAACAGTTCTTTTTTTATCAACTTTTCGTTAGTAACGACAAATTCTAACCATTAGAAATCTGACGGGTTTGACGGTTTTTCTTACGATTTCTCAGACGATTCTAACAGTTTTTTTTTTACGGTTCTAACGGTTCTGGTTACGGTTTGGTCCATCCAGTTCGGAACCGCCGGTTCGACAGTTTTTAGAGCTTTGAACCTTAACCGGTCCTTATCATTTACGGTTACAATTATATCAGTTATAGTTTTTAGCACGGTTCATGGCGGTTCTGATTAAATCGGTTCCACTTCCGGGCCAGTTCGTTCGGCGGTTGCTAGGGATGACCAAACACGGTTCCGGTTCCGGAAACGCTTGAACCGTAACCGAATCGTTTCTCTTCCGGTTACGGTTCGGAATCGCCGATTCACTGTTCGGAACCGTCGGTCCACAATTTCCTTTTCTTAAAAAAAATATTTTTTTAACAAAAAAACCATTATATTAATATTTTTTTACCGGTATTTTTTTTTACAAAAAAGGTATAGAAAATATGTTCAAAAAAGTAAAGAGGTCCGTCCTTCTTTTCTTTTATATACCCAACAAATTTTTATAATTTTCATTCACCAAATTTGGCTAAAAAACCAGTCAAAACTCAACTTTTCTTGTCAATGTTCTGTTAGTAACAGTTAATTCTGATGAAACCATTAGAAATCTAACGATTTTGACGGTTTCCTAACGCTTTTGATAACGGTTCCGGTTCGTTCTAGGCGGCTCTTGGCGGTTCGGAACAGCCGGTTCACGTTTTTCAGAGGGGATGAACCGGCGGGCCGTGTTACAAACGGTTCCGGTTTTCGTCAAGGTTCAAGGCGGTTCCGGGCTTTTCGGTTCCGGTTCCGGTCCGATTTGACGGTTCCGGTCCGATTCCGGTTCGGTTTGGCCATCCCTAGTGGTTGCGGTCCGGTCAGGTCCGGGTTCCGGTTTGGTCGTCCCTAGGCGCGGTAACTCGTGAGTCGTGACAAATTTTGAAATCCCGCCAAGTTCGTCCCCATAAGAAACAGCGATTCATTATATCTCAGCAGGTTTGGGATTTAGGGTTTGTTAAATATGAATACGGGTGATCTCAACAAGGTTTGGGAAATCAAAGCTCTCAAGAAGAAGGTTGGAGAAGATGAGGCCAAGAAAATTCTCGAGAAAATTGCCAAACAAGTTCAACCCATTATGCGCAAACACAAATGGAGAGTCAAAGTTCTCTCCGAATTTTGGTATTTTTCTTTTGAATTCCCAACAATGTTATCATTTCTTGATTCCACATGTAACTGCCCAGCTTTAATTGATTCTTTTTTAACTATTGCCTATTGCAGTGGATTCATTCTTTAATTTTATAATTTGATTTTTGACTATGTGTTTTGTTATTCTTATTTGAATTTAGATGTTGATTCAGTTATAATTGTTGCAGTCCGAAAAATCCAGCACTTCTAGGGTTAAATGTTGGGGGTGGAGTGCACGTGAAGTTGAGGCTTCGAAGGGCGAATAGGGATTGGGATTTCATCCCGTTCAATCAAGTTCTCGATACAATGCTTCATGAGCTCTGTCATAATGCCCATGGTCCTCACAATGCCAGTTTCTACAAGCTCTGGGATGAGCTTGGAAAGGTCCTTTTTTTTCTTTTTATCTACTTATAATACGAACATCTATCTTTCAATATCTATAGCGTTGTGTATTACTCTCTCCATAATGACAGTTATGTTTAGAGTATAGTTTTGTTTTTGTTTTTGTTTTTGTTTCTCGAGGAGACATGATTGTTAACTGTTTCCAGGAAGCTTTAGTTTGTGATAATTGTCGGATTTTGTTTAATGTTCACTGATGGAATTTGGAAGAAATTCCCTCTACTCCAAAAAAGAATCACGTTTTGACACGTCGAACCTGTTCAAACCAGTATTAGTTTCTCGCTTGATGTTTCATATTGTATTCAAGTATTTGATTCTTTTTGTAAGACGCCTCTATTAGTTTCTCATATCTTCATGGAGAGAGAGAAATTTGAAATGCTATGGAGATTGAAGGCTTTAACTTCAGAAATGAGACTCTTACTATGTGAAAAAAGAGAATGAAAGCGTCTCTTGGTTTGGCACTAAAGGAAGAAATTGGACATCATATCCCTGTACATAAATCAAGGTGGAAATGTCGGATGGCCTTGGCCTTCTCAGAGCAGAGAAGTGTGATTGAAAGGTGTTCTGATACAGTTAATTGTTGGCTACTTGCATTCACCTTCAAATATACTCCCATCATTATCATTTTAGTTTCACTCCTTAATTTCCCCAAAGAACCAAAAAAGAACATTTATTTTGGACTTGTAAAGGGATTTTGTCCACGTACTTTTCTTTTATCTGTAGCTTTACTTCATATTTCTTGATATATTGTATGCTACTTTACTATTTTCTTTTTAATTAATTTATTAATTTAATATCTCCCTTTTTATTGCCAACACTTTAGGAATGTGAGGAGCTAATGACAATGGGAATTACTGGTACTGGTGAAGGGTTTGATCTTCCAGGAAAACGTTTGGGGGGTTCCTCCCGTCAACCTCCTCTTTCATCCCTTCGCAAGACCGCACTTGTTGCTGCTAAAAATAGAGTACGCCTCGGATCACTTCTACCATCTGGGCCTAAACGCCTAGGTGGTGATAGTTCTATTATGGGTGCCCTCACCCCTGTACAAGCAGCGGCAATGGCTGCAGAAAGAAGATTACAAGATGACATATGGTGTGGGTTAGAGGAAGTAGAAGAAGACGAAGCAGAAAGTAGTACTGAATTCTTGCAAAAGCATGGTAGAAATCGCAGTAGTCATGATGCAGATTCAGATGCTAAATCTTTGAAAAGAATACGAACATCAAATAATAGTTTGTCGTCTCAGTCTTGTAACTGTTGTACTGGATCAAGTTTTGTGGACTTAACTACAGAAGATTCAGTATCTGCTCCCGTTGTTGATAATGATGTAACAGCTGAAAGAATAGGCCTTCAAAGACAATCGAATGGTTCTCCTAAATCCGCTTTTGTAGATTTAGCAGGTGGTGCTTCAAGTTCTTGCTGTGATCAGAATACATGTAATACTAAGGAATCCGGGATGTGGGAGTGTTCAGTCTGCACCTTGTTGAACCCTGTAAGTGGTAGATTTTGTACAGTTTTCCCTCCATCCCTATATAAATGTTGCACTTTTCTTTTTAGTCCGTCCCAAAATAAATGTCGCATTTCTAAATTAGGAAAGAGTCTTAGTGCAACTTCACTGTTGTACATACAATGTACAAATAAGTAAAACACAATCCTTAAAATTGTTGACAAGTCAAATGCAACATTCTGTTTTATTCACTCATCAAACTCCACGCAATGTGTTTTGTTCTTGTTTGATATACATATTGCCATTGGACTTCTCTTTCTTCATTCAGCTGGTCTTGAGAAATTGTCTAAAGGTTCCTGTATAGCCCTATCAGCACTTTCTGCAGCTCTTCTCTTGTGTCTCTTTGTTTCTTGACTCCATTTTTTTTTTTAAATAAAAAATTATGCATAGCATAATATATTTTGTGATACAAATGCACTGTTTTAAGATGCCGTGATTTAATATGCACAGCTGCCTTCTTTTTCTCATAATTTCTTTATCTTTTTTCATGATTTCTTTTTTCTTTTTGCTTTTTGATATTGCAGCCATTAGCTCCTATGTGTGAGCTATGCAGTACCCAAAAGCCCAAAGATGTTAAAGAAAAGCATAAATTATGGTCATGCAAATTCTGTACGCTGGAAAACGATGTGAAGTTAGAGAAATGCACAGCGTGTGGGCAATGGAGATACTCTCATGGTGCACCGGTTGCTGCCCCTGCCCCGAATCTGGGTACATGAGGTAAAATCAAAATCAGCTGTAAACTCTTGTATCTGGTTCGGATTTGATTGTAATTTTTGATAGCTTTCTGATGGAACGGAGTACTGGTTTTGCTGGCTGTTTCATATCAACTAAGTTTATCACTTAATTTCACTAATTGGTGTGCTACGTACTTGTCAACTTAAGTCAACTGAATTTTTTTTTACGTAGAAGAAGATATCTAGACAGATCTTTATTTCAGAAAATATTGTTGAGATGTCTGTCCAGAAGCCCAAAATCCTTAATGAAACTCCTGCTACATACTATAATATGTGACTTATGTTACTATAATATTCTCACACACGGCTAAAATGTAACTCATGTTATTATAATATGTTACTCATGTTATTATAAAATGTAACATAAGTACTATAAAACTCGGACTTATGTACAACCCGACTACGTAGACATAGGTGTGTTGTGATGCATGTTTTATGTGATTTTGTGTGCTATGCCATACATTTTTGAGTTCACTACATCCTGAGTTTATGTTGTAAACTGTTATTTGGGAGCTACCTCATAAAATAGTTTTGAAGAAAATAGAATCAATTCAATGGTAAAATCTGCATTTGCCACATAATAAACGGTTGTATTTGACTTGTCATTGCATTTTGACAAAATTGTGTTTTACTTATTTCTATAATAGTACTACCTCCGCCTCAGAGTATATGTCTACCCTCCCATTTGCACGGCGATTAAGAAGTGGTGGAAATGATGTGAGTGTTATAAATATTACACAAATATTGAATAGAAACAGAATAGAAATACAAAACAGAAAATAGAAACTGGGAAGAGGTGTAGTTGGGTTTGTCCGAGTCGTGTAAACCAACACTGTCCTTAAGACAAATTCGTCCCCTCACCGGTGTTGTGCTTGAGGATACGTTGGACGCCTGTCTCCCAGGATACAACGGACGGACCGGACGACGACCGCACAATAGTGCCTCCGGCGAACTTCGATGTGCCTGGAAAGAACCACCACCAGAAAAGTAGGAGGGCCAAGGAAAACGCTAAGCAAAAAGATGAGAGACTGTTTGAAAATGTGTGTTTAAAATGGCTGTGCAGAACACCATTTTATACTGCTCAAAATGACCCAATTAATCTGGGAATCAATGGAATTAATTCGGCTGTTACAAAATTAATTATGTAATGAATGGCTTTTAATTCTGACTGTTATCAGATTTGCTTCCAGCCGAATTCAAAATTTAGGGACGGAAAAAATAATCAAAAAGTGAGCTTGTCACGCCTAGGCCATTTCGGAGCTACATTCGTGTCCGCAGAGCTTGTCACGCCTAGGCCATTTCGGAGCTACATTCGTGTCCGCAGGACGCGCACACATGAGTCCAGTGGTCCGTGGCATAAATCGACAAATTTCCAACTAAATTTGCACCCCCCTGCGCACCCGGGCGCGAGAGAGAGCCTCTAGTCTACACAATCTTAACCCATACAAATGGGTAATTGTATTTATACTAGCTCAACTTTTTATTCTAAACCAATGTGGGAGAAGTTCACTTGGCTTTACCCACAAATGGTCTTAGAACATTATTTCTCCCATTATCCCATTTGGGATACCCTTTTACAAGGAAGGATCCTAAGGAATTTTCCATTCCTTTTCCATGTGGGATAGTAACCCACTTCCCCAACTTACCCATTCATTTTATTTATTCTTTTGAGCATTTCAACTTCTACTTTTCATTACATAAATTGGACACACCAATTTATTACTAACAAGTAGGAGTTATTCTTTAATCAACAAATGATTTTTATTTAAGAAACGCGCGCAATTTCTCAAATTTCCTTCACACATTTACACATTTTTCCAACAGTGAGTATGAAAAGTAAAGTAGGAGAGAGAATGTGGGATTAGGAATAGTAAGTTGATTAGGAGAGAGAATGTGGGATTAGGAATAGTAAGTTGATTGGTAGTATTGTGAGTATAAAAGTAAAGTAGGAGAAAGATAATGAGTGAGAGGAATAGTAATTTTTTTTTTTTGTTGCCATTTTAGAAAGTAGACATATACTTTGGAACAGACCGAAAAGGAAAGGTGGACATACTAAGGAGTACTTTCTCCGGTCCAAAATAACTGTCTCTTTTAGCATTTGCACAATTCTTAAGGAAATCAATTATTATCATGATTTATTTAGTGACAAAAGTGCCAACTTTACCCCTATTAAATGTGCATCTTTACTACATTAATGTCTCACACTAAGACAATTAATAAAACATGATAAGTTTCAATGCAAGAGTAAGAAAGACATTTAGCTCAAAAGTGACAGTTATTTTGGACCGGATGTAGTAATTTTATCATGGTAAACGTGAAATAAGATTTCGTAATATTATTGTTAACCATTCAGATTTGACTTTGAAGCAGATTAATAAGGCATGCTTTTGGGTGTACGCAAGCACTTAAATAAATGAGGGGGTGGAATAATAGCTGTTTAAACTTTGTGTACACGTGAACAAGGAAGGTTGAAAGATGGCAATTTTAATACTAATTTTTCGACTGCAATTTTAAGGTTTGACTAGTCTGACCAGTCAAATATTATCTCCCAAATTCAGTGCTTAAAAACAGAGTGAGAGAGCCATTTTTGTAAGTTTGTTGCTCACGTGATCACCGACTAAGATCGGCTACTCTTTGAAAGTGGGAGCAAGAGATTTTAAGAGTAACGTTAGAAAAAAAAAATACAAAATTTTAGATGTAACGATTTTGTTGGTATTTTTAATTAGAATGTGGTAAGTTCACTATCAATGCAACAAATAAAATATCGCAAACGCATAATGTGAGCCCATAGATTATTGTCCTTGAAGAGTTTAAATAGTGTTTTGGTATAGTTCAGACATCATTGGAGATAATTGTCCTTGAAATTATCATTGACACTCAAAAGTTCTCTTGCTCCTTCAAAATTCAAAAGTTTCAGAGGCACCTATAAATATACACACACGAGAAAAGTACATTTTTCGTCCCTGAACTTATCTATTTTTTTACTTTTTGGTTACCAAACCATTTTTTTCTACTTAAGAATCCTCAAACTACGTTTTTTTTTACTTAAGAGTCCTTCCGTCTGTCTCCCGTCAATTGTACCGTTAAACCCGCTGATGTGGCATTTTTTTGCTTATTTGGCATCATACCTTGTAAAAGTTTGCTTAGGTGGAAGTATAAGGGGGTTGAGTGTAAGTATAAAGGGTTAAATGTGTATAATATCAAAGATTGGTTATGAAAAAACATTTCCATAAATGGAGGGGCTAAAAATTATATTACACACCCAAATATAAAACAAAAACCTAAAATCATAAACCCTTCCCCCTCCCCTTCCCGTCCGGCGCCGTCACCCTCCCCCACACCGTCCAATCGCCCCTCACCAGTTAGCCGTGACATGCTTCGTCTCCGGCGCCATCGTCACCTTCTTCTCCAACGACGTTGTGTTCTCCGCAAAGGCATGTGCAGTGATAATATGCAAGCATATCTTTCCACGGGTCAAATCCATCTCCCACTCCCTACTCCTTTTCTGTTCATTTTTACCCATCAAAACCACCGGCGGCTGGTTGTGTTTTCCTAGATCAAGATCTGATTCGCAACCCGCCGACCAACCTCACCATTTTCTTCAAAAATCCAAGTCTCCCTCCATCTCGTTCTTTCTCTTTGCCCAGATTTTTGTGTTTGATTAGATTTTTGTACCGAAATTAGATTCTTTTATTTCATGTCTGAATAGATTTTTGTGTTTGATTTCATGGTGCGTGTTCAGTTTGATTATACGTGTGTGTTAGTTTGAATCCGGTTTTAAAATCGTATCTTGGTTTCTAATCTGGGTTTTTAAAGATGGTGGATGCATGAGTTTGAATCTGATTTTTGAAGATTTGGGTGAATTTTGTGTTTATTTAATTGGGTTTGATGATTTTGGAGATAGAGTTTGATGGTAGTGTTGAAACTGTTATTGATGGTGTTGAAAACTGGTATAGTCGGACGTTAATGGTGGAATGAGACTGGTGTAGTGCCGGTGGTTGGTTGGTGGTGCCGGTGGTTGGTGGTGGTGGTGGTGAATGATGGTAGTGTCAGTGGTGTGAGGTAAGGGTAGTGGTTGCCTTTGATGGGAAAGGGTGGGGGTAAAGATTTACATTTTTTAATTTACACTTTCACCCCTTAATCTAATATAAATATTTAAATCAGAGTTTGTTTATAATTTGAAATTAGTAGTTTGATAGTTTTACATGCAACCCCTTCTACTTCCACATCAGCTAACATTTTCAAGGTGTTATGCCACATCTTCAAAATGCTGACATCATTGCACCACATCAGCAATATTTAACGCCAATATGGATGGCCAATAGACGGAAGGACTCTTAAGTAAAAAAACGTAGTTTGAGGATTCTTAAGTAAAAAAAAAAAATAGTTTGGTGACAAAAAAGTAAAAAATAGATACGTTCAGGGACGAAAAGGTACTTTTCTCCTTTTATACTCCCTACGCCTCAAAATAATTTTTATACCTTTTTTTATATTAGTACAAAAAAAATTTAAGCAATAATTTTAGCTTGATTTAATTATATTAATGAAATCTAAAATTTGTTCTTAATAATATTGTTAATGGTGTGTCAATAACAAATTTTAAATTTGTAGTAATGCAATTGAGTCAACTTAAAAATTATTGCTAAAAATCATTTGTATTATCGGCGAAAAAGTAGGAAGATCATTTGGGACAGAAGGAGCACAACACTATTACAAGTAATTTGAATTCAGTAATAAAAGGATAATATTATTTCCTTTTTTTGAGTAAATGATGGTTTTATGAAATAGATTTATACAATGAAACTTTTTTGTATTTGAGAAAATGATTTGAGAAAATGATATTTTATCAAATAGGTTTCATTTCTATATGTTCTGGAATCTAAATATCATGAGATCAGCTGATATGATATAGACATTATGCTGTTGGGGATTTGAGTCTTTAACTTAACAGTTTCTCAGCCCATATTAAGATTGCACTATTTCTTAATCTTCATGCAAATGAAAGGGTGGTCTACACTATGGGACGGACGAAAAGAGTATTATAATATCACAAATATGTTGTGTTATAACCAAGCACCTACACTCTCTCATCCTTTGTAAAAGAAATCTTTCTAAACCTATTTGTGTACCTACACTCTCTCATCCTTTGTAAAAGAAATCTTTCTAAACCTATTTGTGTACAATGTATCACCGGTAATTTAATGGTTATTCATTAATATATTTTGTGTATCACATTATGTAGCACGTGTGAATCAACGTCTATGCATCATTTATGATATGATTGTGATATCAGTGTTAATATTCTAACTCATAGTCGTTATATCATCAATGGTATATAAAATTGATGTACATAAAATCTAATCAAGAAAAAAAAAAAAAAAAACTCAACTCAACTACAAGTGCAACTAATTTGGACCAAGGTAACAAAAACCAATACCCTAGAAGTAAGTTGTACTCTATGCAATGAGCAATTGTACCATGGACAATAGTGTATGACCAGCCATCCTCATTTGGTTAATCTCGGGTCCCCTATATTCTGTGCACCATCTCTCCCTCTCTTCCATCTTCT
>JAOWBW010000629.1:334952-369562 GCA_026119855.1 Campanula takesimana
AGTGAATTAGGGATTTGGTACAGTAATATACTAATATTAATTTAGTAGGCTTTAGTGACTCGGATTAGGCGGGGTATTTAGATGATAAAAAGAGTACTAATGGGGGCTTGTTTTTATTTGAGAAATAATTTGGTTTCTTGGTATAGTCGTAAACAAATTGTGGTTTCACTTTCGATTGTTGAATCTGAATATGTGTAGCAGCTGGAAGTTGTTGCACACAACTCAATTGGTTAAAACACATATGATTATGGTCTTGAGAGTGATAACCTTTTGATGTACTGTATAGTCTTAGTGCCATAAATATTTCCAAAACCCGATTCAACATTCCCGCCCTAAACACATTGATATTCGTCATCATTTTCTAAGAGGTTTGATTGAAAAATGACTAATTCAAATCGAGCATATTGATACTAAGTATCAACTTGCTGATATTTTTAACAAAGTATTGGAACAATGTAGAGATTTTTTTCTTGTTTGAAGAACTCTCTTGGTTTCTGTAATCTCTAAAAATTCCCTGTCTCGTAGTGTTATACTGGTGCTGTTAGCACTTAGGGTAACACTTGCAGTTAGTTTTTTTTGTTTTTTCCTTTTTTTTTTTTTTTTGTTTTAACCCTAATGAGGGGCACTTACTGACCTTTTTGGTTTTGGTAGATAACTCTTTTTAATATTTTGTTTACAATCCCCTTGCGCTTGAAATGTGCTAAAGTGACAAAGTCACTATTTAATCAAAAGGCAAAATATTTCGTGTACATTTCTATTCCCCTTAGTAACTCGGAGCACGACGTTCGCTGCGACGATGCTTCTTTCTTTCCGAATGGGAGTTGTGTCATATATTTTGTACTAAGTATTAGGGACATGGAGTTCACGGGTACAGTGTACCCTACTTGAAAGGTACAAATTTCTTTTTTCGTACATTTTGAAATTTCGGATGGATCTATACCAAGTATTAGGGACATGGAGTTCGCTGCTACAGTGTACCCTACTTGAAAGGTAGAAAATCCATATAAATAACTTTACACGTCTTAAAACTCGGGGCACAAAGTTGCTTCCTTATACTAAAAAGTGTGTAAAGTAGCTTAAAAAATCTTTTTGCCCAAGTTTTATGTATTCTAAAAGCAAAGGGGGATTGTTATAAAAAAATGTTATCCTGAGTGTTCGTAGCATTAACAATAACACATTAGTAGGTGCTACAGTTTAAAAAAATGGTTCTTTATATATATATATTTTTTTTTTGGGGATTTTTTATTTAAAATCTGGATTTCCGAAGGTTTTTTTAATTTTTGAAGTTTTTGAAATCTAGATGGTTTATAAAAGATCTCTTTTTATTTTTGGTAACTATATCCCTAAATTATGGGATTATTTTCGGTTTTTTTCCTCCCTCTACCCTTTTTTTTTTTTTAGTTTCTTCCTTCTTTTTTTTCGTTTCAATACTTAAAAAAATCGAAAAATGTGTGTGTGGGATAGGCCGAATTCTTTGGAGATAATGTGTAAGTTTTTTAGTGTAATTATGTAAGCTAAATTATAGGGATTGGGGGTTGGAAATAGCTAGAGTCAATCAAATCATATCCTACTTAACTTAAACCTCTATCTATTCCTTTTCATTCTTATCAATTTTCCTTAATTACTCCTCTTCTCAATCTCTCTCTCCCTCACCGTTCCTCCTCTCTTATTTGCGTTCTCTCTCTATCTATATCTTCCCCACAAAATAAAATTCTTCCTTTTATTTCCATGGCCACACAATCTCAAAATACATCTGACCCAATGGAAATTTCTCCTAGTGTTGCCAAAAGTGCTATGTTGGTCCCAAAGGGCAACAAGGGTATGAAAAATAGCTAGAGGGGGGGGGGTGAATAGCTGTTTTAAAATTCTTTTCGTACCCTTGATAAACTCAATTGCAAATGCGCACTTTATCAAATAAGCGTTATGATATGCGCCTAAGTGAGTGAGTGAAATGCACAGCGGAATTTAGTAATGTAAATAGGCGCAAAGTATGATAAAGGGGGCGCACACATACTCTAAGTATTTTGGCTCAAAGTGGGTGAAATAAGAAACTAAGGCAAATGAGTTAACAACACAACACAATTCAGATCAATCAATCTACAATGAGTAAACAAGCAAATAGTGAGTGAAGATAATAACTTGAAAGTAATTGACAATATAATAACACAAGCTATTTGGAGAGGTTCGATCAATGAAAGATCTACGTCCTCTACCAAGATGGTTAGTCTTGGATTTCTAATGGAGATCTTATATTATGAGAGAGTGTTACAAATTACAACTTTTGAGCTTCTACACTAACTCAAGATCTAATATTCTATGAATGAACAAATCCAAAACAATAACCGTGTATCTCTAAAAGAAGGATTTAAGTGATCAAACTTAAAGAGGTGCGTGTGTGATTTTAGTATCAAGGCTCTTTAGATCTTTATGATTTAGAGCACAATGAAACTAAAGTGTTATAGCTTGAAGATCTGGGCTAAGGATGAAGGTATGAAGATGTTCTTGAGGAATTCTGGAAAAACAAAGGCAATCTTCAAATCTTCAACAAATGCTTTGAGAGAGAATTTCTTGAAATTCTTAGCAAAACTCAGCAACTTCAAAATGTTGAAGTTATGGGGTATTTATAGTGAACTTCCAAAAACTAGCCGTTGGAGATCCTTGTGGATAAGATGTGCTGCCGCTCGTTGATTGGAGCATGCATATATTATGACCATTTTGACACTCAACATAAATGTGACCGTTGTGGACACGTGTCAATAGATTAGACGCATATGCATCTTTTAACCACCCTTGGATCATTGGCGTAATTTGAATTCTCTTCAAGTCTTTGAATCTTCAATAAATCACTGAGTGTTGAATAAACACTTTGAGGCGCGTTGAGCCAAGAGGCGCATAGAGAATGCGCGCGCTAAGGCATATGAGGCGCATGGCACGTATGATCAAAATGAGGCGCATAGCATTTCTTAGAAGAATGCTTATATGCGCGCGCTAGAAGGCGCATGGCGCATAGGCGCATAGGCGCATGGCTCAACTCAAAATGTGATTTTCTTGAATCTTGATCTTCTTGCCCTATTTCTAAGCCTATTCTATAACAATGGACAACCTAAAAAATGAAGTATAAATACTTCTTACATGTGGGTCTAAAGTCCATGAAATAAAACTTAGGTGATGGATCAATCAAATCTAATAAATCATATTACATTAAAACTGAGATATATGTGGGTATACCCAACAATCTCCCCCTATTTGATTGATGCCATTACCTACTATATCAAGGACAAACATTATACTTGATAAAAACATGTTCAAATAAATAACTTTGATAAATCATGTCTCAAGTTAATGCACACACTAGTCCAAGATATAGATTTCTAATCTATTCCAATAAGGATAAAGCATTACATGTGGAAAGATAGAAATAATAGTTCAACACATTCAAAATGATATATGAATTTTAGTTTTGAAATGTGTTTGAACCAAGTTTAAACTTAATGCATGAAAGTATGAAACATTCAAATATGATGCATATGGTTTTAAACAATATTCATTGTTCTACAAACAGGAGTTTGAGTGAACAAGGTTTGATAATAAGTGATGCATTGTTCTCATTAAAACTTGGGGTGTAGGAGTTACAGATTACAAGTTTTGAATAGAACAATGACAAAAGGTGCTAAAACAAGTAAGCACTAAATCACTAACACAAAAGAGTAGTTTCTATCACAAAAGATTCTAAAAACTTACAATAAAAAAGAAACTAAGGGTTGGGAGGCGTGTCATCGTCCTTCAATCCTTCAACGATCTCTGAAACGGAGCGCTGAATTTGCTTTGCAAGCTGATGACTACGGTTCACTAAACCATAAGTGTCCGTGACACCGTCTCTGATGTAGCGCAAATGACCAACATTGATGTTTTGACATTCATCAATGGTGCGTTGAGTAATGGCTTGCTGTTGAGCGACATTTTCTGCAACGTTCTGAAAGTTTGCTTCAATGGCAGCCTGCGCTGAAACAATGTCAAAGGAAATCCTATCTGTGCGCCTGTCTGCACTAGAATGCGCGGCGTTGAAGTGAGTGACAACTAATTCCTTCAAAACTTCAATCTTTGAAAGCAGGGAATTAATGTCAACATGCGCGCTAGGAGCAGAGCTGGAAGAGGGCGCATGAGATCCAGGCGCATGTGAATCAGGCGCAATTGGAGCAGCGCTTGGTTCATCATTTGGGTCTGCGCCATAGACAGATAGTCCCAGGATTTGTAGCTCATCCTTAACTTCTTTGAGCTTATCAACAACGCTCAATAACTTATGGCTATCTCCAGCCACCATTTCAAACTGCTTCCTTATATCACCTGCTATGTTCAACTCTACTTCCTTTATAGCGTCAATAAAATCTTGGCCATCGGTGAGTTGGATGCCAGCGCTAATTCGCTCATGAAGGGAAGCAAGAGTTCCTTTGAATAAATCGTTCATCTGATCAATAGCATCATTCCACTGTTGAGGAGTCAGGAAATGTTTGTCCTTGATGTTGGCATCTATGCGCTTCATCTCCCCCTTAATGGCAGCAATCTCATCAGCCTGCTGAGTAAGCATTGAAGTATGAAGCTCTAATTGTGAGTTCATTTGAGATTGGCCTTGCTGGAGTTGCTGTAGAAGAGAAATAACCACACTCATATCAGGAGCGGGAGGAGGAGGCGCAGGAGTAGAGGGGCGCATCGGAGGAGTAGGAGCGCGGGGAGGAGATGGAAGATACTCTGCACTTGAAGAAATTTCTTCAGGTTGAGGCGCAGGAGCCTTTGGGCGCACTGAAGATGGTTTGCGCCTTAAAGGTTCTGGCTCCCCCTGAGGTTGATCCTCATTATCTTCACCAAATAAATATGCAGAGATTTTATCTTTGAGTTGTTGTCGATCAGAAGATGGTGTTGGAGGAGGCACATGAACAGTTGGAGGCGCATCAGGAGCAGGCGCGCGTGCATCAGCGCTAGACCCTGCGCCTTTCAGATTTAGATAAATCAGCAGCCTGTTTCAATCTGTATTCTTCATCTCTTTTCTGCTGCACTTCCAGTCTACTGGCTTCTTTAGCGCGTTTCAGCTCGTTTTCTTCTTCAGTGTCGGTTCTGGGGCGCTTACCAGGTCTGCTTGGTTCTTCAGCAATCCCTTTGCCTTTGCCTTTAACTGCACCAGGAGCGGGTCTAGATTCGGCGCGTGGCGCTACTGTAGGTTCTTCTTCACCATCTGCGCCAGCTACTTCTTCATCAGAATCAGTGGCTTCATCAACCAACTGAGCGCCTTTCACCCTTGGCGCGCGCTTGGCCATGCGCTTTCTGCGCCTTCTCGTCACTAAACTGTCCTTACCAAAAATAGGGACATCAGTGGTTTGGTAGGCTGGGTTCTGAGCAAGGAAATTTGCAAGAGCGGGATAGGAGAGAAAGATCTTGGTTAGAATACAGCAGTGAGTCTTGAACTTCGTCTTTCCCTCAGCCTTGTTTTTGTTGTACTTGTCAATCTGGTCCTGAAGATTTGTGAATAAGATATGAGGCCAGTTGAGGATGGTCTTTGCCATAATAGCAGCTGTATATTCCCACTGCTCCATAGTAAATCTGTTGACATTTCCTGTTTTGAAGATAATGGAAGTGCCAACCAGATGCGCAATATGCGCCAGTAAATCACCACCATCTCTAATTTCCACAGTTTTGATATTGTTTTGAAGAGTAGGGATCTTAAGAAGAGAGCGCGCCATAATATTTTGAGCAGTGTCTGAATAAGAACTGATTTTGCCAGCAACACTCAAAGGGCCAGTTGTGTTGAAGTTGACAATTTTTTGATAGTGCCAGCAGACATAGTGATTTCAACATATTGAACCACTGCGCGTATTCGATAGCGCACCATCCCTTCTACATCAGTTGGAATTTCCACAAATTTAGCTGTGGAGAAAAATTCATCAACTAGGAGCGGTGAGTAGAAAGGTTGCTCCAGAGTGAATAAGGGAAGGAGTCCAGCAAGTCTGATATATTCCATAATATCTACACCCATGGGATCAGCAGCTAGCTCGTTTAAATCAAAGGTTTCACCAGGTCTGAAATTATTGAGATCCTGAAAAAGATAAACATTGAAAGGAATTAGTGTGAATCAGGCGCATAGACTCATAAATAAGCGAAGTGAGGACTAGGCGCATACAAAATTTTAGACGCATAAAATAATTAGGCGCAGAGAGTCATAGGCGCATAAGAGAGCACAGTGAGTCAAGGCGCATGATTATAGTAGGCGCATGAAATTTTGAGGAGCATAGAAATACGGAGCATATTTATGGTTCTATGAAATCTACTAAGAAAAAATTTGAACATAAAAATTGACTAAGTATGAATTTGGGGCGCATAGTAAGTGTAGGCGCATAATGTTATTAGGCGCATAAAGGATTGAGGCGCAAACACAAGTAAGCGCAAGAATCTCTTTGAGGCGCATAATATCAATGTGCGCATAATCATACTAGGCGCATGAATTCATATATAGGCGCATTACTATGTAGAAATTTAAACTCAGTATAAAAACTCACAAACACATGCAAACATACATATGCAAGTTTTCAGAATCAAAACGTGAGAATTTTGAAAAACAAGTTTTGAAAATTATGAAACCCAAGTCAAGCAAAAATAACGAAGAACACGAAGAACATGCCTTGAGTGCTCGAACAACACCAAGAACACCAAGAACACATAATTCGTGAAACTTCACCAAATCAAGCATACAATATATCAAAATGACCGCACGAAGACAAGGATAACAAAAATGTAAAACAAAACAAGTAAAAATCAACAACGAATCCAGTAAATGGATTCAAAGAACCGAAAAACCGAAAAGTCGAAAATGGAAAATCTTCAGATTTGCGAAATATAATGACTTGATCGTTGAAAAGTTTAGTTATAAAGACTCGAAATCATAAAACGAACATAACCTAACAAACGATTTTGAAAACGGATCACCGAAGCAAGATTTATCAAGTAAAATGCAATCTTGGGTTTTTGAAAAAGACAGAAAAACAGAAAATGATGAAACAGAAAAAAAATTGCAGAAATTTAGGAGTTTAAAGGTTGAGAATTCATACCATTTCGTCTTGAATAGATTTCGAAGCTTTCTTAGGACCCATAAAAGATATATATAAAGAAAAATAGAGAAGGAAATGATGAATATATCTAGATAGAGAAACGAGAGAGAGAGAGCAGAGAGAGAGACGGGAGAGAGACTGTGAGAGAGAGAAGAGAGTTGGTAGGAGAGAGTGTAGGTGGTGATGAATATATATAGGTTAGGTTTAAAATTTTGCACTGATATGGGAAAAATAGGGTCAAAAATTTAAAAAAGATGGGAAGTTGAAAAGATGTGTATTAATGAGGGATTTTGAAAGACGGCTCATCATTACAGAAAGGTACGGAGCATTAATGGTGAGGTGATATTGGAAAGGGCGAAAATTTATGAGGGATATTTGGATTTGAAGGGCATTAAATGCAGAATGACCTAAAGTGTCATGATGTGACATTTTGGGAAAAAGAAAAACTGCTCTACTTTCCCTATAAGTGTATGAGCAATTTTGACTAATTTTTGCACAAACCCCAAAAACATCTATTTTAGTGTAAGTTTGGGGTGCAAGAAATATATCCCCAGAAAATAAAATTTTGAAAAACGCAAAACGAGGGAAAAATTAATTGCACAAGTACCCTTGAACAATTAATGGAATGTCAAAAGACAAAAATTCCTATAATAAATGATGAGAATTTACGTACCTGGTACTTGTGAAAATTTAATACATTCAATCATTGAAATAATAAGTATGGTAGCATTGATTGAGCCGCAGAAGTAAATGCGCGCATGAAGGGGCGCATTACTCATCAAGGCGCGCAGAAAGATATAGATAGCATTACGTAATAGGCGCGCAGAGATGTTTGAGCGCGCATAAGCATTTGGCGCGCATTAGATGCTAGGCGCGCATGAGATGCTAGGCGCGCAGGATAGTGAGGCGCTCACAGTGAATCTAATGGCGCATGAAGTTTCCTTGAAACTTTGAAACGATTTAACATTTGAACATAGTATACTCAAAACGTAACAAATCACAAAATCATTAGTATTGACAAAACTATAGAATTTAGTTGAGTTCAAGCATACCCATTTCACCTCTCAAAAACATGAACCGTTTCGCGTCAAGTGCTTTTGTTAGAATGTCGGCGATTTGATAGTCGATTCCCACGTGTTCCAAATGAATATTTCCTTTCTCCACGTGGTCTTTGAGGAAGTGATATTTGATGTCGATGTGCTTGGTCTTTGAGTGCATGACAGGATTTTCAGAAACCGCAATTGTTGATGTATTGTCGCAGTAGATGGGACAATTTTCTTCGATGATATCATAGTCCACCAATTGCTGCTTCATCCAGAGTATTTGACAGCAACAACTTCCCGCATCGATATATTCGGCTTCGGTTGTTGATACAGATACAGAAGCTTGTTTCTTACTTGCCCATGACACAAGTCGATATCCGAGGAAATGACAAGTTCCACTAGTGCTTTTCCTATCAATGGTGCATGCTGCGTAATCCGCATCTGAATAACCTACAAGTTGAAAGTTCGAATCTTTGGTGTACCAAAGTCCAAGGTTAACAGTACCGGAGAGATATCTTATAATACGTTTCACAGCAATTAAGTGTGCTTCTCTAGGGTCGGATTGATAACGAGCACAAACACAAACACTAAACATAATATCGGGCCTAATAGCAGTAAGATAAAGGAGTGAGTCAATCATACCTCGATAGAGCGTTTGATCAACACGTTTACCTTTTAGATCTTTGTCGAGTTTGTTGCCGGTGGCCATTGGAGTATCGTATGATTTAGCATTTTCAAGTCCAAACTTCTTGATTAAGTCCTTTGTGTATTTGGCTTGATTGATAAAAATGCCTTCACTCATTTGCTTGATTTGAAGCCCGAGGAAGAATGTGAGTTCTCCCATCGTGCTCATTTCAAACTTGCTCTTCATTAGTTTCTCAAAGCGCTTGCACAACAATTCATTAGTAGAACCAAATATAATATCATCAACATGAATTTGAACAAGTAATTTATGACCATTATGTTTGGCAATGAAAAGAGTTGTATCGATTTTACCGCGAGTGTAGCCTTTTTCGATGAGAAACTTTGATAGTGTATCATACCATTTAGAAACGCGCTCTTCACATCCATTTGATATAGCTTGAAGTTCTTGTGAGCGGCGTAAGCTAGAAATAATCTGATAGCTTCAAGTCTTGCTACGGGCGCAAAAGTTTCATCGTAGTCAATTCCTTCTTCTTGCCTATAGCCTTGTGCAACCAACCTTGCCTTGTTTCTTGTGATGGTTCCATTCTCGTCCATCTTGTTTCTGAACACCCATTTCGTACCAATCACTCCATGATCATTTGGTCTTGGAACTAGAGTCCAAACCTTACATCGTTCAAATTGATTGAGTTCTTCTTGCATTGCAACAACCCAATTAGGATCTTGGAGTGCTTCATCAGCCTTCTTCGGTTCAATTTGAGAGATGAATGCAGTGTAAGCATCAAAGTTTGTAGCTCTCCTTGTACGAACACCAACGTTTAGATCACCAATGATATTATTGATTGGGTGACCTCTAACTTCACGAATTTCAGGAGGTAAGTTAGGTTGAGTCGTAGTAACTTGAAGGTCTTCAATTGGTACATCTTCACCAGATTCTAAATCATCAAAATTTGGGGGTTGAACTGGCTCAGAATCAAAATTTGGGTTAACACCAGATGCAGCGGTAGAAATAGGCGCGTGAGAGGAATCATGAGGCGCATCATTGGAATGAGGCGCTTTAGAGGATTCACCAGGCGCATTATAAATTGAATTAGGCGCATTTGATGTAGATGGATTTCCTTGAGTTGATAAATTCTGATCTTGAGTGGGCGCAATATGAATAGGAGCACCTGTATCATTTAGCTCAACAGAATCATCAGCAACATTTGGAGCCAAATGTGGCTCAAGGAGAGAATGTTCATCAAACGTAACATGTACAGATTCAACTATCACTAATGTAGATCTATTAAAAACACGAAAAGCTTTAGAGTGTTTGGCATACCCAACAAAAATACCTTCGTTGGCTTTGGCATCGAATTTACCTCTATGTTCGTTTCCGTTGTAGAGGATATAACATTTGCAACCAAAGATCTTGAAGAATGCAATGTTGGGAGTTCTACCACGCCAAAGTTCATACGGAGTCTTGTTGTGAAGTTTGTTGATGAGGGAACGATTTTGAGTAAAACATGCAGTGTTGATAGCTTCTTCCCAAAAGTACTTAGGCAATTTAGCTTCAGCTATCATCGTCTTTCCCGCTTCAATCAACGTCCTATTCTTTCTTTCAACAACGCCATTTTGTTGAGGGACTCTGGCGGTTGAAAAGTTGTGATCTATCCCATGATCTTCACAATATCGAGCAACACCGTTGTTTTTGAATTTTGTTCCATTGTCGGATCGAACACTAACGATGTCATCTTCTTTTTGGGTTTGGAGCAGTCGAAATAAGGTAGTGAGAATATCATAACAATCATCTTTTGTAATCATCATCTCCACCCATGTATATCTTGAATAATCATCCACCACAACTAGAGTATACTTGTTTCTTCTAATACTTGCGGCGGTAACTGGTCCAAATAGATCAATGTGAAGCAGTTGTAAACATCTAGTAGTTGAAGGATTTGACTTGCTTGAAAATGACTGCTTCGATTGTTTGCCAAGTTGACACGCGACGCACTTTTTGTCATGATGATCAGCAACCTTGGGAAGTCATTTGACAAGATTATTCCTGCTGAGTTTAGATAGATACTTGAAGTTCAAGTGACTTAAGCGCTTGTGCCACAGCCAACTATTTTCGCTCACACTTTTTGCTACAAAACAAAGATTAGTACTAGAGTTCATACTATGGAAATCAATAATATAAATATTTGTCTTACGATAACCCGTGAGTAAGATACCTCCAGTTTTGCCATTCTTGATAAGACATTGCGTTGAAGTAAAATGGCATTCTAATCCTTTGTCGCAGAATTGAGATATGGATAATAAGTTGTGCTTGAGCCCTTCGACGAGTGAGACTCTTTCAATGCACACTTTGTCTTTCTTGAGCTTTCCATATGCTACAACTTGACCTTTGTTATTATCACCAAATGTTACGGAGGGACCTCTTTCTTTATGGACATCTTCTAATAAGGATTCATCTCCAGTCATGTGTCTTGAACACCCACTATCGAGAATCCATTCATAATTTCTAGCTTTTGAAGATCTAGCCATGAAACAAAGAACCTGAAATATAGACATTTAAGCAGGTCCCCTTTATTCCTTTTGGGTCCTAGGGTTAGCAACTTTTGACAACCCACTCTTGCTTGACCTTAGGGTTTTTAAGTCCTTTGGCATTGGGAGTGAATCGCAAAAGGCATTCCACGGCCTTGTGTCCAAAACAATTACAAATTGAACAATGTTAAAAGCCACCAATCACGTGAGTTTTCACAAACTCCTTACTTTTCTTAGGAATGGCATTCTTCTTTGGGTCAGATGAACTAGCCTTAACAAAATCTTTCTTTTGAAATTTTGGAGCGCTTTTTCTTGGAGGGCGCATAGGGATAGGAGGCGCACGGTGATGAGGCGCGTGGCTCTTAGGCGCATAATGAGCACTCGGAGAAGGAGTGCGCCTATTTTCAAGAATGATTTTGCTAGGAGATGGTTCATCTGTAGCTATATCTTTCCCATTAGCTTTCCCAAATTGCTTCGTTGGGTAGACATAATGGAATGTTTGTCTCTTGACTTTTTCCTGTCCTTTACCCATTGAATTAGAATGTTTTTCCTTGGGAATTTCAAAAGTTTGCTGGTTAGTAAATTCAGTATCTCTTTCAGCACAGACATCACATTTAAAGTTGTCACTAGTTGATGAGAATCCCAAGCCACTTTTATCACCACTGACTTTTTGAGACTCAAATATATTCTCCATAGTGACACGAGAATTAGACCACTCATTTGTAATCTTTTTAAGATCAGTAATTTGAGCAACCAATTCATCGTTTTGAACTTTAAGAAGTGAGTTCTGTTCTGTTAGAAAAGTGTTTTTAACAGTAAGAGGAGTCATGCTCTTTATCTTCTCCTTAAGGAGGGTGAGTTCAGATTTAAGTAGAGATTTCTCGGTCTTAAGCTGGGAAATTTCATCACATGATAGTGCTAAAGCTTCCTTCATACTATCAAATCTAGTGATTACCTTTTCAGCCTTTTTTAACAATTTTTCTTGTTCAGCAATCACTTCATCATCATTGATTTTGGAGATTGGAGCAGTTGGTTCAACTTGAGGTCTAATGTATGCTCCTTTTCTCAACTTGTTTCTTGCACTAAGATCACATCGTGAGAATAACAATCCACCATCGCTTTGAGCCGGAGTGAGAAATCCTTGTTCAACGAGCTCGCTGATGGCTGGTCCTTTCTTCCTTTTCACTTCTTGAAAACCTGCAGATTTCTTGATAGGTTTATTCAAGGCATTCATATCAAGAACATCCTTGGAGAAGTCATCATCAGAATCATAAGTATCAACTTCATCATCATTTGCCATCAAACAAACGAGTCCATCATCAGAATCTTCATCGCTCTCATCTGAGTCTGTTTCGATCCAAGTGTTCTGCTCATTTGCTGGTGCTTCTTCTTCCGCAACCATTCCCTTGTGTCGAGTGAATTTGGGAGTGAACTTGGGAGTTTGGCTGCTCTTCTTCTGCATATATTCAAATTTTGGAGTTGGGCAGCTTGAAGCAAAGTGTCCTGGTTTTCTGCAATTAAAACAAACAAGGTCTTCTTTTCTTTTTGAGTCACTGCTCCTCGTGAACTTTGGAGGAGCTCTGCTGGTAGATCCTTGAAATTTGCTGGTTGAGCCGGGCTTGGTAAATTTTCTAAACTTCTGGAATCTCTTCACAAATAAAGCGAAGTCTTCATCGTCCATGTCCAATAGCTCAGAAGTAGAAATTTTTGGATCTGAACTTTTCTCATCTTGTACCGGCGTAGCTTCTCTGTGCGCCACCATAGCCATAGATTTTGACTTTCCTTCAGTTTCGCTGATTCGTTGGAGTTTGAGCTCATAAACCTTGAGATTTGCATAAAGGTTCCTTAAAGTCCAAACGTCTAAAGTTCCGGCGTCTTCAAGAGCGCTAGATTTATGTAGATATCTTGATCCAAAGGCTTGGAGAAAGTTGACATTCAAATCTTTGTTAGAAAACTTCATGCCAAGTGAAATACATAGATTTATAATTTCACAGTAGCGTTCATAAGTTTGTCTTAAAGTTTCACCGGGGAGTTGAGAGAAATTGTTGAATCTCTTTTGAACTTCATATTTCTTGTTTTCCTTGCAGACGGTGTCTCCTTCAATAGCATCCCATAGCTTATTGGCGGTAGCAAAATGCATGACTTGTTGTTTCATAGCCGTGCTTAGAGTGCTTAGAAGTATGTTTCTTGCTTTGCCATCATTTGCAACTCTTCTTGTTTCTTCCTCAGTCCATTCCTCTTTTGGTTTCTTGACGGTTGGTTGAACAGCATTTGTGCGCGGATTTGGATTCGCTTTCATAGGAATGTAAGGTCCATAAACCACGGTGTCATGAAGTCTTTCATCGATTGAGTTGAGATGAGTTAAGAAGCTGAATTTCCACACGTCAAAATGATCTTCATCAAAGACCGGAACGTGAGTGTAGTTTGCAGTTGCCATAGGTTTTGAGTTTGCCATTTAGAATCGGCACCCAAGCTGTTAAGCTTGAAAAACGAAAATGTTTTATAAAGGTGTTAGCTCTGATACCACTTGTTGGTCCCAAAGGGCAACAAGGGTATGAAAAATAGCTAGAGGGGGGGTGAATAGCTGTTTTAAAATTCTTTTTGTACCCTTGATAAACTCAATTGCAAATGCGCACTTTATCAAATAAGCGTTATGATATGCGCCTAAGTGAGTGAGTGAAATGCACAGCGGAATTTAGTAATGTAAATAGGCGCAAAGTATGATAAAGGGGGTGCACACACACTCTAAGTATTTTGGCTCAAAGTGGGTGAAATAAGAAACTAAGGCAAATGAGTTAACAACACAACACAATTCAGATCAATCAATCTACAATGAGTAAACAAGCAAATAGTGAGTGAAGATAATAACTTGAAAGTAAATGACAAGATAATAACACAAGCTATTTGGAGAGGTTCGATCAATGAAAGATCTACGTCCTCTACCAAGATGGTTAGTCTTGGATTTCTAATGGAGATCTTATATTATGAGAGAGTGTTACAAATTACAACTTTTGAGCTTCTACACTAACTCAAGATCTAATATTCTATGAATGAACAAATCCAAAACAATAACCGGTGTATCTCTAAAAGAAGGATCTAAGTGATCAAACTTAAAGAGGTGCGTGTGTGATTTTAGTATCAAGGCTCTTTAGATCTTTATGATTTAGAGCACAATGAAACTAAAGTGTTATAGCTTGAAGATCTGGGCTAAGGATGAAGGTATGAAGATGTTCTTGAGGAATTCTGGAAAAACAAAGGCAATCTTCAAATCTTCAACAAATGCTTTGAGAGAGAAATTCTTGAAATTCTTAGCAAAACTCAGCAACTTCAAAATGTTGAAGTTATGGGGTATTTATAGTGAACTTCCAAAAACTAGCCGTTGGAGATCCTTGTGGATAAGATGTGCTGTCGCTCGTTGATTGGAGCATGCATATATTATGGCCATTTTGACACTCAACATAAATGTGACCGTTGTGGACACGTGTCAATAGATTAGGCGCATATGCATCTTTTAACCACCGTTGGATCATTGGCGTAATTTGAATTCTCTTCAAGTCTTTGAATCTTCAATAAATCACTGAGTGTTGAATAAACACTTTGAGGCGCGTTGAGCCAAGAGGCGCATAGAGAATGCGCGCGCTAAGGCATATGAGGCGCATGGCACGTATGATCAAAATGAGGCGCATAGCATTTCTTAGAAGAATGCTTATATGCGCGCGCTAGAAGGCGCATGGCGCATGGCTCAACTCAAAATGTGATTTTCTTGAATCTTGATCTTCTTGCCCTATTTCTAAGCCTATTCTATAACAATGGACAACCTAAAAAATGAAGTATAAATACTTCTTACATGTGGGTCTAAAGTCCATGAAATAAAACTTAGGTGATGGATCAATCAAATCTAATAAATCCTATTACATTAAAACTGAGATATATGTGGGCATACCCAACATGCTATTTCTCACATGGAAGTGTCACCCAACGAGGTCTCTCATGGTTTTCCAATGACAACTTCTCCGGTTATCTCTCCTTTGGAAACAGGAGTTTTTAGTTTACTCCATGCTGAAATCCCTCGTCCAATCACCACCATTGCCACAACTCAACCTTCAATTTCAAAGGAATTGAATAAGAAGAGAAAAGCCCCTTCTTCAAAGGCACAAGCTCCGGCCAAGGCCCCCAAAAGACAAACTTCTGGGCGACTTAATGCACATCACAAGCCAGTTCCTTCAAATACTCCGAACGAATGCGTAGAAGTATCCGAAGAGTCTCTCGGGTTATCCTCGGATCACAACTTCGATGAGAATTTTTCTCCAAACAAGGAAATTACACATTCAGAAGAGTTATTAGACAGATGAGTTTCTTCAAAACTAGAAAAACAAGCTGCTGCAAAGATGATCAAAGGGAAGGAAAAACAAGGTGCTACCAGTTGTGCTACCTGCAGTCGGACAACATCTAGGGTAACATCCAAGGTTTCTCTTAATCTCTCTCGATCAAAAAAGGTACATTCTTCTCATATTTCCTCTGAATCTGATAGTGATGATATTGAGGTTGTTAAGGTTGATGATTCATTTCCCCCTCCTTTCTTCTCCGTCGAATTTTATAGAAAGGAAAACATGAAATTCTGGATGGATTTTGGTGAAATTGAAGTGTATAAGGAAAAACACATAGATGAAAATGATTGAAAGAAATATGGTGTTTTTCAGTTTCTCGAAGATAGGAAAATTTTGAAGGCTGGTAACCATGCTACAGTTTTTGTGGAAAGCATTGTAAAAAACTTTCTTGCAAATCATCATGGCGACCTCGACAATGAGCAATCGCCTAAGTATGGGAAAGTGTTTGTTGGGGGCAAGACTTACTCCTTTAATCCCGCTTTGATTAATGAAGTCGTAGGATTGCCTAATGTTGATGATGAGACCATGGTTCTTAACAACAATGTAATGGCTAGTTTCTTAACCAAAGGGAAAGTAAAAGTGTGGCCTTCTGAAACCGGGAAGAAACTTCTTGCATCTCAACTTTCCTCTCTATAATCGGTGTTGCATAAGCTTTGCAGTTTTAATTGGTTGCCAACCACAAATGAACCCACGTGACTATTGAGCAAGGAAAAGTTTTGTATAAGTTTGGAAAAGGTCTTAGAATTAATTTTGGGAGATTGGTATACAAACATGTTGCATCTTGGCCTAGACGAAAGAAAATTTCCTTCTTTCCTTATCCTTCCTTGATTTTTCAAGTGGTGGTACACCAAAACATTCCTTTAGAAGACTCGGATGTGTACTCACAGAAGATTGATGCGTATAAGGTTGATGTTCAGCTCACTAGAGGCAAACATAGGGATACTAGTGATCTTCCATGGGATAAGACAAAAGATCTGATTCCATCTTCTCTTCCTTCCGGTTCAGCAGTAAATGTTATTGGAAGTGCTGTTAGCATTCCAGATAACACTATGATTCCCAAAGATGTGGTACTCGACTTTATGACAAAACATGTTGATGCTCTTAAAAGTCTTGTAACAGGTTACTCGGCTCTGTACAAAGGTGTCGTGGACTTCATTGATGTGCTTTCTTCTCAAGGGGGAGAATCAACAAGTGCTGGTACAAGTGCTACCATTGGTGCTGTTGTTCGTGCTGCTTCAAATGTCACCACGAGTGCTGTTCAGACTGAAGAGGATGAAAACGAGTGAAGCTGGTTTTTTTTTTTTTTTTTTTGTCTATGAGTGGTGTTCTCAAAACAATATTTTGATTTAATGTTTGTTTCTGTTTGAACTCTTTTAAGTTGTTTTGATTTTGGATGATGGTTACTTTAGAACTATGGTATGAATAAGTTTTGAGACCATGTTTTGGTTTTAAATTTTTTTATTAAATCCATGTTCTACATTAAGGGGGAGTTAGTTTTTTGACTAACAATATATTGCAGGTACTCACACTTATTAGTTTGTGAAGAAACGCACAACTAAGGGGAGTTTGTAAGTGCAGACACTAATTCTATCATAAGTGTTGTCATCATCTCCCAGATGCTATCTAGACGTATTTTTGTGATAGTTGCACATTTCTTTTATCTAACATTATTATTCTAATGATATATTATTTCTTGCAATATATTTGTTGGTTGGTCCATTTTACAGGTGGTTATGTACAGATTAAAGTGAAAAGAGTTAGTTATTTATAAAAGGATTTTTATGGATAACTTTCTAATTATCGAAAACATGGGGAAATGAAGAAAAACGTGGAGAGACTTTGTCAAAGGCTTGGTTGCTGTTTTTAAAAAGAGTACAAGTGCATTGATGCGGCTGAGTACAAGGATGCGAAGCATGGTTTTCGAGCTCAAGTAATTTGTTCCTATTTTCATGGAACTTGAGCAGAAAGGGAGGATACGACTCAACCCATTCCACCCCACTTCAGCCGAGTTCTCACACACATGGGGAGTAACATCCAAGACTCCCTAGCCTATATAAATGCAAGGGTGAAGACAATGGAGATCAGCCAACACAACACATTGCATAAGAGATTAAGCATTCCTTGGTTTTAAAAGATTCTTCCTCTCATAATTCTTTCCACATTCGAAGACTTAGGTTGAAGAAAGTGTTTTGGCTAGGATAGAATTTCGTGCTTAATTTCTTTCCGTTCCATAGAACTTCATTGTATTAGTTATAGAGAACTTTTCGATCTTGTACTCAAAAGAATTATTGAATAGTGGATCTTGCCTTCGTGGCTCACTCATGTTATATATTTATATAACTTGAGAAAAACAATTTGTTGTTCCTTTAATTTTCCGCTGCATTTCTCATTTTCAAATTGTTTTTCGTAAGAAGTGCTATCGTAAGTGTTGTTATCACTTAGAATATCACTTACTGTTTTTCAGGTCATTTTGACAATTTAAGCACTTTCTTTATAAAACTACCTTTGAATGCATTTAACGTCCGTTCCCTTTTCTTACTTTTTTTTTTTTTAGAACAAAAAGGAAAAATATCAAGTTCGTAAAAGATTTGATCAATGCATGCATCCAGTGAATACTTAACCAACTTTTCAAAAGACCTGATCATTCGTATCGATCAACCGACACTGATATTCCCTATTTCTGCAATTCCACGGTCAAAAATACATTAGCTTATCTATAGATCCAATTTAATGTTGAGGGGGTCTCCTGTGCAACCGCCGCACCGTGCGACGTCGCACGGAGCCGCCCTTCTTCTTTTTTTTTTTTTTTTTTTTTTTTTTGCCACCCCTAACTTTTTTTCCTACCAACAAAAGTAACACTTATTATAACGAAATGTAACACTTTTTTTTCTTCAAAATGTACCACAATTTTGCTGCAATAGATTAAAGATAACATAAAAATTGACAACTAACCCAATGTCACACTTTTTATAAAGGAATGTAACACTCTTTTTTTCAAATGTAACATTTTTTAAAAATGTACCACAATTTTGCTGCAATAGATTAAGATAACATAAAGATTGACAACTAAACTAACGTCACATTTTTTATAAAAGAATGTAACACTCTTTTTTTCAAATGTAACACTTTTTTCCAAATGTAACACTTTTTTCCAAATTAACATAAGATTAACAAACTAAACTAATGTTACATTTTATAAAAAATGAATGTAATATTTTTTTTCCTCAATTGTATAAGATTATATTCATAAATGTAACATTATATCTGAAAATGTAACAATTTTTTATTGAGAAAGTAAAAATTGAAATGCAAACCCGATTATATATATGAATTTTTACTCTTTTTTTAAAGAAGAGAAGTAACATTTACTACATAAAAATGTTACACTTCAAATATTACTTATTTTAACCACGAAAACTATCAAAACAATTTAAATGTTTTTTGTAAAATTGATGTTACATTTGACTGTAAAAAGTTTTACTTTTTGAAGATGAAACTGTTACTTTTATCAGAACAGAGTGTTACATCTCAGGTACAAGCAACTCAAACTTTTTGTGTGTAAAAAAATATGTTTTTTTTAAAAAAAAAATCAAACCATATCATGACCTATGTAGTTTTATTCGTCTCGTCGAGACGAGCACAACGATATTTTTTTAAAAAAAAAATCTGAGTTATACTCCCTCCGTCTCAAAATAGATGTCGTTTTGAGAGTTAATTTTTGTCTCAAAATACTTGTCGTTTCACTATTTTCAAAGTTTTTTATTGTTGTATACCAATTATACCCTTAATAATGACAGTGAATTATCTCTTACCTAATCATTGAATTACCCAGGTAGAACATCTTGGTAAAAAGTATATTGTTAGATTTTACCTGGCTTGAGCCGGATTAGTTGATAGGGTTTTGGACTCTAGGCCCCCTGGGCGAGATCCAAATGCCATAAAAACCCAAGGCCAGATCAAAATCTCATTTAAACCCACCATAGCCCACAACCCGCCCCAGCCTTGCCCATGCCCAGCCCCGCCCATGCCCAGCCCATCCAACCTCATACAAGAGCCCGCCCATACCCAGCCCGCCCATGCCATGCCCAGCCAACCTCATACCCGAGCCCAGCCCATGCCCACCGTTTGGATACAAAATTAAAATGTTGAGTATGGGAATTGAACCCATGTTAGCTATATGGCAAAGTATTGCTTAACCACTATACAAGCCAATTATTTGTTAAATGGTTTGCAATGTTTTATACTACTACTTCTACAAGACGAAAATAAATGGAAAAAAAAAGATTTTCAACCAATTAGTATAATTCTTGATTATTCCCAAAAACATCAACTTTTTATTAAAAAAAATAAAAATGTAATTTAAAAAATATAAAGTATCTAAATATTTATTATAAAAAAATATGAAAGACATAAAAGATAAATTAAATTATAATTTTAAAATATCGTATTTGATATTTTTCTTATATTTTCATTATTAGCCTCCAGTTAAATCATTTATTTACATAAAATGACACAATTTTAGCTTTTTATTGCGGAATTGTCATTGCATTCCTATACCTATGAGTATAAGACCCGAATCATAAAACTCTCATATTTTATTCCCTCATCCACTTTTATATTTACATATAAGATTAGAATGAGTCTATTTTACAAAAAACAAAAATGCACTTATAAGACCTTTAAGAGACAAATAAGTCTGATATGAGACCTATAAATGGTCTCATAAATCTGATATTAGACTTATGAGAGCTATTTACAAGGTCTCATGTGAAACATATGAGATCTATTTTACAAGGTCTCATAAGTCTATAAAAAGTCCATTTTACAGGTCTCATAAAAGACTTATGAGAGCTATTTTAGGAAACAAAAATGCACTTCTGATATGAGACCTTGTAAATGGTCTCATAAGTCTAATATCAGACTTATGAGAGCTATTTACAAGGTCTCATAAGTCTCATATCAGACTTATGAGATCTATTTTACAAGGTCTCATAAGTCTGTAAAAAGTCCATTTTACAGGTCTCATAAAAGACTTATGAGAGCTATTTTACAAAAACAAAAATGCACTTCTGATATGAGACCTTGTAAATGGTCTCATAAGTCTAATATCAGACTTATGAGAGCTATTTACAAGGTCTCATAAGTCTCATATCAGACTTATGAGATCTATTTTACAAGGTCTCATAAGTCTGTAAAAGTCCATTTTACAGGTCTCATAGAAGACTTATGAGATCTATTTACAAGGTCTCATGGTCTCATATCAGACTTATGAGATCTATTTACAAGGTCTCATAAGTAGTTGTTGTCTTATATCTTTTAGGTATAGGACCAATGTAGTGGTAATTATGTAAATAAATGCCTAAGCTAGTATTTTAGTAAATAATAGACTTAAATGGTGTCATTAATGTAAATAAGTGTCTTAACTGAAAGGTAATAATGAAAAAATATACAAATTTCTCAATTATAGTTTCATTTATTTTTAGGCTTTTCATAATTTTTTTAATAAAAAAATTAGTTTTTATATATATATATTTGTTTACAAAATATGATAGTTTTTTGAATATTTATGATTTTCATTAATTGATTATAAAATCTCTATTTTTTTAAATTTAGTTTCGTCCAGATTAGTTTTAGTTATATTACATATTGTAAAATGTGACCAAGTTGTGGATTGGGTTAGTGGTTAAGACATAGTTCTACCAAGAAGAAGTCTTGAGTTCGACCCCTATAAGTTTCATTTTTTATTTTTAATTAAAACGGGCGGGTTCTGGGTTCTGGATCCGGGCGGGTGGATCCGTAGCAGGTCGGGGCATTGGGCCTGAGTGGTCAAGTGGGCCGGGCAGCTTGAGTGATGGGTTTTCGGGCTTTTGTGGAATTTTGATTTGGATATTGGGTGGAGGTGGAATTTTGAATCTCAGATGGGCTTTTATGGAGAAAAGATCTGGGAGAAGGGGCCTCAAGGAATTATTCCTAGTTGATAATCCAATACGATAGATTTAGGAAAAAAAAGGGACTTTCTTCGTCCTATAATAATGTCACATTTCACTTAACAATGCTTTACAAAAATATTGCTTTAACAGTGATAAAATTGCAGCAAAATTTCCTTAGTTTGAACCACGATATTTATTTTGAACAACTTGAAAAAAAGTGAAATATTTATTATGAAACTAAAGGAGTACATTTTAAATAGCATCATAACAAGTCATGCCTCCAAATTTCTCATTACACAATCTTTAAACTACAACATCAATGAAAAACCTCTCATTAAAACAAACATCATACCCCTCCCTTTCACCTATTAGCATGGAAAAGGATGAAGCACTGGATTTTGGCTCATCTCTTCTTCATCAACAAAACCTTAACCACTAGGAAAAAAACACATAGCATCCAAATTCCAGAATGATAAAATGACCAGCTCAACCCCTGATTCCCATTTTCCATGACATGGAAAACTTCTTCCCAACTGGCAATTCCAGCCCTTTAACTTCCACCATAACAATATTCTTCCTATTATCTCCTTCCAAACCCTGAGGATGAAACATATGCTCCGTCCCCGTTAACTCCACATTCGACATATCCAAGGGAGGACTGTCTTCAACCTCAATCTCGACTTTCCCTCCGTATCCGCTCAATCCCAACACAGTCACCTTCTCAATAGTCCAGCCTTTTTCCAAAGCAAACTTGCTCTCTTGAACATCTGACCAAACTTTGACCGTCCCATCTTCTTCCACGCTCGCGCTAAAGTCAACATAAGTCGCGTACCCACCTCCAAGTTTCATCTCGGGAAGCTCGTCATCATCGAGAAACAGCTTTCCTTTCGCTTCTCCGTTTGTGGACCCCGCCGGGAAGGTCACAATAAGGCTAAAAGGGGTCATTCTCGCTTCTTTAGAGATCATACCTCCTTGTTGCATTGGGAGGATGGTGTTTTGATACAAATGCACATTGATCACATGCAAAGGCGCGTAAAGAGAGAAGTACTGAACTTGTTTCGAAACAATTGCTTGTGTCATATCGAAAAGATTGTACCAAGTACCGGGAGGAAACATGGCACTGATCTTGGTTTGATCCTTGTCAAGAACAGGGGAAACCATGACACTCCCACCTAGCAAGAACTGAGTGCTTATACCATAAGTTTCAGTTATATTTGGGAACGAGAAAAACAGAGGACGGGCGATTGGGGCCCCACTTGTATGCGCCTCATAGTTCAATGTGTATAGATACGGAAGAAGCTTATACCTCATACCTAAAGCATTTCTAGCTGACTTAGCTACTGAATCCCATTGATAAAGCTCTTGTCTTGGCGAATAATAGTTTGCATGATCCCTCGAGAAGGGATAAAACGCGCCCAATTCAATCCAACGGTTACAAAGCTCTTCCAACTCTGCAGGATTCGCAGGATAAAATCCACATATGTCAGCACCAACCATCGGCACACCAAATATACCAAAATTCAAAATTGTCGAAATAGAATACTTCAAATCCTCCCAAGTCCCTTTATTATCACCCGTCCAATGTGCAGCGTACTTCCCCGACCCAACATAAGTGGACCGACTTAATATAAATGGTCGTTTCCCCTGAAGCCCTTGAAGACCCTTATGAGTAGCAATAGATTGAGAAAAACCATATAGACTATGCGCATCATACTCGAGAACTCCATTATAATGAGTCGCACTTGTAGCTATAGTTTTGAATCCAATCGGAACATTACTCATCCCCGAAGCATTAATCTTGTAAGGTGGCTCGTCCCACCTCGTGTTAGTAATATTCTTGCAGTCCAAGCAACATTCCCAACCGGGGCCCGTTACGCTCGGGCATTTCTTCCCCTCGGGAATCGTGCAAAGCCCAGAACAGAAATTCGAAGCTTCGTTCATGTCGATCCACAATCCATCGACAGGTACGAGTTCATGGAACCTCTTGATTTCTTCACCCCACCAAGTTACCGTTTTAGGGTTGAGGAAATCGGGAAAGTTGACTGGTCCAGGCCAGACTTGGGCTAAGTAAGGTTTACCCTCCCACTTGATGAACACGTCGTTTGCAAGACCTCTTGTGTAAGTTCCATAGCTAGTGTTGACACCAATTCCGGGGTCTATGATTACTATGTACTTCATTCCTCGAGCATGGATTTTTTCCAAGAAAGCGGATAGTTTGGGATGTGGGTAGTTGACCGGGTTGAGTGTGAAGTCTTTGTGTCCGTCCATGTGATCATCATCGTTCCAGATTACATCGAGCGGGAGTTGTGCTTTCTGGTAACTTTCGACAACGTCTTCTACTACAGATAGATTATGGTAACCCCATCTGCATTGGTGAAATCCTGTTTCAAAACAGAGAGAATTGTTGTTTAAATCGCTTACAAACAACAATTTATCGCATTAATATTAGGAATTTAATTTAAAGCGCGACAAAATATCATTATTTTTTTTTCAAGAATGGTGTCCCTGAATCATGTCAGATAGCATACTAGTATTATGATTGTATATCTAATGCACAACTTACTTGAAGAACCCTGCCAGCATAACTTGCCCCCCACCATTATGACTTAAGATAGACTGAGCTACATTTGATCTGTCCCAAATTTAAGAGGGGTTAAATTAAATACATGTGTTTTTTTTTTTATTAAAGTACAAGGTGTCTCAGTGGCATATCTCAAAAGTTCAGGGGTGAATTGTGTCTTTCATGAACCTAGCAATTGTTGTTGCCTTTTATTTTTTAATGACATAGGTGTCGGTGCTTGCGCCCCCATAATCTTAGAGTTTATGAACCACCCTCTCAAATCCATAAACAGGTAAATTCGGGTCTGATCTCAGTCGCCAAGTTAGTTAGTGGCTCCAAATGGAATGTCCAGCAGGACTTACATAACTTGTCACCAAGCTGCTGCTCCCACCACTCGAACACAAAACCTCTCTTACCAGCCCTCACTTCCTTACCGCTGAGCTACCTGTGGAGGGATGGTTGTTGCCCCTTAAATAGGAGGATGGAGACACATTGTTGCTTTGATGATCTTAATAAACTCTTTCACCAATACATGCTGATATTCAATAATATCAATCCACAACAATGTCCAACTACTTTCAAGATTGCCCAAAATAAGTAGCTGGATTCCCATGTGGAATTTAATTTAAAGACTATATACAAAGTAGATAGTGACTGTATCAGCATTACACTAGCACCATCAAATTTCAGTATGGCTAAAGACTTTACCAGTACTACTTTAAGATATGTAAAGTTATGTATACCCTCAAAACCTGGCTCTTCCTCCAACCCAATAAAACCATGGAAATTTTTTCAAGTTTTTTGTAAAAAGTTGGAAAAGTTATATCAAAACACACACATGAATAAATATCTATACATATCTCCCTCCGTCCCAAAAATAATAGTCTCATGTTTCCTTTTTGTTTGTCACAAAAAGTTAGTCTCATTTTCAAAATCAATCAAAATAAAAGCTTCAAAATCAATAAATTTCCAAAATTTATAATGTAATGTTTGAAAAGTCAAACGATACAGTTAGTTTGAGACCAATTTTTGAGTGTATCATACTGGAAAAAAGAAAAGTAGGTCAAAAGGGATTTTAGTAAAGTACTGTATGATAAAATTACACCTTATGCAGGTAATATTACAATTCAATGATTGCTAACTTTACACCTCAAACAGGAGGATAAGGTTTCTTGGACAATATTATTAGTCAAGATTTTCTTAAGAGTATAATTGTTTTCTTTATGCAAAAAAAGGCCAATTTTAGAGGTTAAAAAGTTTGATTTCACAAAACAAAAGCATTATGCACTACCTCTCGCATGCTTCTTTAGTGGGCCTAAAAGATTTTTGGAGAACTACAAGTCAAAAAAATATAATTATGTTTGTCAAAACTTGTTTCCATAGAGAAGATAAAGACAATGTAATTAGGCAGGGGACCAACACACCAACCTTTATTTAGATATTATTTTTTTCTTTTTTCGAAAGCAAAAAACACATAATTGCATTATATTTAGATATTATTATTTTATTATTATTATTTTGAGCATTATATTTAGATATTATCATTATTTTGAGCATTATATTTGGATAATATTAAGACACAAAAGAATAATCACTATCATCAATGTGGCATGCTGAATCCAAAGGCACCCAATTAGTGTACCATATTATATGTCATTTATTCTCTAATTTAGTAAATTTTAATCATTAGAACTGTGAAGTGAGCTCAACTCCATCTAATTGCTAGTACTAGCTACTTAGGCAAGTAATTTTGGCCTGATTCAAGTGGTGTAACAACATTAGGGTTCACTTTCTGGTGGATCAATTAATAGACAGTACAGATCTCAAATCCGCTCAAACAACAATTAATAAATGAAAAACATTGTCAACTCTCAACTTGTGTACTGTGTTCAAGAAGCTACTACCCACGTGCTTGGAACCAATCCTACCAAAATAAATAATTTCAAAAAAAATACTAGATTGCTGCAGCTACGGTGGGATTTAGTCACATCTCCCGATTATTGATATGTATGGCTAAGATTACTTTTAATTTAGGTGGATATTATAGAAAAAAAAAATCATGAATGTTGATGACAATGCATGAAAAGGGTGGCAAATTTGCAGTCGTCCACATTCACAGTAGCTTTCTGCAACAAACTACCGCTTCCAAAAATTACCCACCGACTATGGTAACTATTAAACTATGTGCACCTACACACTTGTTGAGTACTCTAATTTGATGTGGGAAACAATTCTCGCAAAAACCCTCCAAAAAAATGCTAGAATTAAAAGGTGAGCCATAAGGAATAAACACATAAAACAAAGTATATAGACAAGAGAAAACAGAGATATAGAGACAATGCCACATACCAAATGACCAGTAGGGCATGGGAGCAGGCCGGCCGATGAACTTAGTGTACTGATCCACAACCGCAAGCGGCGTCCGACCGGAAAAGAAATAAAAGTCGAAAACACCCCCAATCACCTTATATGTCAGAGAATTCCCTCTGTAAAACACATCCATCCCATTGCTATTCAACAACAACACTGCATGTGCATTCACCATCCCGCCATCGTTCCTCAAATCCATATACACCGGGTGGGACCCGTACAAATCGGCATTCAAATTGATAGCAGAGATATCAGTTGTGTACAAAGTGTAAGGCTCATTAGGGTAAAGTTTAATCCCATGTGGCTGTGTGTTTTCCCCTAATCCGTACAATGATGCATCTTTGG
The DNA here is from genome assembly GCA_026119855.1 of Campanula takesimana. NCBI lineage: Eukaryota > Viridiplantae > Streptophyta > Magnoliopsida > Asterales > Campanulaceae > Campanula > Campanula takesimana. Next base: position 361,851 of record JAOWBW010000629.1, read on the forward strand.
GCAAGGTGGTTGAAATTTCAAGGTACTGATCTTTAAACACTAATTCACCAAATGGGGTTGACTTATCAGAGCTTGAATTGAAAAGGGTTTGACCGTTTGACTTTCTTTTGACTGAAAATCCAAATGGGTCTGAAGTGTAGCTGAATATTAGCTCACTTCCTGCAAATTCTTGAACTGTAATTGGGGTTTTTCTTGACCTGCCAATTGTTTGTTTTAATGGTGGGGGTTGATCTCTTGGTAAGAGGTTGTACGGTACTTCCCATCTTTGTTTATCAGCATCAGTAATATGAACTCTTAACCTGTCATCTGTTTCATGCCTGAAATTAAACAGAAAATCATAATTCAGTATCAAGATCCAGCAGTGAAAAAAAAAAATTAAAATTAAGACATTATGGTAAAATGTGTATCATTCATAGCCAATTTGTTACTTTCTCTAAAAGAAAAATAAAATAAATTAAGACATTATTGTAAAATGTGTATTATTCATAGCCAATTTGTTACTTTCTCCACTAAAAGAAAAAAAAAAAAAAAAAAATGTACTCTACTCCTGTCACAAATAAAGGTCACATTAGTTTATGTTTGTCCTAAGAAATTATTCATATTTTCAAAACGAAAGGCTCAAAAGTACTGAATTTTCGAAACTTATAATAATGTAACTTTAAAATAATAATGTAACTTTAAAATGTTAGAAAAATCAAAAGAGACTATCATTTTAGGACGGAAATAGTATGTTACTTTGAGAAAGAAAGTTCTATGAAAATAGTTATTTTATTTTAGCCATTTTATGAGTATACATATCAAGAATGTGGTTTCATGTAAAGGATAGAGTGTGAGGGTGTTATACTTGAAAAAAAAAAAAAATAATAATAAAGCCCCAAAAAAAGAGAGGGTAAAGCTTGTTGAACATACTTGACATAGAGCAGCAAATGAGGGATATCAGGGCCATAGATATTGTTCTTCTTCTTGACTTGAAGGTGGCCCACAAGGCCTCCATCAGGGGACTCTTCAATGGAGATCAAACGGTAGCCATTGCCAATCTTAGTGGTTCCTGAACTGGACTTTGCTAATGCAATTTTGCCTATACATAGAACAAGAATTGCAAGAAAAAGGGTTTTGGGGAAAGATAATACAGGTGGAAAAGAGGACATGGTTTGTGGTGAAGGGAGAGGCTTTGGGTTAGGAACTGTTTGGGAGAGGGGAAGATATATAAGAGAGGAGAGAAGAAAGGGATATGGTCACTTTGATAAACTAGATGCAAATGTGAAATTATTGAAATAACTTCAATATAATAAATATAATTTGTACACTCACTGTTTTAAATTATCTTTCTATTTGTCCATTTAAATTTTTTAAGGATGGTTACATAGCCATATTGTGTTTATACACATTTAAATTAAGAGGCTTTGACCAATAAGTCCCTAGGCTAAATAAAACTACCAATAAGGACAGACATTTTGGAAACTCGCCAATAAGTCTCTGGAATTTTTCTTAGACCAAGATGCCCCTATGCCCATACTAGTTTGGGGATTGATCCGCTACATCTATTCCTCCACTACTCACTCTTCCTTTTTTTTCCACCCAAAATTTTAAAATGCAATATCTCAAAATCTACAAATCGAAAAAATGATCTGAAACCACTATTTTAATCGTGTCGCCAAGACGAATCAAATAAGTACACTCAACACATAATTCAAATTTTAGATATAAAATTTCATTTTTCTCTTGTAAAAATTTGAGAAAATTATTTTTTATTTCTCAATTGATTTCACAGTTATGTGATTTCACGGTTGTGTCATTTTTTTCATTCTTCACTTGTAAAAACTGATAAATTCACAGACATTATTTCACAGTTTCACACATGAAAATATTTGAGACATATTTGAAACACACATGAGAATATAACATTTATTTCACAGTTGTTCACACATGAGTTTGAGTTTAACAGTTGTTCACACATGAGTTTGAGTTTAATAACTGAGAAATTCATTTCACGGTTGTTCACACATGAGTTTGATTTTAATAACTGAGATATTCATTTCACAGTTGTTCAAAACATGAATTTAAATATAATAACTAGGACATTCGTTTATCAATTGTTCACAACTAACACTCATTTTCATAATTGTGTATTGTCAAATGATCTTTAAACAACTATCAAATAAATTTCTGTTGTTTTAAGATAAATATTTGATTAATAAATGTAAAGTAACATCACGTGTGAAACAATTGATAACTCAATCTCGTAGTTGTTTAAAATTAAAAAAAAATATGAACGTACTCCATATGTACTCTAGACAAATGATAAATTAATTGTTTCTATTATTATAAAATTGAGTAAATGTTCATTTATGAAGAATGCTCCTACCCAAAAAAAAAAAAGATACCTTGAGAAATGTAATTTTGTTGTGTTAAATTTAAAACAGTTCATAAAAAGTCACAAGGATGTGTTTGGCAAAGTGGTATAGTCTTTTATATAAGACCAAGAGGTCTTGGGTTCAAACCATGGATGATGAAATATATTTTTAATTATTTATAGTTGTCAAAATGGAGGTGGTGAAGGGTGGGTGGCGGCAGCCGGTGGGTGGCTATGGGCGGCGGGCTGGTGGGTGTGGTGATGGCCGGGCAATATTTTTTAATTATTTATAGTTTTCAAAATGGAGGTGGGGAAGGGTGGGTGGTGGCGCGGCGGTCTGGTGCTGGTGGCTGTGGGCGGCGGGCTGGTGGCTGGGGCGGCGGGCTGGTGGTGGGTGGCGGCCAGTGGTGGGTGTGCCGGTGTCGGCGGTGGTGGTGGATGGTGGCGGTTGGTGGTTGTGTCCGGCGGTGGGTGGTTGTCAAAGGTAAATGTGGGTGTCAAAATGGTCAAAGGTTAGAGGTATGAGAGGATTTTATTTGGGCTGGGAGTATTTTTGTCATTTAAAAGGTGCAAGGGATTTATTGATAAAATTGATTTGAACCTAAGGACCCTAAGGTAGAATATGAAATGTTGTGTTTTTATTGGCAAATACCACATTCCTCCAGGGACTTATTGGTAAAAATCACTTAAATTAAAATTGCAAAATTTGGAATAACTTTTTAGAACAATATAAAATAGCAAATGACAAGATTATTTTTTAGGATAAAGGACTAATAGATTAGTTAAATGTTAATAAATAATTAATTGGGTTTTATAATAATTTTTTTAATAGTTACTCCCCACCCTCCCATTTATACGGAGATTAAGAAATGGTGGAAGTGATGTAAGTGTTGTGAGTATAAAAGAAAAGTAAGAGAGAGAATGAGTGGGAGGGAATATTAAGTTGATTGGTATTGTGAGTATAAAAGTAAAGTATGAGAGAGATCAAATGAGTGAGGGGAATAGTAAAGATTATTTGCCATTTTTTGAAGTGAACATATATTCTGGGACGGAATAAAAAGAAAAAGTGGACATGCAGTCTAAGACGGAGGGAGTTTATTATTAACGTTAACAGTGTCCGATTTTACATATTGATGAAAGAATAATACTAGGGACACAAAAAAGTCACAAATATTGCTCACAAAATCCGAGGTGCAATGATTGCATTGATGTTTTTAATTAGAGTGTGGTAAATCCATTATCAATGTAACTAATAAAACATCATCAATTCATTTTATGAGCATAATTTTGTGACTTAATTTTGTGTCTCTAGCATTGCTCTCGATGAAAAAGTTAACACATAGTCATAGGATACATGTGAAGAAGAGAAGATGAGGATGAGCTGATGCAATTTCTAAGGCACTGCATGTGACTATGATGGGCATTTGGCCCTACAATTCCAAACCTCCATTTTGGTATTTTATGGGTCACATCCCATCACTTTGCCCGTTGATTGCTCTAACTAGGAATAAATGAAATTCCATTTTTTTTGGTACTCTCTCTGTTTAATTAATAATTACACATATAAAACTAGTTAGAGAAATTAATGGAAAGCAAAAAGGTTGAGCTAAAAAAATGTTGCGTAAAGTAATTGTTGTGAGTATGAAAATTAAATAAAAAAAATAGGATTTAAATCGTTGTTAATGAGACGGAGGAGTATTTATTTTTAGTTCTAAGGCTTCTTGCCATTACTGATGTTAACATGTTTTTATAAAAGAAAATAAGAAATCAACTTACTAGATTACTTAGTAGCACCAAATCGGCTTTTCGACACATTATTATCAGTTGTCTCTTTACATTGACATGCATGAGACAAACAAGTGTCTTCCCACGTAAATTTAGGCCACTGCTATATACTGGCGGACCTAGGTACTACGTTAAGGGAGCTGTGGCCTCCGTTTGTCAAAAAAAAAAAAAAAGTATAATTTTTGTAAATTTTAAATTAATTAGTGTAATAAATTAAACTTTGCCCCACTTTTGTGAAGAAAAACATGCACTAACATTTTTTCTTGCCCCCTTATACTAAAAAATAGATTTGACTGGTAAAGATTTGACTCTGAGTATTCGATAGGTATTCGGGTAGGACATAAATCGTCAAACAAACTTCTCAAGCATGGCAAGATTGGACAACTGTAGATTGCAAAAGTCCAATCTATCATCTTCCTCCTTCGACAGCGCTTTATTTGATATCATAATTTTCATTTGACAAAATAAGAACAACTAATCTTGAAAATCTATGGATCTCAAAAGGAGATAAATCAAAGCTCTCAACAAGGAGAGGAAACAAGCGCTATCACCAAAGAGAAAAGATATAATGATGACCAAGATGTCAATACACACTGCAAACAAATGCACAAACATAAATTGCACATATAAAAAAGAAATAAAAACCAGATTTAAAGAAATGAAATACAAATCTAAAAGGAAAATCTAAATAAATATTCTAATTTTATATTTATTAATTAGTAATTTGATAATCAATAAATGCAAAATCAAAATTTCACAAACTAATGAATAAAGAGAAAAAATTATTAAGAAAAAAATGAGAAGATTGAGATGATAGAATAGAGGCAGGGGAAGGAATTCAATTTCATTTAGTTTATAATTTCATGTTTATGTTTTTTTATATTTCAATTTTAATGAGTTTCTCCCTTTTGTTGGGAGTCGTTGCTTGTCCCCACACCGTTGGAAGCTGTTGCTTTCTCCCCGACGCGGGAGGCATATGTTTTTGTTCTGTGTTTTTGTATTTTTCTTTTGAAATAGGCAAATGATGAATCTAACATTATCTCACAATAAAAAGGTGATCACTTTCTTACTGCACAAGAATGTTATGTGGATTTTTGGATGTTTGGCGGACGTGTACATGTCAACTCGGATTCTCTAGTATGTCAAGTGCTTATTGAGTGGTAGTATAAAGTTTTAGATATTGCCAAATTTGATACTACCCCCTGTTGTGGAATTGACCCTCCAAACACCCAACACCCAAGCAAATCGCAAGAAAACCCCGGCACCACAAACAAGCACAAGAAATAAGAAACTCAAAGCAAAAGACAAAACGAACACACAAGAAATTGTTAACCCAGTTCGTCAATATGTTTGACTACGTCTGGGGGCACTACTACCAAGCCAGGATCTTGCACTATAATATGTAAATATGGAGTTACAATGAGTATGGGGGCGAAACATTGCTTATATAGCAAACCTAGAATAAAGACCTAACCCTAGGAGGACAATAAAAACCCAAAAATCTGGACAAAATCGGCTAAAACACGGAACTGGCCCGACACCTGGGCGGTCGCCCACTTTGCCTTTGGGCGGTCGCCAAACCACTTCCTGCCGATGGACCTTCTGATTAAGTGGGCGGTCGCCCACCATCACCCTGGGCGATCGCCCACGTCGACAGTCCTCTCCGACGTGATTTTCTCTTTTGCTCCGAATCCTAGTTCCCGGTTGGTCCTCTACTCCAACAATCTCCCACCTAGAGATCAACCGCGTATACAAGCCCCGTATCCGTTCTTCAACTCATCCTTGGTGTCTTCCTAGTGCTCACCTCGATCATGGTAGTACCTTCCTCCTCCCCTATGTTGGTAGTGGTGCCCTAGGCACATTTAATAAACGTTGTAATTGTTATCATTTATTTCATATCAATAAAGAGATGTTTTGATTATTATTGTTGTTCATGTTTACTTATAATAAACCCCGACCCTAGTACTTGTTAAGCACTAGTATAAAGGCTAAATGATCATGGGATGATCATGTTAGATTTATGGGTACTTGTTTGGAACAAGGTACTGGACATGACTGACCCGCTATATGAGATTTATGTCATGGTCTATGTCGTACATATATCTCATATTAGTTATGTCATTCGAATCCTTAGACATGAAGTTATTATAGTCTTCCACTTGATGAACATTGTATTTGACATATTCAAACGCTACCTTAACACGGTAGTTATAAAGGGTATGATTGGCATAATCGGATTCCCGTTGGGAAGAATAATAAGCTAAATGGATTTGTCCCTCCACGGAGAGATGTCAAGCTTGGGCCCCTCGAAGGAATGATGTTGATGAAATGTTCGGCCGGACTCAAATGGATTGATTGGATCAATAGCATTTGAATTATCAACATATTCGGAATCGAGAAAGTATTGAACAAGACAAGTTGACTGTTTGACCATGACTTGTGTTCAAAGACATCGTGGACAAAGGATTGTGACATATTCTAAAGGAATGCGAACTTGTATCTAGTTATACTATTTGGGTAGGTATGACGGTTTGCTAGAACCTAATCATATCTTATGGTTTCATGTTTGAGCCCATTGCCAAACTTAGTATAATCCTAGAGGGTCACACACAATAGAACGAATCTTAAATAAAAGGGACTGTATTGGAATTTAGGGTCGAAGAACCTCAAAGGAATTTTTGGAAAATTCTGGAGAGTTCTGGTCAGCGGGGGGCGCTCGGTGTGGACCAGGCGGGCGCTTGGTCTAGGCGGCAGAATATTTCCTAATTCGATTTGGGAAGGTTTTTTGGCACAAGATTCCTATTTGGAATATGTCTTAATTGTGTATATAAGGCCAAGTTCGGCCAGGACCATTAGCCCTAGTGTTTTATGTGCCTCCAAAGAGTTTGAGAGAGTTATTATTTTTTTCCAAGACATCTTGGATTGAAGAACAAAACAATTCACAAAATAATTCCATATAGTTCTTTATTAAATTGTGAAAGTGTGTTTCATAATTATTGGTCTAGCAACCAAGATCAAGAAGCTCCTTGATATTCGTTCGTGGTGTGGATACCGCTAGAGGGTGAATTTTTATCATCTTCAAAGTTCGTGAATTTTGTCCGTGATAAAGCTTCAAGTTCTTCACCAAATTCAAAGCTAGAATTCATAGACATCAAGGGTTAGTTTTTCCTCTATTCATTATGTTGTATTTGATTTATCATATGAACGGATCCATGGCTTTGGGTTTCATAAAATTTAATTGCTAAATTCCGCTCCGCATGTAACTTGGAAACCCAACAATAGTATCAGAGCCCCGTTCATGTTGATTATTTCAATACCTTGATCATGTTATGTGTATATAAATTGTTTTATGTGCCTAGCATGATATGAATATTGGAATATATGATGTTTATGTGTGTTTGTGATTTTATGTGGTTTATGGTTTTGCAACTTTAATCGCACGATTCAATCGCAATAAAAATTATGGTGGATTCTGAATTATTTCGATTATTAATTTTTGATCAGATCAAAGTTTTAGTAATCGGGGAAAAATAATTTTGAGACAAAATTTTTGAACTTTAAAATTCTGTACCAT
>JAOWBW010000629.1:369662-453685 GCA_026119855.1 Campanula takesimana
CGATTCCGAATATGTTGATAATTCAAATGCTATTGATCCAATCAATCCATTTGAGTCCGGCCGAACATTTTCATCAACATCATTCCTTCGAGGGGCCCAAGCTTGACATCTCTCCGTGGGGGGACAAATCCATTTAGCTTATTATTCTTCCCAACGGAATCCGATTATGCCAATCATACCCTTTATAACTACCGTGTTAAGGTAGCGTTTGAATATGTCAAATACATGTTCATCAAGTGGAAGACTATAATAACTTCATGTCTAAGGATTCGAATGACATAACTAATATGAGATATATGTACGACATAGACCATGACATAAATCTCATATAGCGGGTCATGTCCAGTACCTTGTTCCAAACAAGTACCCATAAATCTAACATGATCATCCCATGATCATTTAGCCTTTATACTAGTGCTTAACAAGTACTAGGGTCGGGGTTTATTATAAGTAAACATGAACAACAATAATAATCAAAACATCTCTTTATTGATATGAAATAAATGATAACAATTACAACGTTTATTAAATGTGCCTAGGCACCACTACCAACATAGGGGAGGAGGAAGGTACTACCATGATCGAGGTGAGCACTAGGAAGACACCAGGATGAGTTGAAGAACGGATACGGGGCTTGTATACGCGGTTGATCTCTAGGTGGGAGATTGTTGGAGTAGGAGCCAACCGGGAACTAGGATTCGGAGCAAAAGAGAAAATCACGTCGGAGAGGACTGTCGACGTGGGCGATCGCCGCCCGAGGGTGATGGTGGGCGACCGCCCACTTAATCAGAAGGTCCATCGGCAGGAAGTGGTTTTTTGGGCGCCGCCCAAAGGCAAAGTGGGCGACCGCCCAGGTGTCGGGCCAGTTCCGTGTTTTAAGCCGATTTTGTCCAGATTTTTGGGTTTTTATTGTCCTCCTAGGGTTAGGTCTTTATTCTAGGTTTGCTATATAAGCAATGTTTCGCCCCCATACTCATTGTAACTCCATATTTACATATTATAGTGCAAGATCCTGGCTTGGTAGTGCCCCCAGACGTAGTCAAACATATTGACGAACTGGGTTAACAATTTCTTGTGTTCGTTTTGTCTTTGCTTTGAGTTTCTTATTTCTTGTGCTTTTGTGGTGCCGGGGTTTTTCTTGCGATTTTGCTTGGGTGTTGGGTGTTTGGAGGGTCAATTCCACAACAGGGGGTAGTATCAAATTTGGCAATATCTAAAAACTTTATACTACCACTCAATAAGCACTTGACATACTAGAGAATCCGAGTTGACATGTACACGTCCCCAAACATCCAAAAATCCACATAACATTCTTGTGCAGTAAGAAAGTGATCACCTTTTTATTGTGAGATAATGTTAGATTCATCATTTGCCTATTCGAAAATAAGAAAACAACAAACACAGAAATAACACATTGCTCCCAGCGTCGGGGAGAAAGCAACAGCTTCCAACGGTGGGAACAAGCAACGACTCCCAACAAAAGGGAGAAACTCATTAAAAATTGAAATATAAAAAACATAAACATGAAAATTATAAACTAAATGAAATTGAATTCCTTCCCCTGCCTCTATTCTATCATCTCAATCTTCTCATTTTTTTCTTAATAATTTTTTCTCTTTATTCATTAGTTTTGTGAAATTTTGATTTTGCATTATTGATTATCAAATTACTAATTATAAATATAAAATTAGAATATTTATTTAGATTTTCCTTTTAGATTTGTATTTCATTTCTTTAAATCTGGTTTTTATTTCTTTTTTATATGTGCAATTATGTTTGTGCATTTGTTTTGCAGTGTGTATTGACATCTTGGTCATCATTATATCTTTTCTCTTTGGTGATAGCGCTTGTTTCCTCTCCTTGTTGAGAGCTTTGATTTATCTCCTTTTGAGATCCATAGATTTTCAAGATTAGTTGTTCTTATTTTGTCAAATGAAAATTATGATATCAAATAAAGCGCTGTCGAAGGAGGAAGATGATAGATTGGACTTTTGCAATCTACAGTTGTCCAATCTTGCCATGCTTGAGAAGTTTGTTTGACGATTTATGTCCTACCCGAATACCTATCGAATACTCAGAGTCAAATCTTTACCAGTCAAATCTTTTATTAGTATAAGGGGGCAAGAAAAAAGTTAGTGCATGTTTTTCTTCACAAAAAGTGGGGCAAAGTTTAATTTATTACACTAATTAATTTAAAATTTACAAAAATTATACTTTTTTTTTTTTTTTGACAAACGGAGGCCACAGCTCCCTTAACGTAGTACCTAGGTCCGCCAGTATATAGCAGTGCCTAAATTATACGTGGGAAGACACTTGTTTGTCTCATGCATGTCAATGTAAAGAGACAACTGATAATAATGTGTCGAAAAGCCGATTTGGTGCTACTAAGTAATCTAGTAAGTTGATTTCTTATTTTCTTTTATAAAAACATGTTAACATCAGTAATGGCAAGAAGCCTTAGAACTAAAAATAAATACTCCTCCGTCTCATTAACAACGATTTAAATCCTATTTTTTTTATTTAATTTTCCTACTCACAACAATTACTTTACGCAACATTTTTTTAGCTCAACCTTTTTGCTTTCCATTAATTTCTCTAACTAGTTTTATATGTGTAATTATTAATTAAACAGAGAGAGTACCAAAAAAAATGGAATTTCATTATTTCCTAGTTAGAGCAATCAACGGGCAAAGTGATGGGATGTGACCCATAAAATACCAAAATGGAGGTTTGGAATTGTAGGGCCAAATGCCCATCATAGTCACATGCAGTGCCTTAGAAATTGCATCAGCTCATCCTCATCTTCTCTTTCACATGTATCCTATGACTATGTGTTAACTTTTTCATCGAGAGCAATGCTAGAGACACAAAATTAAGTCACAAAATTATGCTCATAAAATGAATTGATGATGTTTTATTAGTTACATTGATAATGGATTTACCACACTCTAATTAAAAACATCAATGCAATCATTGCACCTCGGATTTTGTGAGCAATATTTGTGACTTTTTTGTGTCCCTAGTATTATTCTTTCATCAATATGTAAAATCGGACACTGTTAACGTTAATAATAAACTCCCTCCGTCTTAGACTGCATGTCCACTTTTTCTTTTTATTCCGTCCCAGAATATATGTTCACTTCAAAAAATAAAGCAATATCTTTACTATTCCCCTCACTCATTTGATCTCTCTCATACTTTACTTTTATACTCACAATACCAATCAACTTAATATTCCCTCCCACTCATTCTCTCTCTTACTTTTCTTTTATACTCACAACACTTACATCACTTCCACCATTTCTTAATCTCCGTATAAATGGGAGGGTGGGGAGTAACTATTAAAAAATTATTATAAAACCCAATTAATTATTTATTAACATTTAACTAATCTATTAGTCCTTTATCCTAAAAAATAATCTTGTCATTTGCTATTTTATATTGTTCTAAAAAGTTATTCCAAATTTTGCAATTTTAATTTAAGTGATTTTTACCAATAAGTCCCTGGAGGAATGTGGTATTTGCCAATAAAAACACAACATTTCATATTCTACCTTAGGGTCCTTAGGTTCAAATCAATTTTATCAATAAATCCCTTGCACCTTTTAAATGACAAAAATACTCCCAGCCCAAATAAAATCCTCTCATACCCCTAACCTTTGACCATTTTGACACCCACATTTACCTTTGACAACCACCCACCGCCGGACACAACCACCAACCGCCACCATCCACCACCACCGCCGACACCGGCCACCACTGGCCGCCACCCACCACCAGCCCGCCGCCCCAGCCACCAGCCCGCCGCCCACAGCCACCAGCACCCGACCGCCGCCACCACCCACCCTTCCCCACCTCCATTTTGAAAACTATAAATAATTAAAATATATTGCCCGGCCATCACCACACCCACCCACCAGCCCGCCGCCCATAGCCACCCACCGGCTGCCGCCACCCACCCTTCCCACCTCCATTTTGACAACTATAAATAATTAAAAATATATTTCATCATCCATGGTTTGAACCCAAGACCTCTTGGTCTTATATAAAAGACTATACCACTTTGCCAAACACATCCTTGTGACTTTTTATGAACTGTTTTAAATTTAACACAACAAAATTACATTTCTCAAGGTATCTTTTTTTTTTTTGGGGTAGGAGCATTCTTCATAAATGAACATTTACTCAATTTTATAATAATAGAAACAATTAATTTATCATTTGTCTAGAGTACATATGGAGTACGTTCATATTTTTTTTTAATTTTAAACAACTACGAGATTGAGTTATCAATTGTTTCACACGTGATGTTACTTTACATTTATTAATCAAATATTTATCTTAAAACAACAGAAATTTATTTGATAATTGTTTAAAGATCATTTGACAATACACAATTATGAAAATGAGTGTTAGTTGTGAACAATTGATAAACGAATGTCCTAGTTATTATATTTAAATTCATTTTTGAACAACTGTGAAATGAATATCTCAGTTATTAAAATCAAACTCATGTGTGAACAACCGTGAAATGAATTTCTCAGTTATTAAACTCAAACTCATGTGTGAACAACTGTTAAACTCAACCTCATGTGTGAACAACTGTGAAATAAATGTCTCAGTTGTTATATTCAAATTTATGTGTGAACAACTGTGAAATGAATGTTTCAGTTATTAAACTCAAACTCATGTGTGAACAGCTGTGAAATGAATGTCTCAGTTATTATATTCAAATTCATGTGTGAACAACTGTGAAATACATGCCTCAGTTATTTTAATAATTATGAAAAATTGAGAGATGAATTTATCAGTTTTTACAAGTGAAAATGAAAAAAATGACACAACCGTGAAATCACATAACTGTGAAATCAATTGAGAAATAAAAAATAATTTTCTCAAATTTTACAAGAGAAAAATGAAATTTTATATCTAAAATTTGAATTATGTGTTGTTTACTTATTTGATTCGTCTTGGCGACTTAAAAATAGTGGTTTCAGATCATTTTTTCGATTTGTAGATTTTGAGATATTGCATTTTAAAATTTTGGGTGGAAAAAAAAGAGTGAGTAGTGGAGGAATAGATGTAGCGGATCAATCCCCAAACTAGTATGGGCATAGGGGCATCTTGGTCTAAGAAAAATTCCAGAGACTTATTGGCGAGTTTCCAAAATGTCTGTCCTTATTGGTAGTTTTTATTTAGCCTAGGGACTTATTGGTCAAAGCCTCTTAATTTAAATGTGTATAAATACAATATGGCTATGTAACCATCCTTAAAAAATTTAAATGGACAAATAGAAAGATAATTTTAAAACAGATGAGTGTACAAATTATATTTATTATATCGAAGTTATTTCAATAATTTCACATTTGCATCTAGTTTATCAAAGTGACCATATCCCTTTCTTCTCTCCTCTCCTTATATATCTTCCCCTCCTTCCCCTCCCCCAAACAGTTCCTAACCCAAAGCCTCTCCCTTCACCACAAACCATGTCCTCTTTTCCACCTGTATTATCTTTCCCAAAACCCTTTTTCTTGCAATTCTTGTTCTATGTATAGGCAAAATTGCATTAGCAAAGTCCAGTTCAGGAACCACTAAGATTGGCAATGGCTACCGTTTGATCTCCATTGAAGAGTCCCCTGATGGAGGCCTTGTGGGCCACCTTCAAGTCAAGAAGAAGAACAATATCTATGGCCCTGATATCCCTCATTTGCTGCTCTATGTCAAGTATGTTCAACAAGCTTTACCCTCTCTTTTTTTGGGGCTTTATTATTTTTTTTTTTTTTCAAGTATAACACCCTCACACTCTATCCTTTACATGAAACCACATTCTTGATATGCATACTCATAAAATGGCTAAAATAAAATAACTATTTTCATAGAACTTTCTTTCTCAAAGTAACATACTATTTCCGTCCTAAAATGATAGTCTCTTTTGATTTTTCTAACATTTTAAAGTTACATTATTATTTTAAAGTTACATTATTATAAGTTTCGAAAATTCAGTACTTTTGAGCCTTTCGTTTTGAAAATATAATAATTTCTTAGGACAAACATAAACTAATGTGACCTTTATTTGTGACAGGAGTAGAGTACATTTTTTTTTTTTTTTTTTTTTTCTTTTAGTGGAGAAAGTAACAAATTGGCTATGAATAATACACATTTTACAATAATGTCTTAATTTTATTTTATTTTTCTTTTAGAGAAAGTAACAAATTGGCTATGAATGATACACATTTTACCATAATGTCTTAATTTTAATTTTTTTTTTTCACTGCTGGATCTTGATACTGAATTATGATTTTCTGTTTAATTTCAGGCATGAAACAGATGACAGGTTAAGAGTTCATATTACTGATGCTGATAAACAAAGATGGGAAGTACCGTACAACCTCTTACCAAGATCAACCCCACCATTAAAACAAACAATTGGCAGGTCAAGAAAACCCCAATTACAGTTCAAGAATTTGCAGGAAGTGAGCTAATATTCAGCTACACTTCAGACCCATTTGGATTTTCAGTCAAAAGAAAGTCAAACGGTCAAACCCTTTTCAATTCAAGCTCTGATAAGTCAACCCCATTGGTGAATTAGTGTTTAAAGATCAGTACCTTGAAATTTCAACCACCTTGCCCAAAGATGCATCATTGTACGGATTAGGGGAAAACACACAGCCACATGGGATTAAACTTTACCCTAATGAGCCTTACACTTTGTACACAACTGATATCTCTGCTATCAATTTGAATGCCGATTTGTACGGGTCCCACCCGGTGTATATGGATTTGAGGAACGATGGCGGGATGGTGAATGCACATGCAGTGTTGTTGTTGAATAGCAATGGGATGGATGTGTTTTACAGAGGGAATTCTCTGACATATAAGGTGATTGGGGGTGTTTTCGACTTTTATTTCTTTCCGGTCGGACGCCGCTTGCGGTTGTGGATCAGTACACTAAGTTCATCGGCCGGCCTGCTCCCATGCCCTACTGGTCATTTGGTATGTGGCATTGTCTCTATATCTCTGTTTCTCTTGTCTATATACTTTGTTTTATGTGTTTATTCCTTATGGCTCACCTTTTAATTCTAGCATTTTTTTGGAGGGTTTTTGCGAGAATTGTTTCCCACATCAAATAGAGTACTCAACAAGTGTGTAGGTGCACATAGTTTAATAGTTACCATAGTCGGTGGGTAATTTTTGGAAGCGGTAGTTTGTTGCAGAAAGCTACTGTGAATGTGGACGACTGCAAATTTGCCACCCTTTTCATGCATTGTCATCAACATTCATGATTTTTTTTTTCTATAATATCCACCTAAATTAAAAGTAATCTTAGCCATACATATCAATAATCGGGAGATGTGACTAAATCCCACCGTAGCTGCAGCAATCTAGTATTTTTTTGAAATTATTTATTTTGGTAGGATTGGTTCCAAGCACGTGGGTAGTAGCTTCTTGAACACAGTACACAAGTTGAGTTGACAATGTTTTTCATTTATTAATTGTTGTTTGAGCGGATTTGAGATCTGTACTGTCTATTAATTGATCCACCAGAAAGTGAACCCTAATGTTGTTACACCACTTGAATCAGGCCAAAATTACTTGCCTAAGTAGCTAGTACTAGCAATTAGATGGAGTTGAGCTCACTTCACAGTTCTAATGATTAAAATTTACTAAATTAGAGAATAAATGACATATAATATGGTACACTAATTGGGTGCCTTTGGATTCAGCATGCCACATTGATGATAGTGATTATTCTTTTGTGTCTTAATATTATCCAAATATAATGCTCAAAATAATGATAATATCTAATATAATGCTCAAAATAATAATAATAAAAATAATAATATCTAAATATAATGCAATTATGTGTTTTTTTGCTTTCGAAAAAAGAAAAATAATATCTAAATAAAGGTTGGTGTGTTGGTCCCCTGCCTAATTACATTGTCTTTATCTTCTCTATGGAAACAAGTTTTGACAAACATAATTATATTTTTTTGACTTGTAGTTCTCCAAAAATCTTTTAGGCCCACTAAAGAAGCATGCGAGAGGTAGTGCATAATGCTTTTGTTTTGTGAAATCAAACTTTTTAACCTCTAAAATTGGCCTTTTTTTGCATAAAGAAAACAATTATACTCTTAAGAAAATCTTGACTAATAATATTGTCCAAGAAACCTTATCCTCCTGTTTGAGGTGTAAAGTTAGCAATCATTGAATTGTAATATTACCTGCATAAGGTGTAATTTTATCATACAGTACTTTACTAAAATCCCTTTTGACCTACTTTTCTTTTTTCCAGTATGATACACTCAAAAATTGGTCTCAAACTAACTGTATCGTTTGACTTTTCAAACATTACATTATAAATTTTGGAAATTTATTGATTTTGAAGCTTTTATTTTGATTGATTTTGAAAATGAGACTAACTTTTTGTGACAAACAAAAAGGAAACATGAGACTATTATTTTTGGGACGGAGGGAGATATGTATAGATATTTATTCATGTGTGTGTTTTGATATAACTTTTCCAACTTTTTACAAAAAACTTGAAAAAATTTCCATGGTTTTATTGGGGTTGGAGGAAGAGCCAGGTTTTGAGGGTATACATAACTTTACATATCTTAAAGTAGTACTGGTAAAGTCTTTAGCCATACTGAAATTTGATGGTGCTAGTGTAATGCTGATACAGTCACTATCTACTTTGTATATAGTCTTTAAATTAAATTCCACATGGGAATCCAGCTACTTATTTTGGGCAATCTTGAAAGTAGTTGGACATTGTTGTGGATTGATATTATTGAATATCAGCATGTATTGGTGAAAGAGTTTATTAAGATCATCAAAGCAACAATGTGTCTCCATCCTCCTATTTAAGGGGCAACAACCATCCCTCCACAGGTAGCTCAGCGGTAAGGAAGTGAGGGCTGGTAAGAGAGGTTTTGTGTTCGAGTGGTGGGAGCAGCAGCTTGGTGACAAGTTATGTAAGTCCTGCTGGACATTCCATTTGAGCCACTAACTAACTTGGCGACTGAGATCAGACCCGAATTTACCTGTTTATGGATTTGAGAGGGTGGTTCATAAACTCTAAGATTATGGGGGCGCAAGCACCGACACCTATGTCATTAAAAAATAAAAGGCAACAACAATTGCTAGGTTCATGAAAGACACAATTCACCCCTGAACTTTTGAGATATGCCACTGAGACACCTTGTACTTTAATAAAAAAAAAAACACATGTATTTAATTAACCCCTCTTAAATTTGGGACAGATCAAATGTAGCTCAGTCTATCTTAAGTCATAATGGTGGGGGCAAGTTATGCTGGCAGGGTTCTTCAAGTAAGTTGTGCATTAGATATACAATCATAATACTAGTATGCTATCTGACATGATTCAGGGACACCATTCTTGAAAAAAAATAATGATATTTTGTCGCGCTTTAAATTAAATTCCTAATATTAATGCGATAAATTGTTGTTTGTAAGCGATTTAAACAACAATTCTCTCTGTTTTGAAACAGGATTTCACCAATGCAGATGGGGTTTACCATAATCTATCTGTAGTAGAAGACGTTGTCGAAAGTTACCAGAAAGCACAACTCCCGCTCGATGTAATCTGGAACGATGATGATCACATGGACGGACACAAAGACTTCACACTCAACCCGGTCAAACTACCCACATCCCAAACTATCCGCTTTCTTGGAAAAAATCCATGCTCGAGGAATGAAGTACATAGTAATCATAGACCCCGGAATTGGTGTCAACACTAGCTATGGAACTTACACAAGAGGTCTTGCAAACGACGTGTTCATCAAGTGGGAGGGTAAACCTTACTTAGCCCAAGTCTGGCCTGGACCAGTCAACTTTCCCGATTTCCTCAACCCTAAAACGGTAACTTGGTGGGGTGAAGAAATCAAGAGGTTCCATGAACTCGTACCTGTCGATGGATTGTGGATCGACATGAACGAAGCTTCGAATTTCTGTTCTGGGCTTTGCACGATTCCCGAGGGGAAGAAATGCCCGAGCGTAACGGGCCCCGGTTGGGAATGTTGCTTGGACTGCAAGAATATTACTAACACGAGGTGGGACGAGCCACCTTACAAGATTAATGCTTCGGGGATGAGTAATGTTCCGATTGGATTCAAAACTATAGCTACAAGTGCGACTCATTATAATGGAGTTCTCGAGTATGATGCGCATAGTCTATATGGTTTTTTCTCAATCTATTGCTACTCATAAGGGTCTTCAAGGCTTCAGGGAAACGACCATTTATATTAAGTCGGTCCACTTATGTTGGGTCGGGGAAGTACGCTGCACATTGGACGTGTGATAATAAGGGACTTGGGAGGATTTGAAGTATTCTATTTCGACAATTTTGAATTTTGGTATATTTGGTGTGCCGATGGTTGGTGCTGACATATGTGGATTTTATCCTGCGAATCCTGCAGAGTTGGAAGAGCTTTGTAACCGTTGGATTGAATTGGGCGCGTTTTATCCCTTCTCGAGGGATCATGCAAACTATTATTCGCCAAGACAAGAGCTTTATCAATGGGATTCAGTAGCTAAGTCAGCTAGAAATGCTTTAGGTATGAGGTATAAGCTTCTTCCGTATCTATACACATTGAACTATGAGGCGCATACAAGTGGGGCCCCAATCGCCCGTCCTCTGTTTTTCTCGTTCCCAAATATAACTGAAACTTATGGTATAAGCACTCAGTTCTTGCTAGGTGGGAGTGTCATGGTTTCCCCTGTTCTTGACAAGGATCAAACCAAGATCAGTGCCATGTTTCCTCCCGGTACTTGGTACAATCTTTTCGATATGACACAAGCAATTGTTTCGAAACAAGTTCAGTACTTCTCTCTTTACGCGCCTTTGCATGTGATCAATGTGCATTTGTATCAAAACCATCCTCCCAATGCAACAAGGAGGTATGATCTCTAAAGAAGCGAGAATGACCCCTTTTAGCCTTATTGTGACCTTCCCGGCGGGGTCCACAAACGGAGAAGCGAAAGGAAAGCTGTTTCTCGATGATGACGAGCTTCCCGAGATGAAACTTGGAGTGGGTACGCGACTTATGTTGACTTTAGCGCGAGCGTGGAAGAAGATGGGACGGTCAAAGTTTGGTCAGATGTTCAAGAGAGCAAGTTTGCTTTGGAAAAAGGCTGGACTATTGAGAAGGTGACTGTGTTGGGATTGAGCGGATACGGAGGGAAAGTCGAGATTGAGGTTGAAGACAGTCCTCCCTTGGATATGTCGAATGTGGAGTTAACGGGGACGGAGCATATGTTTCATCCTCAGGGTTTGGAAGGAGATAATAGGAAGAATATTGTTATGGTGGAAGTTAAAGGGCTGGAATTGCCAGTTGGGAAGAAGTTTTCCATGTCATGGAAAATGGGAATCAGGGGTTGAGCTGGTCATTTTATCATTCTGGAATTTGGATGCTATGTGTTTTTTTCCTAGTGGTTAAGGTTTTGTTGATGAAGAAGAGATGAGCCAAAATCCAGTGCTTCATCCTTTTCCATGCTAATAGGTGAAGGGAGGGGTATGATGTTTGTTTTAATGAGAGGTTTTTCATTGATGTTGTAGTTTAAAGATTGTGTAATGAGAAATTTGGAGGCATGACTTGTTATGATGCTATTTAAAATGTACTCCTTTAGTTTCATAATAAATATTTCACTTTTTTTCAAGTTGTTCAAAATAAATATCGTGGTTCAAACTAAGGAAATTTTGCTGCAATTTTATCACTGTTAAAGCAATATTTTTGTAAAGCATTGTTAAGTGAAATGTGACATTATTATAGGACGAAGAAAGTCCCTTTTTTCCTAAATCTATCGTATTGGATTATCAACTAGGAATAATTCCTTGAGGCCCCTTCTCCCAGATCTTTTCTCCATAAAAGCCCATCTGAGATTCAAAATTCCACCTCCACCCAATATCCAAATCAAAATTCCACAAAAGCCCGAAACCCCATCACTCAAGCTGCCCGCCCACTTGACCACTCAGGCCCAATGCCCCGACCTGCTACGGATCCACCCGCCCGGATCCAGAACCCAGAACCAGAACCCGCCCGTTTTAATTAAAAATAAAAAATGAAACTTATAGGGGTCGAACTCAAGACTTCTTCTTGGTAGAACTATGTCTTAACCACTAACCCAATCCACAACTTGGTCACATTTTACAATATGTAATATAACTAAAACTAATCTGGACGAAACTAAATTTAAAAAATAGAGATTTTATAATCAATTAATGAAAATCATAAATATTCAAAAAACTATCATATTTTGTAAACAAATATATATATATAAAAACTAATTTTTTTATTAAAAAAATTATGAAAAGCCTAAAAATAAATGAAACTATAATTGAGAAATTTGTATATTTTTTCATTATTACCTTTCAGTTAAGACACTTATTTACATTAATGACACCATTTAAGTCTATTATTTACTAAAATACTAGCTTAGGCATTTATTTACATAATTACCACTACATTGGTCCTATACCTAAAAGATATAAGACAACAACTACTTATGAGACCTTGTAAATAGATCTCATAAGTCTGATATGAGACCATGAGACCTTGTAAATAGATCTCATAAGTCTTCTATGAGACCTGTAAAATGGACTTTTTACAGACTTATGAGACCTTGTAAAATAGATCTCATAAGTCTGATATGAGACTTATGAGACCTTGTAAATAGCTCTCATAAGTCTGATATTAGACTTATGAGACCATTTACAAGGTCTCATATCAGAAGTGCATTTTTGTTTTTGTAAAATAGCTCTCATAAGTCTTTTATGAGACCTGTAAAATGGACTTTTTACAGACTTATGAGACCTTGTAAAATAGATCTCATAAGTCTGATATGAGACTTATGAGACCTTGTAAATAGCTCTCATAAGTCTGATATTAGACTTATGAGACCATTTACAAGGTCTCATATCAGAAGTGCATTTTTGTTTCCTAAAATAGCTCTCATAAGTCTTTTATGAGACCTGTAAAATGGACTTTTATAGACTTATGAGACCTTGTAAAATAGATCTCATATGTTTCACATGAGACCTTGTAAATAGCTCTCATAAGTCTAATATCAGATTTATGAGACCATTTATAGGTCTCATATCAGACTTATTTGTCTCTTAAAGGTCTTATAAGTGCATTTTTGTTTTTTGTAAAATAGACTCATTCTAATCTTATATGTAAATATAAAAGTGGATGAGGGAATAAAATATGAGAGTTTTATGATTCGGGTCTTATACTCATAGGTATAGGAATGCAATGACAATTCCGCAATAAAAAGCTAAAATTGTGTCATTTTATGTAAATAAATGATTTAACTGGAGGCTAATAATGAAAATATAAGAAAAATATCAAATACGATATTTTAAAATTATAATTTAATTTATCTTTTTGTCTTTCATATTTTTTTATAATAAATATTAGATACTTTATATTTTTTAAATTACATTTTTATTTTTTTTAATAAAAATTTGATGTTTTTGGGATAATCAAGAATTATACTAATTGGTTGAAAAATCTTTTTTTTTTCCATTTATTTTCGTCTTGTAGAAGTAGTAGTATAAAACATTGCAAACCATTTAACAAATAATTGGCTTGTATAGTGGTTAAGCAATACTTTGCCATATAGCTAACATGGGTTCAATTCCCATACTCAACATTTTAATTTTGTATCCAAACGGTGGGCATGGGCTGGGCTCGGGTATGAGGTTGGCTGGGCATGGCATGGGCGGGCTGGTATGGGCGGGCTCTTGTATGAGGTTTGGATGGGCTGGGCATGGGTGGGCAAGGCTGGGGCGGGTTGTGGGCTATGGTGGGTTTAAATGAGATTTTGATCTGGCCTTGGGTTTTTATGGCATTTGGATCTCGCCCAGGGGGCCTAGAGTCCAAAACCCTATCAACTAATCCGGCTCAAGCCAGGTAAAATCTAACAATATACTTTTTACCAAGATGTTCTACCTGGGTAATTCAATGATTAGGTAAGAGATAATTCACTGTCATTATTAAGGGTATAATTGGTATACAACAATAAAAAACTTTGAAAATAGTGAAACGACAAGTATTTTGAGACAAAAATTAACTCTCAAAACGACATCTATTTTGAGACGGAGGGAGTATAACTCAGATTTTTTTTAAAAAAATATCGTTGTGCTCGTCTCGACGAGACGAATAAAACTACATAGGTCATGATATGGTTTGATTTTTTTTTAAAAAAACATATTTTTTTACACACAAAAAGTTTGAGTTGCTTGTACCTGAGATGTAACACTCTGTTCTGATAAAAGTAACAGTTTCATCTTCAAAAAGTAAAACTTTTTACAGTCAAATGTAACATCAATTTTACAAAAAACATTTAAATTGTTTTGATAGTTTTTCGTGGTTAAAATAAGTAATATTTGAAGTGTAACATTTTTATGTAGTAAATGTTACTTCTCTTCTTTAAAAAAAAGTAAAAATTCATATATATAATCGGGTTTGCATTTCAATTTTTACTTTCTCAATAAAAAATTGTTACATTTTCAGATATAATGTTACATTTATGAATATAATCTTATACAATTGAGGAAAAAAAATATTACATTCATTTTTTATAAAATGTAACATTAGTTTAGTTTGTTAATCTTATGTTAATTTGGAAAAAAGTGTTACATTTGAAAAAAAGAGTGTTACATTCTTTTATAAAAAATGTGACGTTAGTTTAGTTGTCAATCTTTATGTTATCTTAATCTATTGCAGCAAAATTGTGGTACATTTTAAAAAAATGTTACATTTGAAAAAAGAGTGTTACATTCCTTTATAAAAAGTGTGACATTGGGTTAGTTGTCAATTTTTATGTTATTTTTAATCTATTGCAGCAAAATTGTGGTACATTTTGAAGAAAAAATAAGTGTTACATTTCGTTATAATAAGTGTTACTTTTGTTGGTAGGAAAAAAAGTTAGGGGTGGCAAAAAGAAAAAAAAAAAAAAAAAAGAAGTAAGAAGGGCGGCTCCGTGCGACGTCGCACGGTGCGGCGGTTGCACAGGAGACCCCCTCAACATTAAATTGGATCTATAGATAAGCTAATGTATTTTTGACCGTGGAATTGCTGAAATAGGGAATATCAGTGTCGGTTGATCGATACGAATGATCAGGTCTTTTGAAAAGTTGGTTAAGTATTCACTGGATGCATGCATTGATCAAATCTTTTACGAACTTGATATTTTTCCTTTTTGTTCTAAAAAAAAAAAAAAAAGTAAGAAAAGGGAACGGACGTTAAATGCATTCAAAGGTAGTTTTATAAAGAAAGTGCTTAAATTGTCAAAATGACCTGAAAAACAGTA
The DNA here is from genome assembly GCA_026119855.1 of Campanula takesimana. NCBI lineage: Eukaryota > Viridiplantae > Streptophyta > Magnoliopsida > Asterales > Campanulaceae > Campanula > Campanula takesimana. Next base: position 385,002 of record JAOWBW010000629.1, read on the forward strand.
AGTGATATTCTAAGTGATAACAACACTTACGATAGCACTTCTTACGAAAAACAATTTGAAAATGAGAAATGCAGCGGAAAATTAAAGAAAAACAAATTGTTTTTCTCAAGTTATATAAATATATAACATGAGTGAGCCACGAAGGCAAGATCCACTATTCAATAATTCTTTTGAGTACAAGATCGAAAAGTTCTCTATAACTAATACATGAAGTTCTATGGAACGGAAAGAAATTAAGCACGAAGTTCTATCCTAGCCAAAACACTTTCTTCAACCTAAGTCTTCGAATGTGGAAAGAATTATGTGAGGAAGAATCTTTTAAAACCAAGGAATGCTTAATCTCTTATGCAATGTGTTGTGTTGGCTGATCTCCATTGTCTTCACCCTTGCATTTATATAGGCTAGGGAGTCTTGGATGTTACTCCCATGTGTGTGAGAACTCGGCTGAAGTGGGGTGGAATGGGTTGAGTCGTATCCTCCCTTTCTGCTCAAGTTCCATGAAAATAGGAACAAATTACTTGAGCTCGAAAACCATGCTTCGCATCCTTGTACTCAGCCGCATCAATGCACTTGTACTCTTTTTAAAAACAGCAACCAAGCCTTTGACAAAGTCTCTCCACGTTTTTCTTCATTTCCCCATGTTTTCGATACTTAGAAAGTTATCCATAAAAATCCTTTTATAAATAACTAACTCTTTTCACTTTAATCTTTACATAACCACCTGTAAAATGGACCAACCAACAAATATATTGCAAGAAATAATATATCATTAGAATAATAATGTTAGATAAAAGAAATGTGCAACTATCACAAAAATACGTCTAGATAGCATCTGGGAGATGATGACAACAGTTATGATAGAATTAGTGTCTGCACTTACAAACTCCCCTTAGTTGTGCGTTTCTTCACAAACTAATAAGTGTGAGTACCTGCAATATATTGTTAGTCAAAAAACTAACTCCCCCTTAATGTAGAACATGGATTTAATAAAAAATTTAAAACCAAAACATGGTCTCAAAACTTATTCATACCATAGTTCTAAAGTAACCATCATCCAAAATCAAAACAACTTAAAAGAGTTCAAACAGAAACAAACATTAAATCAAAATATTGTTTTGAGAACACCACTCATAGACAAAAAAAAAAAAAAAAAAACCAGCTTCACTCGTTTTCATCCTCTTCAGTCTGAACAGCACTCGTGGTGACATTTGAAGCAGCACGAACAACAGCACCAATGGTAGCACTTGTACCAGCACTTGTTGATTCTCCCCCTTGAGAAGAAAGCACATCAATGAAGTCCACGAAACCTTTGTACAGAGCCGAGTAACCTGTTACAAGACTTTTAAGAGCATCAACATGTTTTGTCATAAAGTCGAGTACCACATCTTTGGGAATCATAGTGTTATCTGGAATGCTAACAGCACTTCCAATAACATTTGCTGCTGAACCGGAAGGAAGAGAAGATGGAATCAGATCTTTTGTATTATCCCATGGAAGATCACTAGTATCCCTATGTTTGCCTCTAGTGAGCTGAACATCAACCTTATACGCATCAATCTTCTGTGAGTACACATCCGAGTCTTCTAAAGGAATGTTTTGGTGTACCACCACTTGAAAAATCAAGGAAGGATAAGGAAAGAAGGAAATTTTCTTTCGTCTAGGCCAAGATGCAACATGTTTGTATACCAATCTCCCAAAATTAATTCTAAGACCTTTTCCAAACTTATACAAAACTTTTCCTTGCTCAATAGTCACGTGGGTTCATTTGTGGTTGGCAACCAATTAAAACTGCAAAGCTTATGCAACACCGATTATAGAGAGGAAAGTTGAGATGCAAGAAGTTTCTTCCCGGTTTCAGAAGGCCACACTTTGACTTTCCCTTTGGTTAAGAAACTAGCCATTACATTGTTGTTAAGAACCATGGTCTCATCATCAACATTAGGCAATCCTACGACTTCATTAATCAAAGCGGGATTAAAGGAGTAAGTCTTGCCCCCAACAAACACTTTCCCATACTTAGGCGATTGCTCATTGTCGAGGTCGCCATGAAGATTTGCAAGAAAGTTTTTTACAATGCTTTCCACAAAAACTGTAGCATGGTTACCAGCCTTCAAAATTTTCCTATCTTCGAGAAACTGAAAAACACCATATTTCTTTCAATCATTTTCATCTATGTGTTTTTCCTTATACACTTCAATTTCACCAAAATCCATCTAGAATTTCATGTTTTCCTTTCTATAAAATTCGACGGAGAAGAAAGGAGGGGGAAATGAATCATCAACCTTAACAACCTCAATATCATCACTATCAGATTCAGAGGAAATATGAGAAGAATGTACCTTTTTTGATCGAGAGAGATTAAGAGAAACCTTGGATGTTACCCTAGATGTTGTCCGACTGCAGGTAGCACAACTGGTAGCACCTTGTTTTTCCTTCCCTTTGATCATCTTTGCAGCAGCTTGTTTTTCTAGTTTTGAAGAAACTCATCTGTCTAATAACTCTTCTGAATGTGTAATTTCCTTGTTTGGAGAAAAATTCTCATCGAAGTTGTGATCCGAGGATAACCCGAGAGACTCTTCGGATACTTCTACGCATTCGTTCGGAGTATTTGAAGGAACTGGCTTGTGATGTGCATTAAGTCGCCCAGAAGTTTGTCTTTTGGAGGCCTTGGCCGGAGCTTGTGCCTTTGAAGAAGGGGCTTTTCTCTTCTTATTCAATTCCTTTGAAATTGAAGGTTGAGTTGTGGCAATGGTGGTGATTGGACGAGGGATTTCAGCATGGAGTAAACTAAAAACTCCTGTTTCCAAAGGAGAGATAACCGGAGAAGTTGTCATTGGAAAACCATGAGAGACCTCGTTGGGTGACACTTCCATGTGAGAAATAGCATGTTGGGTATGCCCACATATATCTCAGTTTTAATGTAATAGGATTTATTAGATTTGATTGATCCATCACCTAAGTTTTATTTCATGGACTTTAGACCCACATGTAAGAAGTATTTATACTTCATTTTTTAGGTTGTCCATTGTTATAGAATAGGCTTAGAAATAGGGCAAGAAGATCAAGATTCAAGAAAATCACATTTTGAGTTGAGCCATGCGCCTATGCGCCTATGCGCCATGCGCCTTCTAGCACGCGCATATAAGCATTCTTCTAAGAAATGCTATGCGCCTCATTTTGATCATACGTGCCATGCGCCTCATATGCCTTAGCGCGCGCATTCTCTATGCGCCTCTTGGCTCAACGCGCCTCAAAGTGTTTATTCAACACTCAGTGATTTATTGAAGATTCAAAGACAGAATTCAAATTACGCCAATGATCCAACGGTGGTTAAAAGATGCATATGCGCCTAATCTATTGACATGTGTCCACAACGGTCACATTTATGTTGAGTGTCAAAATGGCCATAATATATGCATGCTCCAATCAACGAGCGACAGCACATCTTATCCACAAGGATCTCCAACGGCTAGTTTTTGGAAGTTCACTATAAATACCCCATAACTTCAACATTTTGAAGTTGCTGAGTTTTGCTAAGAATTTCAAGAATTTCTCTCTCAAAGCATTTGTTGAAGATTTGAAGATTGCCTTTGTTTTTCCAGAATTCCTCAAGAACATCTTCATACCTTCATCCTTAGCCCAGATCTTCAAGCTATAACACTTTAGTTTCATTGTGCTCTAAATCATAAAGATCTAAAGAGCCTTGATACTAAAATCACACACGCACCTCTTTAAGTTTGATCACTTAGATCCTTCTTTTAGAGATACACCGGTTATTGTTTTGGATTTGTTCATTCATAGAATATTAGATCTTGAGTTAGTGTAGAAGCTCAAAAGTTGTAATTTGTAACACTCTCTCATAATATAATATCTCCATTAGAAATCCAAGACTAACCATCTTGGTAGAGGACGTAGATCTTTCATTGATCGAACCTCTCCAAATAGCTTGTGTTATTATCTTGTCATTTACTTTCAAGTTATTATCTTCACTGACTATTTGCTTGTTGGTCATTGTAGATTGATTGATCTGAATTGTGTTGTGTTGTTAACTCATTTGCCTTAGTTTCTTATTTCACCCACTTTGAGCCAAAATACTTAGAGTGTGTGTGCACCCCCTTTATCATACTTTGCGCCTATTTACATTACTAAATTCCGCTGTGCATTTCACTCACTCACTTAGGCGCATATCATAACGCTTATTTGATAAAGTGCGCATTTGCAATTGAGTTTATCAAGGGTACGAAAAGAATTTTAAAACAGCTATTCACCCCCCCTCTAGCTATTTTTCATACCCTTGTTTCCCTTTGGGACCAACAAGTGGTATCAGAGCTAACACCTTTATAAAACATTTTCGTTTTTCAAGCTTAACAGCTTGGGTGCCGATTCTAAATGGCAAACTCAAAACCTATGGCAACTGCAAACTACACTCACGTTCCGGTCTTTGATGAAGATCATTTTGACGTGTGGAAATTCAGCATCTTAACTCATCTCAACTCAATCGATGAAAGACTTCATGACACCGTGGTTTATGGACCTTACATTCCTATGAAAGCGAATCCAAATCCGTGCACAAATGCTGTTCAACCAACCGTCAAGAAACCAAAAGAGGAATGGACTGAGGAAGAAACAAGAAGAGTTGCAAATGATGGCAAAGCAAGAAACATACTTCTAAGCACTCTAAGCACGGCTATGAAACAACAAGTCATGCATTTTGCTACCGCCAATGAGCTATGGGATGCTATTGAAGGAGACACCGTCTGCAAGGAAAACAAGAAATATGAAGTTCAAAAGAGATTCAACAATTTCTCTCAACTCCCCGGTGAAACTTTAAGACAAACTTATGAACGCTACTGTGAAATTATAAATCTATATATTTCACTTGGCATGAAGTTTTCTAACAAAGATTTGAATGTCAACTTTCTCCAAGCCTTTGGATCAAGATATCTACATAAATCTAGCGCTCTTGAAGACGCCGGAACTTTAGACGTTTGGACTTTAAGGAACCTTTATGCAAATCTCAAGGTTTATGAGCTCAAACTCCAACGAATCAGCGAAACTGAAGGAAAGTCAAAATCTATGCCTATGGTGGCGCACAGAGAAGCTGCGCCTGCGCCTGCGCCTGCACCTGCGCCTGCTCCTGCGCCGGTACAAGATGAGAAAAGTTCAGATCCAAAAATTTCTACTTCTGAGCTATTGGACATGGACGATGAAGACTTCGCTTTATTTGTGAAGAGATTCCAGAAGTTTAGAAAATTTACCAAGCCCGGCTCAACCAGCAAATTTCAAGGATCTACCAGCAGAGCTCCTCCAAATTTCACGAGGAGCAGTAACTCAAAAAGAAAAGAAGACCTTGTTTGTTTTAATTGCAAAAAACCAGGACACTTTGCTTCAAGCTGCCCAACTCCAAAATTTGAATATATGCAGAAGAAGAGCAGCCATACTCCCAAGTTCACTCCCAAATTCACTCGACACAAGGGAATGGTTGCGGAAGAAGAAGCACCAGAAAATGAGCAGAACACTTGGATCGAAACAGACTCAGATGAGAGCGATGAAGATTCCGATGATGGACTCATTTGTTTGATGGCAAATGATGATGAAGTTGATACTTATGATTCTGATGATGACTTCTCCAAGGATGTTCTTGATATGAATGCCTTGAATAAACCTATCAAGAAATCTGCAGGTTTTCAAGAAGTGAAAAGGAAGAAAGGTCCAGCCATCAGCGAGCTCGTTGAACAAGGATTTCTCACTCCGGCTCAAAGCGATGGTGGATTGTTATTCTCACGATGTGATCTTAGTGCAAGAAACAAGTTGAGAAAAGGAGCATACATTAGACCTCAAGTTGAACCAACTGCTCCAATCTCCAAAATCAATGATGATGAAGTGATTGCTGAACAAGAAAAATTGTTCAAAAAGGCTGAAAAGGTAATCACTAGATTTGATAGTATGAAGGAAGCTTTAGCACTATCATGTGATGAAATTTCCCAGCTTAAGACCGAGAAATCTCTACTTAAATCTTAACTCACCCTCCTTAAGGAGAAGATAAAGAGCATGACTCCTCTTACTATTAAAAACACTTTTCTAACAGAACAGAACTCACTTCTTAAAGTTCAAAACGATGAATTGGTTGCTCAAATTACTGATCTTAAAAAGATTACAAATGAGTGGTCTAATTCTCGTGTCACTATGGAGAATATATTTGAGTCCCAAAAAGTCAGTGGTGATAAAAGTGGCTTGGGATTCTCATCAACTAGTGACAACTTTAAATGTGATGTCTGTGCTGAAAGAGATAGTGAATTTACTAACCAGCAAACTTTTGAAATTCCCAAGGAAAAACATTCTAATTCAATGGGTAAAGGACAGGAAAAAGTCAAGAGACAAACATTCCATTATGTCTACCCAACGAAGCAATTTAGGAAAGCTAATGGGAAAGATATAGCTACAGATGAACCATCTCCTAGCAAAATCATTCTTGAAAATAGGCGCACTCCTTCTCCGAGTGCTCATTATACGCCTAAGAGCCACGCGCCTCATCGCCGTGCGCCTCCTAGCCCTATGCGCCCTCCAAGAAAAAGCGCTCCAAAATTTCAAAAGAAAGATTTTGTTAAGGCTAGTTAATCTGACCCAAAGAAGAATGCCATTCCTAAGAAAAGTAAGGAGTGTGTGAAAACTCACGTGATTGGTGGCTTTTAACATTGTTCAATTTGTGATTGTTTTGGACACAAGGCCGTGGAATGCCTTTTGCGATTCACTCCCAATGCCAAAGGACTTAAAAACCCTAAGGTCAAGCAAGAGTGGGTTGTCAAAAGTTTCTAACCCTAGGACCCAAAAGGAATAAAGGGGACCTGCTTAAATGTCTATATTTCAGGTTCTTTGTTTCATGGCTGGATCTTCAAAAGCTAGAAATTATGAATGGATTCTCGATAGTGGGTGTTCAAGACACATGACTGGAGATGAATCCTTATTAGAAGATGTCCATAAAGAAAGAGGTCCCTCCGTAACATTTGGTGATAATAACAAATGTCAAGTTGTAGCATATGGAAAGCTCAAGAAAGACAAAGTGTGCATTGAAAGAGTCTCACTCGTCGAAGGGCTCAAGCACAACTTATTATCCATATCTCAATTCTGCGACAAAGGATTAGAATGCCATTTTACTTCAACGCAATGTCTTATCAAGAATGGCAAAACTGGAGGTATCTTACTCACGGGTTATCGTAAGACAAATATTTATATTATTGATTTCCATAGTATGAACTCTAGTACTAATCTTTGTTTTGTAGCAAAAAGTGTGAGCGAAAATAGTTGGCTGTGGCACAAGCGCTTAAGTCACTTGAACTTCAAGTATCTATCTAAACTCAGCAGGAATAATCTTGTCAAAGGACTTCCCAAGGTTGCTGATCATCATGACAAAAAGTGCGTCGCGTGTCAACTTGGTAAACAATCGAAGCAATCATTTTCAAGCAAGTCAAATCCTTCAACTACTAGATGTTTACAACTGCTTCACATTGATCTATTTGGACCAGTTACCACCGCAAGTATTAGAAGAAACAAGTATACTCTAGTTGTGGTGGATGATTATTCAAGATATACATGGGTGGAGATGATGATTACAAAAGATGATTGTTATGATATTCTCACTACCTTATTTCGACTGCTCCAAACCCAAAAAGAAGATGACATCGTTAGTGTTCGATCCGACAATGGAACAAAATTCAAAAACAACGGTGTTGCTCGATATTGTGAAGATCATGGGATAGATCACAACTTTTCAACCGCCAGAGTCCCTCAACAAAATGGCGTTGTTGAAAGAAAGAATAGGACGTTGATTGAAGCGGGAAAGACGATGATAGCTGAAGCTAAATTGCCTAAGTACTTTTGGGAAGAAGCTATCAACACTGCATGTTTTACTCAAAATCGTTCCCTCATCAACAAACTTCACAACAAGACTCCGTATGAACTTTGGCGTGGTAGAACTCCCAACATTGCATTCTTCAAGATCTTTGGTTGCAAATGTTATATCCTCTACAACGGAAACGAACATAGAGGTAAATTCGATGCCAAAGCCAACGAAGGTATTTTTGTTGGGTATGCCAAACACTCTAAAGCTTTTCGTGTTTTTAATAGATCTACATTAGTGATAGTTGAATTTGTACATGTTACGTTTGATGAACATTCTCTCCTTGAGCCACATTTGGCTCCAAATGTTGCTGATGATTCTGTTGAGCTAAATGATACAGGTGCTCCTATTCATATTGCGCCCACTCAAGATCAGAATTTATCAACTCAAGGAAATCCATCTACATCAAATGTGCCTAATTCAATTTATAATGCGCCTGGTGAATCCTCTAATGCGCCTCATTCCAATGATGCGCCTCATGATTCCTCTCACGCGCCTATTTCTACCGCTGCATCTGGTGTTAACCCAAATTTTGATTCTGAGCCAGTTCAACCCCCAAATTTTGATGATTTAGAATCTGGTGAAGATGTACCAATTGAAGACCTTCAAGTTACTACGACTCAACCTAACTTACCTCCTGAAATTCGTGAAGTTAGAGGTCACCCAATCAATAATATCAATGGTGATCTAAACATTGGTGTTCGTACAAGGAGAGCTACAAACTTTGATGCTTACACTGCATTCATCTCTCAAATTGAACCGAAGAAGGCTGATGAAGCGCTCCAAGATCCTAATTGGGTTGTTGCAATGCAAGAAGAACTCAATCAATTTGAACGATGTAAGGTTTGGACTCTAGTTCCAAGACCAAATGATCATGGAGTGATTGGTACGAAATGGGTGTTCAGAAACAAGATGGACGAGAATGGAACCATCACAAGAAACAAGGCAAGGTTGGTTGCACAAGGCTATAGGAAAGAAGAAGGAATTGACTACGATGAAACTTTTGCGCCCGTAGCAAGACTTGAAGCTATTATTTCTAGCTTACGCCGCTCACAAGAACTTCAAGCTATATCAAATGGATGTGAAGAGCGCGTTTCTAAATGGTGAACTCCAAGAACAAGTCTACGTAGCTCAACCACCTGGGTTTGAAGATTCACAATTTCCAAATCATGTGTACAAACTCCAGAAATCTTTGTATGGACTCAAGCAAGCACCAAGAGCATGGTATGATACACTATCAAAGTTTCTCATCGAAAAAGGCTTCACTCGCGGTAAAATCGATACAACTCTTTTCATTGCCAAACATAATGGTCATAAATTACTTGTTCAAATTCATGTTGATGATATTATATTTGGTTCTACTAATGAATTGTTGTGCAAGCGCTTTGAGAAACTAATGAAGAGCAAGTTTGAAATGAGCATGATGGGAGAACTCACATTCTTCCTCGGGCTTCAAATCAAGCAAATGAGTGAAGGCATTTTTATCAATCAAGCCAAATACACAAAGGACTTAATCAAGAAGTTTGGACTTGAAAATGCTAAATCATACGATACTCCAATGGCCACCGGCAACAAACTCGACAAAGATCTAAAAGGTAAACGTGTTGATCAAACGCTCTATCGAGGTATGATTGGCTCACTCCTTTATCTTACTGCTATTAGGACCGATATTATGTTTAGTGTTTGTGTTTGTGCTCGTTATCAATCCGACCCTAGAGAAGCACACTTAATTGCTGTGAAACGTATTATAAGATATCTCTCCAGTACTGTTAACCTTGGACTTTGGTACACCAAAGATTCGAACTTTCAACTTGTAGGTTATTCAGATGCGGATTACGCAGCATGCACCATTGATAGGAAAAGCACTAGTGGAACTTGTCATTTCCTCGGATATCTACTTGTGTCATGGGCAAGTAAGAAACAAGCTTCTGTATCTGTCTCAACAACCGAAGCCGAATATATCGCTGCGGGAAGTTGTTGCTGTCAAATACTCTGGATGAAGCAGCAATTGGTGGACTATGATATCATCGAAGAAAATTGTCCCATCTACTGCGACAATACATCAACAATTGCGGTTTCTGAAAATCCTGTCATGCACTCAAAGACCAAGCACATCGACATCAAATATCACTTCCTCAAAGACCACGTGGAGAAAGGAAATATTCATTTGGAACACGTGGGAATCGACTATCAAATCGCCGACATTCTAATAAAAGCACTTGACGCGAAACGGTTCATGTTTTTGAGAGGTGAAATGGGTATGCTTGAACTCAACTAAATTCTATAGTTTTGTCAATACTAATGATTTTGTGATTTGTTAAGTTTTGAGTATACTATGTTCAAATGTTAAATCATTTCAAAGTTTCAAGGAAACTTCATGCGCCATTAGATTCACTGTGAGCGCCTCACTATCCTGCGCGCCTAGCATCTCATGCGCGCCTAGCATCTAATGCGCGCCAAATGCTTATACGCGCTCAAACATCTCTGCGCGCCTATTACGTAATGCTATCTATATCTTTCTGCGCGCCTTGATGAGTAATGCGCCCCTTCATGCGCGCATTTACTTCTGCGGCTCAATCAATGCTACCATACTTATTATTTCAATGATTGAATGTATTAAATTTTCACAAGTACCAGGTACGTAAATTCTCATCATTTATTATAGGAATTTTTGTCTTTTGACATTCCATTAATTGTTCAAGGGTACTTGTGCAATTAATTTTTCCCTCGTTTTGCGTTTTTCAAAATTTTATTTTCTGGGGATATATTTCTTGCACCCCAAACTTACACCAAAATAGATGTTTTTGGGGTTTGTGCAAAAATTAGTCAAAATTGCTCATACACTTATAGGGAAAGTGGAGCAGTTTTTCTTTTTCCCAAAATGTCACATCATGACACTTTAGGTCATTCTGCATTTAATGCCCTTCAAATCCAAATATCCCTCATAAATTTTCGCCCTTTCCAATATCACCTCACCATTAATGCGCCGTACCTTTCTGTAACGATGAGCCGTCTTTCAAAATCCCTCATTAATGCACATCTTTTCAACTTCCCATCTTTTTAAAATTTTTGACCCTATTTTTCCCATATCAGTGCAAAATTTTAAACCTAACCTATATATATTCATCATCACCTACACTCTCTCCTACCAACTCTCTTCTCTCTCTCACAGTCTCTCTCCCGTCTCTCTCTCTGCTCTCTCTCTCTCGTTTCTCTATCTAGATATATTCATCATTTCCTTCTCTATTTTTCTTTATATATATCTTTTATGGGTCCTAAGAAAGCTTCGAAATCTATTCAAGACGAAATGGTATGAATTCTCAACCTTTAAACTCCTAAATTTCTGCAATTTTTTTTCTGTTTCGTCATTTTCTGTTTTTCCGTCTTTTTCAAAAACCCAAGATTGCATTTTACTTGATAAATCTTGCTTCGGTGATCCGTTTTCAAAATCATTTGTTAGGTTATGTTCGTTTTATGATTTCGAGTCTTTATAGCTAAACTTTTCAACGATCAAGTCATTATATTTCGCAAATCTGAAGATTTTCCATTTTCGACTTTTCGGTTTTTCGGTTCTTTGAATCCATTTACTGGATTCGTTGTTTATTTTTACTTGTTTTGTTTTACATTTTTGTTATCCTTGTCTTCGTACGGTCATTTTGATATATTGTATGCTTGATTTGGTGAAGTTTCACGAATTATGTGTTCTTGGTGTTCTTGGTGTTGTTCGAGCACTCAAGGCATGTTCTTCGTGTTCTTCGTTATTTTTGCTTGACTTGGGTTTCATAATTTTCAAAACTTGTTTTTCAAAATTCTCACGTTTTGATTCTGAAAACTTGCATATGTATGTTTGCATGTGTTTGTGAGTTTTTATACTGAGTTTAAATTTCTACATAGTAATGCGCCTATATATGAATTCATGCGCCTAATATGAATATGCGCACATTGATATTATGCGCCTCAAAGAGATTCTTGCGCTTACTTGTGTTTGCGCCTCAATCCTTTATGCGCCTAATAACATTATGCGCCTACACTTACTATGCGCCCCAAATTCATACTTAGTCAATTTTTATGTTCAAATTTTTTCTTAGTAGATTTCATAGAACCATAAATATGCTCCGTATTTCTATGCTCCTCATAATTTCATGTGCCTACTATAATCATGTGCCTTGACTCACTGTGCTCTCTTATGCGCCTACGACTCTCTGCGCCTAATTATTTTATGCGCCTAAAATTTTGTATGCGCCTAGTCCTCACTTCGCCTATTTATGATTCTATGCGCCTGATTCACACTAATTCCTTTCAATGTTTATCTTTTTCAGGATCTCAATAATTTCAGACCTGGTGAAACCTTTGATTTAAACGAGCTAGCTGCTGATCCCATGGGTGTAGATATTATGGAATATATCAGACTTGCTGGACTCCTTCCCTTATTCACTCTGGAGCAACCTTTCTACTCACCGCTCCTAGTTGATGAATTTTTCTCCAAAGCTAAATTTGTGGAAATTCCAACTGATGTAGAAGGGATGGTGCGCTATCGAATACGCGCAGTGGTTCAAGATGTTGAAATCACTATGTCTGCTGGCACTATCAAAAAAATTGTCAACTTCAACACAACTGGCCCTTTGAGTGTTGCTGGCAAAATCAGTTCTTATTCAGACGCTGCTCAAAATATTATGGCGCGCTCTCTTCTTAAGATCCCTACTCTTCAAAACAATATCAAAACTGTGGAAATTAGAGATGGTGGTGATTTACTGGCGCATATTGCGCATCTGGTTGGCACTTCCATTATCTTCAAAACAGGAAATGTCAACAGATTTACTATGGAGCAGTGGGAATATACAGCTGCTATTATGGAAAAGACCATCCTCAACTGACCTCATATCTTATTCACAAATCTTCAGGACCAGATTGACAAGTACAACAAAAACAAGGCTGAGGGAAAGACGAAGTTCAAGACTCACTGCCGTATTCTAACCAAGATCTTTCTCTCCTATCCTGCTCTTGCAAATTTCCTTGCTCAGAACCCAGCCTACCAAACCACTGATGTCCCTATTTTTGGTAAGGACAGTTTAGTGATGAGAAGGCGCAGAAAGCGCATGGCCAAGCGCGCGTCAAGGGTGAAAGGCGCTCAATTGGTTGATGAAGCCACTGATTCTGATGAAGAAGCAGCTGGCGCAGATGGTGAAGAAGAACCTACAGTAGCGCCACGCGCCGAATCTAGACCTGCTCCTGGCGCAGTTAAAGGCAAAGGCAAAGGGATTGCTGAAGAACCAAGCAGACCTGCTAAGCGCCCCAGAACCGACACTGAAGAAGAAAACGAGCTGAAACGCGCTAAAGAAGCCAGTAGACTGGAAGCGCAGCAGAAAAGAGATGAAGAATACAGATTGAAACAGGCTGCTAATTTATCTAAATCTGAAAGGCGCAGGGTCTAGCGCTGATGCACGCGCGCCTGCTCCTGATGCGCCTCCAACTGTTCATGTGCCTCCTCCAACACCATCTTCTGATCGACAACAACTCAAAGATAAAATCTCTGCAGATTTATTTGGTGAAGATAATGAGGATCAACCTCAGGGGGAGCCAGAACCTTTAAGGCGCAAACCATCTTCAGTGCACCCAAAGGCTCCTGCGCCTCAACCTGAAGAAATTTCTTCAAGTGCAGAGTATCTTCCATCTCCTCCCCGCGCTCCTACTCCTCCGATGCGCCCCTCTACTCCTGCGCCTCCTCCTCCCGCTCCTGATATGAGTGTGGTTATTTCTCTTCTACAGCAACTCCAGCAAGGCCAATCTCAAATGAACTCACAATTAGAGCTTCATACTTCAATGCTTACTCATCAGGCTGATGAGATTGCTGCCATTAAGGGGGAGATGAAGTGCATAGATGCCAACATCAAGGACAAACATTTCCTGACTCCTCAACAGTGGAATGATGCTATTGATCAGATGAACGATTTATTCAAAGGAACTCTTGCTTCCCTTCATGAGCGAATTAGCGCTGGCATCCAACTCACCGATGGCCAAGATTTTATTGACGCTATAAAGGAAGTAGAGTTGAACATAGCGGGTGATATAAGGAAGCAGTTTGAAATGGTGGCTGGAGATAGCCATAAGTTATTGAGCGTTGTTGATAAGCTCAAAGAAGTTAAGGATGAGCTACAAATCCTGGGACTATCTGTCTATGGCGCAGACCCAAATGATGAACCAAGCACTGCTCCAATTGCGCCTGATTCACATGCGCCTGGATCTCATGCACCCTCTTCCAGCTCTGCTCCTAGCGCGCATGTTGACATTAATTCCCTGCTTTCAAAGATTGAAGTTTTGAAGGAATTAGTTGTCACTCACTTCAACGCCGCGCATTCTAGTGCAGACAGGCGCACAGATAGGATTTCCTCTGACATTGTTTCAGCGCAGGCTGCCATTGAAGCAAACTTTCAGAACGTTGCAGAAAATGTCGCTCAACAGCAAGCCATTACTCAACGCACCATTGATGAATATCAAAACATCAATGTTGGTCATTTGCGCTACATCAGAGACGGTGTCACGGACACTCATGGTTTAGTGAACCGTAGTCATCAGCTTGCAAAGCAAATTCAGCGCTCCGTTTCAGAGATCGTTGAAGGATTGAAGGACGATGACACGCCTCCCAACCCTTAGTTTCTTTTTGATTGTAAGTTTTTAGAATCTTTTGTGATAGAAACTACTCTTTTGTGTTAGTGATTTAGTGCTTACTTGTTTTAGCACCTTTTGTCATTGTTCTATTCAAAACTTATAATCTGTAACTCCTACACCCCAAGTTTTAATGAGAACAATGCATCACTTATTATCAAACCTTGTTCACTCAAACTCCCTGTTTGTAGAACAATGAATATTGTTTAAAACCATATGCATCATATTTGAATGTTTCATACTTTCATGCATTAAGTTTAAATTTGGTTCAAACACATTTCAAAACTAAAATTCATATATCATTTTGAATGTGTTGAACTATTATTTCTATCTTTCCACATGTAATGCTTTATCCTTATTGGAATAGATTAGAAATCTATATCTTGGACTAGTGTGTGCATTAACTTGAGACATGATTTATCAAAGTTATTTATTTGAACATGTTTTTATCAAGTATAATGTTTGTCCTTGATATAGTAGGTAATGGCATCAATCAAATAGGGGGAGATTGTTGGGTATGCCCACATATATCTCAGTTTTAATGTAATATGATTTATTAGATTTGATTGATCCATCACCTAAGTTTTATTTCATGGACTTTAGACCCACATGTAAAAAGTATTTATACTTCATTTTTTAGGTTGTCCATTGTTATAGAATATGCTTAGAAATAGGGCAAGAAGATCAAGATTCAAGAAAATCACATTTTGAGTTGAGCCATGCGCCTTCTAGCGCGCGCATATAAGCATTCTTCTAAGAAATGCTATGCGCCTCATTTTGATCATACGTGCCATGCGCCTCATATGCCTTAGCGCGCGCATTCTCTATGCGCCTCTTGGATCAACGCGCCTCAAAGTGTTTATTCAACACTCAGTGATTTATTGAAGATTCAAAGACTTGAAGAGAATTCAAATTACGCCAATGATCCAACGGTGGTTAAAAGATGCATATGCGTCTAATCTATTGACACGTGTCCACAACGGTCACATTTATGTTGAGTGTCAAAATGGCCATAATATATGCATGCTCCAATCAACGAGCGACAGCACATCTTATCCACAAGGATCTCCAACGGCTAGTTTTTGGAAGTTCACTATAAATAGCCCATAACTTCAACATTTTGAAGTTGCTGAGTTTTGCTAAGAATTTCAAGAATTTCTCTCTCAAAGCATTTGTTGAAGATTTGAAGATTGCCTTTGTTTTTCCAGAATTCCTCAAGAACATCTTCATACCTTCATCTTTAAGTTTGATCACTTAGATCCTTCTTTTAGAGATACACCGGTTATTGTTTTGGATTTGTTCATTCATAGAATATTAGATCTTGAGTTAGTGTAGAAGCTCAAAAGTTGTAATTTGTAACACTCTCTCATAATATAAGATCTCCATTAGAAATCCAAGACTAACCATCTTGGTAGAGGACGTAGATCTTTCATTGATCGAACCTCTCTAAATAGCTTGTGTTATTATCTTGTCATTTACTTTCAAGTTATTATCTTCACTCACTATTTGCTTGTTTACTCATTGTAGATTGATTGATCTGAATTGTGTTGTGTTGTTAACTCATTTGCCTTAGTTTCTTATTTCACCCACTTTGAGCCAAAATACTTAGAGTATGTGTGCGCCCCCTTTATCATACTTTGCGCCTATTTACATTACTAAATTCCGCTGTGCATTTCACTCACTCACTTAGGCGCATATCATAACGCTTATTTGATAAAGTGCGCATTTGCAATTGAGTTTATCAAGGGTACGAAAAAAAATTTAAAACAGCTATTCACCCCCCCTCTAGCTATTTTTCATACCCTTGTTGCCCTTTGGGACCAACATAGCACTTTTGGCAACACTAGGAAAAATTTCCATTGGGTCAGATGTATTTTGAGATTGTGTGGCCATGGAAATAAAAGGAAGAATTTTATTTTGTGGGGGAAGATATAGAGAGAGAGAGAACGCAAAGAAGAGAGGGAGGAGACGGTGAGGGAGAGAGAGATTGAGAAGATGAGTAATTAAGGAAAATTGATAAGAATGAAAAGGAATAGATAGAGGTTTAAGTTAAGTAGGATATGATTTGATTTGACTCTAGCTATTTCCAACCCCCAACCCCTATAATTTAGCTTACATAATTACACTAAAAAACTTACACATTATCTCCAAAGAATTCGGCCTATCCCCACACACACATTTTTCGGTTTTTTTTAAGTATTGAAACGAAAAAAGAAGAAGGAAGAAACTAAAAAAAAAAAAAGGGTAGAGGGAGGAAAAAAACCGAAAATAATCCCATAATTTTAGGGATATAGTTACCCAAAAATAAAAAGAGATCTTTTATAAACCATCTAGATTTCAAAAACTTCAAAAATTTAAAAAACTTTCGAAAATCCAGATTTTAAATAAAAAAATCCCAAAAAAAAATATATATATATATATAAAGAACCATTTTTTTAAACTGTAGCACCTACTAATGTGTTATTGTTAATGCTACGAACACTCAGGATAACATTTTTTTATAACAATCCCCCTTTGCTTTTAGAAATACATAAAACTTGGGCAAAAAGATTTTTTAAGCTACTTTACACACTTTTTAGTATAAGGAAGCAACTTTGTGCCCCGAGTTTTAAGACGTGTAAAGTTATTTATATGGATTTTCTACCTTTCAAGTAGGGTACACTGTAGCAGCGAACTCCATGTCCCTAATACTTGGTATAGATCCATCCGAAATTTCAAAATGTACGAAAAAAGAAATTTGTACCTTTCAAGTAGGGTACACTGTACCCGTGAACTCCATGTCCCTAATACTTAGTACAAAATATATGACACAACTCCCATTCGGAAAGGAAGCATCGTCGCAGCGAACGTCGTGCTCCGAGTTACTAAGGGAATAGAAATGTACACGAAATATTTTGCCTTTTGATTAAATAGTGACTTTGTCACTTTAGCACATTTCAAGCGCAAGGGGATTGTAAACAAAATATTAAAAAGAGTTTATCTACCAAAACAAAAAGGTCAGTAAGTGCCCCTCATTAGGGTTAAAACAAAAAAAAAAAAAAAAGGAAAATAAAAAACTAACTGCAAGTGTTACCCTAAGTGCTAACAGCACCAGTATAACACTACGAGACAGGGAATTTTTAGAGATTACAGAAACCAAGAGAGTTCTTCAAACAAGAAAATCTCTCATGGTCCAATACTTTGTTAAAAATTACTTTGTTAAAAATATCAGCAAGTTGATACTTAGTATCAATATGCTCGATTTGAATTAGTCATTTTTCAATCAAACCTCTTAGAAAATGATGACGAATATCAATGTGTTTAGTGCGGGAATGTTGAATCGGGTTTTTGGAAATATTTATGGCACTAAGACTATAACAGTACATCAAAAGGTTATCACTCTCAAGACCATAATCATATGTGTTTTAACCAATTGAGTTGTGTGCAACAACTTCCAGCTGCTACATATTCAGATTCAACAATCGAAAGTGAAACACAATTTTGTTTACGACTATACCAAGAAACCAAATTATTTCTCAAATAAAAACAAGCCCCCATTAGTACTCTTTTTATCATCTAAATACCCCGCCTAATCCGAGTCACTAAAGCCTACTAAATTAATATTAGTATATTTACTGTACCAAATCCCTAATTCACTTGTCCCCGAGACATATTTAATTATTTTCTTCACGGAATTAAGGTGAGAGACTTTAGGATTGGACTGATAGCGTGCACACACACACACGCTGAACATGATTTCGGGATGGCTAGAAGTTAGGTATAGTAAACTACCTATCATGGAGCGATAAAAAAGTGGATCAACTTCCTCTCCGGCAAAATCTTTTCCGATTTTAAGAGTTGTACCCATAGGAACTTTAGAACTGTTTGCCCATTTTAAGCCGAACCTCTTCACCAAATTTCTTGCATACTTTCTTTGTGATATAAAAATCCCTTCATTTGATTGTGTTACCTGGCCTAGGAAGAAATTTAGTTCACCCATCATGCTCATTTTGAATGTCGATGTCATAGCCTCTACGAAATCTTTTAAACACGTTTGAGAAGTAGAGCCATAGACTATGTCATCAACATAGATTTGGGCAATGACAAGTTCCTTTCCATGTCTTAAAATGAATAAAGTAGTGTCCGCGTTGCCTCTAACAAACCCATACTCAAGTAAAAAATTAGTTAGCCAAACATACCATGCACGTAGGGCTTGTTTTAGCCCGTAAAGAGCTTTTTATAGCCTATATACATGGTGTGGTTGAAACAAATCTTCAAAACCTTTGGGTTGTTCTAAGTACACTTCATCGTTCAAATATCCATTTAAGAAAGCAGCCTTAATATCCATTTGAAACGAGGTAATTTTTAAATAACAAGCTATGGCCAAGAGAAGACAAATTGACTCAATTCTGGCCACAGGTGCGAAGGTTTCATCAAAATCAATACCTTCAACTTGTGTATAGCCTTTAGCCACAAGACGAGCTTTGTTTCGAACAACATTACCCTTTTCATTCATTTTATTTTTAAAAATCCGTTTTTTCCAATAACATTAGTGTTAGTGGGACGTGGAACTAAAAACCAAACATTATTTTGGGTAAATTGTTCAAGCTCATCTTGCATAGCCTGAATCCAAAAATTATCTTTTAAGGCTTCAATAACATTTTTAGGTTCTAATTAGGAAACAAAACAAGAGTATATTACCTTGGTGTATGTGGTAGACATGCACACATACCTAACCATTTCTCGATAATTAATCGGTTCCTTGATTCTAGTTTGTATTCCTTCAGTGACCTCTCCAATGATCTGAGTAACCGGATGATTCCTTCTGATCCTGGCAGGTGGATCCCTTCTGAAATCATCATGTACCTCAGCATCATCAAAATTCTGCTCTTCAGTTTCTGCAGCTGGACTGGAGTCAGATGCTATCTGAGGTGTTGTCGTTTCAGTGGCAACACTTTGATTAACATCTGGGACAGTACTTTCACGTTTTTTCTCTTCAACACTTTGGTTTGATTTTCCTATTTGTTTTAGTCTTGTGATTCTAAGATTGGTTCAAAGTTTGGATGGCTAATCTACGTTCATCGAGATTGTGTTTCCCAAATTTGATCGCAATCAAAGTTTCAAAGATAAAACGAAGTTAGAATTATGAAGAGTTCATGATTGCTAAAATTGAGAAACAAAGTTCTTGATTCAAAGATTGGAGATCCATGTGGAATTGTGGATGCAACTGGCCTACGTTCATCGAGACCATCTATTGCTTAGTTTCGGCCACATGGACTACTTTCTTGGTTTCTTGAATTAGTTCAGAATTGTGGTTGCCTTATGGCTTAGTGTCGGCCGCACTTCTTGTTGTCTTGATTTGGAGATGATAACCAAAGTTCAAAGAGTCTCATCCTCATAATTATAGAGAAACTAATGACACATAAATATTATGCTTAAATTAATGATAATTAATTTAGTGGCTAAACTTGATACGTAACATGTTTATATTATGTGCTCATAAATGTGTTGTATGCTATATGTGATAAACCTTCAAGAAAGTTTTAAGTCCTTTTTTTCCATGCCATGATTAAAACACTTGTAAGTACATGGGTGAATTCATGTGGGCTCGCCTCCGCGAGGTGCATTAATTTTATTCATGAATGAGCAAGATGAGGTTCATTAATTTAATGTGGGTTCGCCTCCGCGAGGTCCATTAAATTGAATGGTTCCTATACGTTTAAAATGGTTGGACTTAATTAGGCATCAAAACAATTTTGGGCCTAGGCAAAGATGAGATTTAACATGCTTTTTGAAATTGGATTTCTTAAAGAATCTCAGAAAAGGATCTAAGAGTCATATGGGATATGATTGACATGATTATCTACCTAATTAATTTAGTTTTGAGCGGTCCGCCTTCGTGGACTCAAAGTTAAATTAAAGTTGGATCTTATCCCATTTAAATTATATCATACATTGGATGTATAAGAAGGTTGTATAATTTAGTGGGAGTATTTTTTGGAAAAATACATTATAAATTTCTTTAATGAAAGATGGTACTTATTAAATTTTAAAATTTTGCATAATTGTAGATAATGACTACCAACACCCAATCAATTTCGTTGCGATCGATCCTTGAGAAGGATAAGCTCCAAGAGAATGGTACGAACTTTATGGATTGGATCCGTAGCCTAAGAATAGTTCTTAGGCAAGAAGATAAGCTGTACATTCTCGATGGGC
Source organism: Campanula takesimana (assembly GCA_026119855.1). Lineage (NCBI taxonomy): Eukaryota > Viridiplantae > Streptophyta > Magnoliopsida > Asterales > Campanulaceae > Campanula > Campanula takesimana. Next base: position 405,760 of record JAOWBW010000629.1, read on the forward strand.
CTCTTCCTGTTGAACCAGAAGCCAATGCCCCTAGGGCAGAAAGAGACAGTTACAAGAAACATCGTAATGATTCTAGAGATGTAAGTTATCTCATGCTTGCTACTATGTACTCAAAACTCCAACAAAGTTTGGAACATTTGGAAGCCTATGAGATAGGCGTGGAGTTAAGAGCCATGTTTCAAGAGCAAGCTAGGCAAGAGAGGTACAAGACCATTGTTGCATTCACTTCTTGCAAAATGAGTGAAGGGTAACAAGTGAGTCCTCACATGCTTAAAATGAAAGGCTATGTAGAGCATCTTGAGAAACTTGGCTATCCAATCCCATTGGAGCTAGCCACGGATCTCATTCTTAATTCATTTCCTAAGTGTTATAATCAGATTGTGATGAATTATAACATGCATGGAATGGATAAGAATCTCTCCTAGTTGCATGGTATGCTTAAAACTGCGGAGATGAAGATTGTGGAGAAAGGTTCTCCTGTGCTCTTGGTTCATGATGGAAAGAAGGCTAGTGCCAAAGGAAAGGGTAAGAAAGTTGTCAAACCCAAAATAAGCAAGGCAAAGGTTGCCAAGGCTCCAGAGGCAAAACCCGATTCATAAAAGGATGCAATTTGTTTCCATTGTCAAGAAATTGGTCATTGGAAACGTAATTGCAAGGCTTTTAAGGAAGAGCAAAAAGAAGAAGAAGAGCAGTGGGACTGCGTCGACTTCAGGTATCTATATGATAGATATTCTCCTTTCTACCACTGATTCTTGGGTATTGGATAACGGATGTGGTTCTCATATTTTTTTAAATGTGCAGGCACTAAAGAATAGGAGACTGCTTAAAGAGGGTGAAGTGGACCTACGAGTGGGAAATGGAGCAAGAGTTGCTGCATTAGCCATAGGAACTTATGAAGTCACTTTACCTTCCGGTTTAATACTTGTTTTGAACAATTGCTATTATGTACCGGATTTAAGTAGAAATATTATTTCAATTTCTTGTTTGGATAATGAAAGTTTTAAGTTTCTTATTGAAAATAAGAAACTTTCTATTTATTTAAATGATGTGCTTTATGGTATTGCTAATTCATTTAATGGCCTTTATGTCTTGGATGTCAAGAATGAAAATAATGACAATGTCTATCATGTAAATAAGAAATCTAAACCTAATGATATTAATCATACTTACTTGTGGCATTGCCGTCTTGGTCATATCAATGAGAAGCGTATCTCAAAACTCTATAGGGACGGTCTTTTGGGTTCATGTGACCTTGAGTCATATGATACTTGCGAGTCGTGTTTTCTTGGAAAAATGACTAAGACATCTTTTACCAAGCTAGGTGAAAGGGCAAGCGACTTATTGGGGTTGATACATTCCGATGTATGTGGACCATTAAGTAGCAATGCTAAGGGAGGATTTCAATACTTCATAACCTTCACTGATGATTATAGTAGATTTGGGTATGTTTACCTAATGAAACATAAAAGTGAATCCTTTGAAATATTTAGAATATTTCAAAATGAAATAGAAAAACAACTTGGCAAAAGTATTAAGGCACTTCGATCGGATCGAGGTGGAGAATACTTAAGTCATGAGTTCGATGATCATCTAAAGAATTGTGGAATAATTTCACAATTAACTCCACCCGGAACACCACAATGGAATGGTGTGTCCGAGAGGAGGAATCGAACTTTGTTGGACATGGTTCGATCAATGATGAGTCGAGTTGATCTTCCTTTATCCTTTTGGGGTTATGCTCTAGAAAGCGCTGATTTCACACTAAATCGTGTTCCAACAAAATCGGTTCAAAAGACTCCATATGAGATGTGGAGCAGAAAGAAATCTTGTTTGTCTTTCATGAAGATTTGGGGTTGCGAAGCTTTTGTCAAAAGAATTGTCTCCGATAAACTTGCACACAAATCTGACAAATGTATTTTCGTGGGATATCCTAAGGAAACTAGAGGATATTACTTTTACAACCGAGAGGACAACAGGGTATTTGTTGCCCGAACTGGTGTCTTTCTAGAGAAAGAGTTTCTCTTCAAAGAAATCAGTGGGAGTAAAGTAAATCTCGAAGAGGTTTGAGACCCAGAAAATGACATTGAACCAATGGTGGAACAAGAACAAATCCCACAAGAAATTGTGGAACCTGTTCAAAGTACACAAGTAACTCGCAGATCTGGTAGGTTACGGTCCGAGCCTGAGAGATATGGTTTTCTCGTAACGGATAGTAATGAGGTGGAGATCATTGATAATGATGAACCAACCTATAGATACCCCGGGAAACCAGAACTTGGCTAGAGCGGTGAATTATCCTAGGATGTCTAACTTGTTTTAGATTGTTTAGAGTCGCCACCTATGTTTTTAAAGGAACATAATAAAAACCTAGAAATAGCCTAATTTATGTACAAAACCAGAGATTCGGGAGAGAAGGGTTCGGGGGTTAGGTGACGGAATGGGAAGTACTTAAACACCCACTCCGCCCCGCTTACGCGGGTCTTGCTACTATTGGTGTTCTAATATTTACATGTCCTTCAATTAATTAAATATAAATGTGCTAACAATTGTGATGAGAAGAAAAGGGGAAATAAAGGGGAAATAAAATAGAATTGTTTTATTTATTTAATTATAAAGATTACATGTAACAAGTAATGTTAAAGAATTACATTAAGAGATGAAGAGAAATTAACATGGTGAATTAAAGTTAAGATTAAAATGTATGGAGATAACCTTAACTAACTTCAATATGTGAAGTAGTCATGTTGGTCATGTCCCAATTGATGGGGATTGCATACTAGTAAGACTAGAATAAAAGAGAAGAAGAATAAAAGTACCTTTAGAAAAGAGGACCTTAGACTTTGACTTGAAGATGGTGTTGTTTGTAGAGAAATGGTTGTGCAACACTTTGTGTAGTGTTTGTTTGTAGGGAAAATGTGTTAAGAGAACTTGTGTATAGTTCTTGTAGGGAAGATGAAGTTGGTCCAAAGAGTGTAAAAAAAAGTCCTTTTCTAAGGTAGAAGATGATGGTTTTTATAGGTAAAAAAGAGAGGGAAAGGTTGGAGGGAAATTGGTCAATCCATGTGAGATGGAATTGACCAATAGAAAATAAGATAAATAAAATAATAAATAAAAGAAATAAAAGAAAATCAAATAAAATAAAAATGAATTATTTTGTTTTAAAGAGATGGCTAGAATAATGGGATTGGAGGTTATAAAACTAGGGGGGATGAATGTGGATGAGAAAACAAGTCTTTTGTGACCAAGAAAGAGATGTTGCAAATAAGAAAAGGGAGGGAAATAAGGTGCAATCCGTTACTTCCAAAATGGGAAGCGTGCGAGTCCCGCTTTTGGGGCTAGACGCGCGTGCAGCCCGTTAACAGTTCCGGAAGCGCCCGCGGCAGAAAAGATAGAATGACAGAATGACCCTAAAAGTTAACTCTGTTATGCAGTTTAGTCCAAAACTACCGGAATCAGTTAGGAACTTAACCGAAGTAACAGAAATTAACGAAAATGAGTTAAATAAAAATACTTTTTATGCAATCGAAGTGAGAGATCCAAGGCGGGGTGTCTACAGAGCCCCTCGGCGACGTGGTTTGCAAAGCAAAACGCGTCGACGAAAGTAAAAACACCCGCCGAGGATATCGACAAAGAAAAAGAAAGCAAAGACTCGATGAAAGCAGTAATTTGAAATTGCTAGAGATAGGGGCACGCTCCCTGTGTGAGCGTCTTTTGTTGATAGAGGGGGGTGGCATGATCCGTTGGTAAACCTGCCGGCTGAATCCGTTGAGTGAGGCCGTTAGTGAACCTTTGAATGAGGCCGTTAGTGAACCTTCGAGGAGGCCGTTAGTGAACCTTCGAGGCCGTTGGTGAACCCTTGAATGAGGCCGTTAGTGAACCTTTGAATGAGGCCGTTAGTGAACCTTTGAGGAGGCCGTTAGTGAACCTTGAGGCCGTTAGTGAACCTTTGAAGAGGCCGTTAGTGAACCTTTGAGGAGGCCGTTAGTGAACCTTTTGACGAATCCGTTAGTGAAATCCGTGGATGAGGCCGTTAGTGAACCTTTGTTGACGAATTCGTTAGTAAAATCCGTTTGACGAGGCCGTTAGTGAACCTTCGAGGCCGTTAGTGAACCTTTGTTGACGAATCCGTTAGTGAAATCCGTTGATGAGGCCGTTAGTGAACCTTCGAGGCCGTTAGTGAACCTTTGTTGACGAATCCGTTAGTGAAATCCGTTGATGAGGCCGTTAGTGAATCCCTTGGATGAGTCAGTTGGTGAACCCATGTACCAAATTGATGTCTAGAGCTGCAGTTTCTGTTGACATCGTGGGGATGCGGGCATGGTTGACTGTGGACCATTTTCTGCTGGGGATAAAGTGCCTTAAGTATCGGATGCTGTTGACTTCGTGGTGGTACCTGTTATGTGTGTGCTTGGCAAGTATATGTGTTTTTGCAAGAAGATGCATGAAGTGTGAAATGAAGAGAGAGAAATTGTGCTCGTGGTGCAATGGGATTTGAAAGCAGTTTTGCATGAGAGAGAGATTTTGCAAGAATGGGGAAATTGCTTTTGTGTGTGGTATGATTTGAGGAAAGCTTCGGATGTATTCATACCTTCACTTACCACGGCCGCTTGATTCGGGATGGATTTCTGAAGGATGTTGATGCTTTTGATGAAGAATGATGATGTTGGTGATGATGGATTGTTCTTGCCTTGGAATGTTGGGTTGGTCGTGCCAAAGGCTGCCTACGTATCCCTTGAACGGAATCAGACCAGCGTAGTTTAAGGATGACGAAGAACGCTGGGGAAGAAGCTATGGAGAACATACTTATATGCAAGTAAAGAAAAAGAAAAAGAAAAAGAAAAAAAAGAAGAGAAAATCTTTTTTTTTTTTTAGAATGAAAAGAATATGTACACATGCGAGAAAAGGATTTTTAGTTCGTGGGTGAACCATTTTAGCCATTTTGTGTTTGTAAAGCCAACCCAAGATCAAGTCATGTGCGATCGAAGTCCGGATTGCCTTGCTTGAATTCTGTCGTTGTCGTCGTCGTGCCCAACGAAGATTGAAGTCTAACCCCGCCGGTGTTCACAACGAAGATTGATGTCTAACCCCGCCGGTGTGTCTGACGAAGATTGATGTCTAGCCCTAGAGATTTGTCGATTATGGGGCTTGAAAAGACTTTTGATGCCGAGATAAGGGGTCACTGATTGTGAAGCCCCTAGATCGCCTTTGATGCCAAATTTGGAGTGACTTGCATAGCCCCAAGATAAATCAGCTCTTTGGTCCACTCAAATGAATCGTCTTTTGTTGTTGACGTGAGCAATCTCCAAGCTTCGAGAATTGCTAAGCCCCAAATGTCATGGACTTTTTGCTTGCGGGCTTGGAGATGGTGAAATGTGAAGACCTTTCATTGTAAAGTTCCCAAATTATCTTGTGATCGGCTCGGCATTGAGCGCGGATGTACCGTCGGGTAGAATTCTTGATAGCGATCCCCTTCTTGCTCTTACTGGGGAGATGAATGGCCTTATTGTGGTTGATACCAAAATGGCGGAGGGCTTATGTCAAAAGATGCAGTAATGTCTTGCGGTGCCGTCGAGGTAGCGGATGATAAGGTCTTGGTGTGATAAAGTCCCAAATGAGTATGCTTGCTTGACTCTTCTCGAGTTGAACTAATGACGGATCTTCGGATGCAACTAGTGCTGTGGCCCAACTTTATCTGAGCTGCACCTTGTGCTTTTGATCTTGGAGAAGGGGGTGCTGAATTGCAGAAACATTGGGATTGGCCGTGGCATTTCCCGCTATAACCCTGTTTTGATTAGAGTTTAGCATATTGAATCTTTTTCCTTTTCTCTAAGACTTCCTTCAAAATCTCGCTGTGAGTTCTAACAAAAATCATCAACTTCATTCATAACATCGGAGTCTTCATTTAAAACCAAGAGGCCTTTGACTTGAAGTGTTGAGAGACCCTTTGAAGCTTGATCCCTTTCATGGAGACTACTCCCAAATTGCGTTGCTCGAGTATTGTTGCCCAAAAGACTGTCGGTCGCGAAGCCCTAATATTGCCCTTTGCTCGGATTACTGTAATGCCGTAGCCCAAAAAATTGTAGATTGCGAAGACCCTTGAGACCTTCGGTGCCGAATTGAGGAAGCTTCCAATGTTGCACATGACTCGGCTGGGGATACTGCTGGGGAGTTAATTGCTCTTTGCCGAGGGAGCCTTTAAGACTTGATCGTAGCCCCTAGAGTGCCATCATTGATTGCGAGAAAGGTCTACCCTTGATTGGGGAAACGAGCACGGGCACACATGACAAGAGGGCTTTTTGACATCCCTTTTGAGGGACTTTGAGGATAGTCTCACACATCTTTCTTGAGCATAGTCCCTAGGGCGTATTGATTGCCAAATGAAGCAAAAGAATACCTTGTTCTTGAGTCACATAGCCCCTAGGGCATCACCATTTGTTGAGCAAAGCAAGAGTGACTCGTCCTCGTGTGAGGGAATAAACATGAGAGGATATGGCAAGAGCTACTCCATTTCTCGGGAGCCTTTCGGCGTACTTTAGAAGCACATACTTAAAGAAGCCTTGAAAACTGAGACACATGTTGTTGCTATTTGCTGCCCAAGCCAATTGACTAGCTAGGGATTATTTGTGCAACCTCGTGCCCTTTTATGATGGGCTTGTTCTCGGATGGATCTTGGTTACCACGGGCCTTCTTTTCATGAACCCAAAAATGCACACTGCTGGAGAATGATGCCGATAACCCAAGACAACCTTTGATGGTGCTATATCTTGTCGAGCCTTTTGCAATCCCAAAGTTGACTCGGTGGAGAATTGACTTGCTGAGGAGATTCAATGTAGAACTTGTCTTCTTTAGAGGCCGGGGATCTCCATTTCTCTTTCCCTTCTCTCTCTCACTCTCTCATTTTTTTTATGACGTACCCTGTTTTTTGCCTAGACCGCCCTTTCGGGTTTTCAATCTAGCAGGCATCTCTTTTGCGTCTTCATCATTTTTTTTTGACTCAATTGATGAGGAAGTGTGCATTGACTCTAGCTGAGGAGATAAGACAAGTGATTTTGCGGTGGAGACCTTTTGTCACTAATGATGAGTGACATTGACTTGACTAGGGAAGTGTCCCTAGTGTTGACATGTATTTTTTATTGAATTGAATGACTCGCGAAGGCAAGTAAGTCATTAAGAGAGAAGAGAAGGAAAGCCCCAATTTGATTGCAAGAAATTGGGAGTATGCAGAAAGAATAGAAGTCCCTAGACTCGACAAGGAGCGCGAAATGATTCCAAATCTAAGAAAGTTGTTCAATCTTTTTGGTGATTAATTCATTGGCAAATGAATCGTACAAAGATGTCTTGACAAGTTCGAGATGAAGGCCAATCACCATAACGCGCTAGGGCTAAACACATCTTCTTTCTTGTAAGAGACCGGACCCGCAGGTTGCCTACGTTCCTCCAGTGTAGGCTCAGGTCACCGTAGTTCTTGTGAATTCTCCATTCTTCGGGATGGAATTGTTGCTTCGTCCTCCTTTGGTGGATGGAATGATGTTGATCTTGATGTGAACTTCTTTGATTGAGGGGGATTTTTTTTTTTTTTTTTTTTTGTGCTCTAACTTTTGCCTAGGTTGATTTGAAGAGTTCAACCTAGCGAGCATTTTTTTTATTATTATTTTTTTAATCCCCCCTTTGAAACATTGCTTGATTTTTCTCCATGGTTGTTGCTTCACCCTTGATGTCTTGGCTTTGTCTTCGTCGTTGATGATGTTGCCTTCGTCACAATGTTTAGCCCCTAGGCGTTCAAGTGATGGCTTTCATTCCAAAACTCGTTTAGACATCTTTTCATCATTTTGCCAAGAATTAGATTGAACAACTTGGAAGAGTGTATGAGGACAAGAACGACTTTTTATTTGATGATGAGACTTGACTCAAAATTTCACATTAATTGGACAAAGAAAACTTAATGCACACTTAAGAGAACTTTAACTCTCTTTTTTATTTTTTTAAATTCCTATTACTAGGTAGAGAAAGAGAAACGGAGATTGTTGTTGTAGTCCCCATTGTCGTTGTAGTCTCCTTGTGGCATGATTTCTTGTAGAAGACCCATTTCGAAACCAAATCATTCTTCTTTGATGAGTTCTTGCATGTTGGCACTCTCTAAAGGTTTCTCTTCACCCACAGTAAATTCGCCGTTGTCGAATAAATCTTGGATGATGTTTCGGAGAAGGAAGCACCCTTCGGTAGTATGGCCACTATGCTTGTGGTAGCCGCACCATTCACCATGTGCATGATTCTTCGGTATCGTCTTCGGCTTGTACCCCTCCAAAGGCTTGACCTTTCCACTTGCCACCAAAGTTTCAAATGCTTCGGCTTGGGTTACTCCTAGGAGAGGAGTGAAAACTCGGTTGTTGGCAGTACCTTTGTAGCTTTTGAGGGAGGGGCCACTTGAGCATGCTTTACCCTTAAACTTTGCCTTGTTGTTGGTGAGCTCTTGCAAACGGGCTTTGAGTTCGGAAACCTCGTCCTTGTGAATCTTCCTCTTGAGATCAAAACGGGCTTCCCACAAATCGTCTTTTCGGCGGGCATCCTCGGAAAGTCTATCCATTTGTTCCCCCATGGCTCTTATTATGTTGAAGAGTCTTTCGTTGGACACGGAGAAGTACCCACCATTGTTGTTGTTGCCGTTGGAAGCCATTGGACCTTTTGAAAGAACACGGTTGATCTTAGGTTGGCCCCACAAATACCTTTTGAGTAAAATAAATTTAACCCACAAATACGAAAAAGACTCAACCATATAAGAAAATGACTCTTTTTTGTTTTTTGTTTTTTTTATTTACAAAAGTCGGAAGGACGGAGTCCTTTTTGGGGTTTCTAGAAAAAAATAGTGTAATCGTCACACTAGTATATAGACCTTCTCGCAGTCCCATATACTCATCGGATTCCACCACGCTTGTGAGACCTACATGTGTCGGGATTAAACTAAATTAATGTAGTAAATCATACATGCGGGGACGGATTTTTATTTTTGTCCAAAATAAACACTTTTGGGGACGGAGTTTTATTTCGCCCATTGCAACAAGTTGGCATGTATGATTTGAAGACATTAGTTTAGGGAAATCTCGGCACATGAAAAACCGACTTGGTCACGGAGTGTTAGACCCTAGACTAGAATTGTGTGGCTTGTGCTCGGCTTGAATATGAGGCTTAAAGGTCACCCCCGGCATGTAGTCATGAACTACGCCACGGGCTGAGGTTGACCGCTTCGAAAGAGTCAAGGTCGGGTGGAGCTTGAAACTTTCTAGGACGGGCCTCGACGGGTTTGGGGTTGAACATTGTGCGACTCGATAGTGAGCAATTGATAAGAATATGTGCATGTAGTGTGAGGTCTAACATGTGACAAAACATTTTTTTTTTCAAAAGAAATAAAAAAAAAAACAAATAAGCACATAATTACAACTTTCGAATCACCCGTGTGACCGATAAAACTAAACAGAAAGTAAAAATTGTTTTGTGCAGGCCCGGTGCCCACACACTGTCAAAACCACTCTGTTCTGTGCACTGTTCTGTTTCTGGAAAATGCCCATAAGCGCGCGCATTAGGATGCCTACTCGGGAGGCGCGCGCGTTAGACAAAGAGGGGCAGAGGCGCCCGCATCTGGGTAACAACCTGTAAATCAGCGGGTTCAAGGGATTGCCTTGACCCTAAATAAAAATGCTTTCCCCTGCAGAATTTGTTAGCACAGAAACATGGAATGGAAGGACAAGAAGGAAGACGGGCGATTCTGGTAATTGGGGTCGGACGCGCGCGCTTTAAGACAAGGAGGCCAGAGGCGCGCGCTTCCCACCCTATTTACCAGAATGCCCAGAAAACAGTAATAAGAACACCAAAAGTTAATAACGCAAGTTTAACCCTCTAAATCGTCCCCAGCGGAGTCGCCACTGTAGATACCCCGGGAAACCACAACTTGGCTAGAGCGGTGAATTATCCTAGGATGTCTAACTTGTTTTAGATTGTTTAGAGTCGCCACCTATGTTTTTAAAGGAACATAAGAAAAACCTAAAAATAGCCTAATTTATGTACAAAACCAGAGATTCGGGAGAGAAGGGTTCGGGGGTTAGGTGACGGAGTGGGAAGTACTTAAACACCCACTCCGCCCCGCTTACGCGGGTCTTGCTACTATTGGTGTTCTAATACTTACATGTCCTTCAATTAATTAAATAGAAATGTGCTAACAATTGTTATGAGAAGAAAAGGGGAAATAAAGGGGAAATAAAATAGAATTGTTTTATTTATTTAATGATAAAGATTACATGTAACAAGTAATGTTAAAGAATTACATTAAGAGATGAAGAGAAATTAACATGGTGAATTAAAGTTAAGATTAAAATGTAGGGAGATAACCTTAACTAACTTCAATATGTGAAGTAGTCATGTTGGTCATGTCCCAATTGATGGGGATTGCATACTAGTAAGACTAGAATAAAAGAGAAGAAGAATAAAAGTACCTTTAGAAAAGAGGACCTTAGACTTTGACTTGAAGATGGTGTTGTTTGTAGAGAAATGATTGTGCAACACTTTGTGTAGTATTTGTTTGTAGGGAAAATGTGTTGAGAGAACTTTTGTATAGTTCTTGTAGGGAAGATGAAGTTGGTCCAAAGAGTGTAAAAAAGAGTCCTTTTCTAAGGTAGAAGATGATGGTTTTTATAGGTAAAAAAGAGAGGGAAAGGTTGGAGGGAAATTGGTCAATCCATGTGAGATGGAATTGACCAATAGAAAATAAGATAAATAAAATAATAAATGAAAGAAATAAAAGAAAATCAAATAAAATAAAAATGAATTATTTTGTTTTAAAGAGATGGCTAGAATAATGGGATTGGAGGTTATAAAACTAGGGGGGATGAATGTGGATGAGAAAAGAGATGTTGCAAATAAGAAAAGGGAGGGAAATAAGGTGCAATCCGTTACTGCCAAAATTGGAAGCGCGCGAGTCTTGCTTTTGGGGCGAGACGCGCGCGCAGCCCGTTAACAGTTCCGGAAGCGCCCGCGGCAGAAAAGGACAGAATGAAAGAATGACCCTAAAAGTTAACTCTGTTATGTAGTTTAGTCTAAAACTAACGGAATCAGTTAGGAACTTAACCGAAGTAACATAAATTAACGAAAATTAGTTAAATAAAAATACTTTGTATGCAATCGATGTGAGAGGTCCAAGGTGGGGTGTCTACACAACCACCTACCAAGAGGCGGTGTCTTCTCCTGATTTGAAGAAATGGCTTGGAGCCATGGAATCCGAATTATAATCCATGCAAGACAATCAAGTTTGGAACTTGATTGATGCGCCCGAAGGTGTAAAAACCATTGGATGCAAATGGGTCTTCAAGAAGAAGACTGACATGGATAGGAAGGTGCATACTTACAAAGCTAGACTTGTAGCGAAAGGTTATAGGCAAGTTCATGGTATTGGCTATGATGAAACCTTTTCACCCGTAGCAATGATCAAGTCTATAAGAATTTTGCTTGCCATTGCCGCATATCATGACTATGAAATATGGCAAATGGATGTCAAAACCGCTTTCCTAAATAGAAAACTACAAGAGGATGTGTATATGACACAACCAGAAGGTTTTAAAAAAAATTCTAAGGTATGCAAATTGCAAAGATCCATCTATGGATTGAAGCAAGCTTCTAGGAGTTGGAATCTCCGTTTTGATGAATCGGTCAAAGAGTTTGGTTTCATCAAGAACGAAGATGAACCTTGTGTTTACAAGAAGATTAGTGGGAGCATAGTGCTATTCCTTATTCTATATGTGGATGACATATTGCTCATTGGAAACGATATTCCTACACTTCAGTCTGTCAAAACTTGGTTAGGAAAGTGTTTTGCAATGAAAGATATGGGTGAAGCCGCATATGTACTTGGCATTAAGATCTACAGAGATAGATCTAGGAATCTAATTTGTTTAAGCCAAAGTACATACATTGACAAGGTCATTAGAAGATTCCGCATGGAAAATTCTAAGAGAGGAACCTTGCCAGTGTTACATGGAATTTCTCTAAGCAAGACTCAATGTCCTAAGACAAAAGATGAGCGTGAGAAAATGAATGATGTTCCATATGCTTCGGCAATTGGGTCCATCATGTATGCCATGATTTGTACTAGGCCGGATGTATCTTATGCTTTGAGCATGACAAGTAGATATCAATCCAACCCCGGTGAAAATCACTGGATGGCTGTAAAAGCGATTCTTAAGTACTTGAGAAGGACTAAAGATTCGTTTTTGGTCTATGGAGGAATGGAAGATGATCTCGTTGTAAATGCTTACACGGATGCAAGCTTCCAAACTGACAAAGATGATAGTCGGTCGCAATCGGGTTTTGTGTTTATGTTAAATGGTGGAGCTGTAAGTTGGAAGAGTTCCAAGCAAAGTACAACTGCTGATTCTACAACGGAAGCTGAGTATATTGCTGCATCGGATGCTGCAAAGGAAGCTGTTTGGATTAAGAAGTTCATTACTGAACTTGAAGTGGTTCCTAGTATTGCTAATCCAATATACCTTTATTGTGATAATAATGGTGCTATTGCTCAAGCAAAGGAACTAAGGGCCCATTAGAAATCCAAACACATACTTAGGCGTTTTCATATCATTCGAGAGATCGTTGATTGGGGAGACGTGAATATATGCAGAGTACCAACTGATGACCATGTCACGGACCCGCTAACAAAGGGACTTCCACAAGATAAACATGATGGTCATGTTAGGTCCATGGGTATTAGATACATGGGAGATTGGGCCTAGGTAGTGGCACAAGTTGTAATTGGAGATTGTTGTGTTGGTGCCCTAGTACTTGTTTGGTATTAGTATAAAGGCTAAATGATCATGGGATGATCATGTTAGATTTATGGGTACTTGTTAAGTACCGGACATGACCCGCTTTATGAGATCTATATCATGGTCAATGTCATATATATATCTCATATTAGTTATGTCATTTGAATCCTTAGACATGTAGTTATTATAGTCTTTCACTTGATGAACATTATGTTTGACATATTCAAACGTTACCTTTAACCGGGTAGTTATAAAAGGTATAATTGGCATAATCGGATTCATGTAGGGAAGAATAATAAGCTATGATGGATTTGTCCCTCTTCGGAGAGATGTCAAGCTTAGGCCTCTCTTAGGAATGATGTTGATGAAAATGTTCGGTTGGACTCAAATGAATTGATTGGATCAATGTCGTTTGGATTATCAACATATTCGGAATCGAGAAAGTATTGAACAAAGACAAGTTGACTTGTTGACCATGACTTGTATTCAATGACATTGTGGACAAAGGGATTATGACATGTTCTAAATGGAATGCGAACTTGTATCTACTTATACTATTTGGGTAGGTATGACGGTTTGCTAGAACCTAATCATATCTTATGGGTTTATGATTGAACCCATTGCCAACTTAGTGTAATCCAATAGGGTCACACACATTAGAACGAATCTAAAAGGACTTAATTGGAATTATGGGTCGAAGGACCTTTAAGGGTTTTTAGGGTTTTAGAGGAGAAAACCGGAAAAACTGGAAAAGGGGAGCGCCTGGTCGGGCAGCCTTGTATACCCGGTCGGGCTATATGCTGCGCCCGGTCGGGCAAGGCGGTTTCGGGCCAGAAACTTCCTGTTCCGTTTTCTTGCGGGTTTGACCACTTGTTTCCTATTTGGAATAGGTGTAACAAGTATAAAACCTATCTCTAGTTGGCCTAATCAGTCCTAGCAATTGTCATAACATTATGAGTGCCTCCAAAGAGTTTTGAGAGGATTATTTTTCTTGTTCTAAGAGATCTCTAGATTGAAGAACAAGAATATCATCACATAATTCCATATAGTCAAAATACAATTGAGAAAGCGTGTTTCTCAATTTGGTCTAGCAACCAAGATCAAGTGTTCTTGATATTCGTTCGTGGTATGGATACCGATAGAGGGTGAAATTTATCATCTTCGAAGTTCGTGTTCTTACTTGCTCGTGATCAAGCTTCGAATTCTCCACCAAGATTAAAGACCAAATTTAAAGGCATCAAGGGTTAGTATTCTAGTATTCATATTGTATGTATTTGATATAATCATATGAGCGGATCTATGGCTTTGTGTTTCATGAAAAAATTTAAATGCTTTATTCCGCTGCGCATGTTACTACGAAACCCAACAATTTACTGTACCAAATCCCTAATTCACTTGTCCCCGAGACATATTTAATTATTTTCTTCACGGAATTAAGGTGAGAGAGTTTAGGATTGGACTGATAGCGTGCACACACACACGCTGAACATGATTTTGGGACGGCTAGAAGTTAGGTATAGTAAACTACCTATCACGGAGCGATAAAAAAGTGGATCAACTTCCTCTCCGGCAAAATCTTTTCCGATTTTAAGAGTTGTACCCATAGGAACTTTAGAACTGTTTGCCCATTTTAAGCCGAACCTCTTCACCAAATTTCTTGCATACTTTCTTTGTGATAAAAATCCCTTCATTTGATTGTGTTACCTAGCCTAGGAAGAAATTTAGTTCACCCATCATGCTCATTTTGAATGTCGATGTCATAGCCTCTACGAAATCTTTTAAACACGTTTGAGAAGTAGAGCCATAGACTATGTCATCAACATAGATTTGGGCAATGACAAGTTCCTTTCCATGTCTTAAAATGAATAAAGTAGTGTCCGCGTTGCCTCTAACAAACCTATACTCAAGTAAAAAAATAGTTAGCCAAACATACCATGCACGTAGGGCTTGTTTTAGCCCGTAAAGAGCTTTTTATAGCCTATATACATGGTGTGGTTGAAACAAATCTTCAAAACCTTTGGGTTGTTCTAAGTACACTTCATCGTTCAAATATCCATTTAAGAAAGCAGCCTTAATATCCATTTGAAACGATGTAATTTTTAAATAACAAGCTATGGCCAAGAGAAGACAAATTGACACAATTCTGGCCACAGGTGCGAAGGTTTCATCAAAATCAATACCTTCAACTTGTGTATATCCTTGAGCCACAAGACGAGCTTTGTTTCGAACAACATTACCCTTTTCATTCATTTTATTTTTAAAAATCCGTTTTTTTCCAATAACATTAGTGTTAGTGGGACGTGGAACTAAAAACCAAACATTATTTTGGGTAAATTGTTCAAGCTCATCTTGCATAGCCTGAATCCAAAAATTATCTTTTAAGGCTTCAATAACATTTTTAGGTTCTAATTAGGAAACAAAACAAGAGTATATTACCTTGGTGTATGTGGTAGACATGCACACATACCTAACCATTTCTCGATAATTAATCGATTCCTTGATTCTAGTTTGTATTCCTTCATTGACCTTCTCCAATGATCTGAGTAACCGGATGATTCCTTCTGATCCTGGCAGGTGGATCCCTTCTGAAATCATCATGTACTTCAGCATCATCAAAATTCTGCTCTTCAGTTTCTGCAGTTGGACTGGAGTCACATGCTATCTGAGGTGTTGTCGTTTCAGTGGCAACACTTTGGTTAATATCTGGGACAGTACTTTCACGTTTTTTCTCTTCAAGCTCCTCTAACAATATTAAAGGAGTTTCCATAGTGGCTTCACCTGCAACACTAGACAAGTCATCAAATACAATATTCACATATTCTTGGATAGTTTTTAACCTTAGATTATAAATTCTAAAGGCACGACTATTTTTAGCATACCAAAGAAAAATTTCCTTATCACTCTTAGAGTCAAATTTTGTTAAGTGGTCCCGATCATTTAAGATATAACACACACACCCAAAAACATGAAAGTAATGAACTTTTGGTTTTTCATAGGGCGTCATAGTTTTACCGGGTCTTAGAAAAACTCGATTAGCAGTGTGACAAGCCGTGTTGTCTCAGCCCAAAATCTTTTTGAAAAAAACGTAACACGGGACATTTCAAGTAAAGTCCGATTTTTTCTTTCGGCCACCCCGTTTTGTTGAGGTGTTTTTGTGCAGAAAATTCATGGTGTATTCCTTTTTTCTCACAAAAAGTAGATAAGAAAACATTGTCAAACTCCCTTCCATGATTGGATCTTATACGGAAAATTGAGACACAAAACATGTTTTTGATTTTTGAGTGTAAGACTTTAAACTTCTCAAAAGTTTCTGATTTTTCTTTCAAAAAATAAATCCATGTGAATCTCGAAAAATCTTCAACAATTACAAAAGAGTATTTCTTACCCCCCCCCACACTGTCTACCTCTACGGGTCCCATTAAATTCATATGTAAGAGTTGAAAACAGTGTGTTGTTCTAGAATGCTGTTCATTGTGTTGGACATCATTGTGGGCAACACGTGTTTGTTTAACTTTAAGGCAATCCTCACATACGATTTTATTCTTAGATTACAACTTAGGAACCCCCTTAATAGCATCTAACTTAGCAATCTTCTCCATGTGACGAAAATGAACATGTCCCAACTTTTGATGCCATAAAGTGGTAACATCAATTTGGGCCGAATGGCACACCTGTTTGTCTTCAACAAGATAACAATTGTCACTAGATCTAGTCCCTGACATTACACAACTGTTAGTATTATCAAAAACTTCACAAGTATTTTTATTGAATTTCACCTCTAGATTGTCATCAAAAAGTTGGATAATACTAATTAAATTACCTACAAGACCATCTACATGTAAGACATTTTTTAGAGCAAGAAATCCAGTAACACTCAAAGTACCCTTTCCAATAATCTTACTCTTTCCTCCACCACTATAAGTGACAGTACCCCCTTGAATGGATTCGTATTCTTTTAAAAACATTTTTGATCCCATCATGTGACGTGAACAACTACTATCAAAATACCATGAACCCTCAACATTAGATTTTAATGCAGTATAGACCACATCACATCTCAGATTAGCTTTAGGTTTCCAAGTTTTAATAGCTTTGTTTTTGTCATTCTGACAACCAGTGCTATCTGAAGTGTTGGGCAACACTTTGGGTAACACTGTAGTACTGGACTGTTTTTTAAAAGAGTATGACACTTATTTTTAGAATGTCCAGAAGTGTGACAATATTGACACACTTTCCCTTTGTCAGAAGGTTCACTTGAAGATTTTTTTTATCACTTCCACGTTCTTTTACAAAACAAGTGTTATTTTCCTCAATAGACAATGACGAAACAATTTGATCTAAAGAATCTTGAAAACCAATACCTGCCTTAAGAGGTTTACTCAGGTTGAGTATCTCATCCAATTTGGATGATCGAGTGTTGAGTTTTTTTAAGGTGGTCTCGGTAAGAGCTAATTTTTCCTTGATTTTATCCAGCTCGGTGTCCTTTTTGGTGAGTTGGACTTCAAGACGAGTCAATCCGGCCTTCATTTCCTGATTCTCTTTGGTTAGGAACATCACCAACTTGTTCTCTTTTTTCCATTCTTCAAGTAATTCCTCGTAGAGATTCTTTAAGCCTTCAATGAGCTCATCTTTGCTAATCTCCTCTTCTTGTATGTTTCCTGAATCAAGATTAGTAGAACCAATAAAACATACAACATTAGAAAAACCAAAATTGTTATACCTGTCAAGTGTTATCTCAGGTGTTATCCCCTTTCGCGCAACATTACTGATAACATCTTCAGTATTCAGGTCGAATGTGGTGACCAACATAGCCATATGGTCTGATTTTTCTTCTTGGTCTAGTCCCTCATCTTCATTGTCACTGAGAGACACCCACATGTTCTTTCCCATATTCCTTAGAATGTTTGCACATTCGTTTGCATAATGACCATAACTTGAGCAAGCTTGACATTGAATTGATTCAATGTATTTCAGATCTGATCTAGATTGATCAAAGGAGGCCCTTCGCAATTCATTTCATTTCTGATTAAATGGAAGAACCCTCTTCGGCATTGAATCAAACACCATAGTTTGCTTCTCCTTTGCTTTAACCTGTACTTGTTCTTTGTTAAACTTTATAAGCATAGAATTATATTTTTTAGCAAGTAAAGCAACACTAGCATTTTCATCTAATTCCTCAAAGACCTCTTCTTCCTCATCTTTAACCGCATCCGAGGACTAAATTTTCAAAGCAATGGTTTTTCCTTTAGTAGCCTCAGTTTGATCAGCAAAATTTAACTCAAAATTTTGCAAAATGCTCATTAAAGAGTTTATGTCCATAGTTGCAAGATTGTGAGCCTCTTCAATTGAAGAAACTTTTATGTTAAAACGTTCATGAAGGGTTCTAATAGCTTTTGAAATGAGTTGTTTGTTTGTAAAAGGTTCACCTAAAACTTAACACTCATTAGCAATATGTATTAATTTTTCAAAATATGAAGCGATATCCTCATTTTAACCCATCCTTGGTCTCTCAAATTTGCTAGTGAGCTTTTGAAGCTTGGTTTCACGCACAGTACTATCAACTTCAAAAAATATTTGTAAAATATGCCAAGCTTCCTTAGCAGTGGAAGTATTTTGAATGAGTTTAAAAATATGCATATCGACCCACTCATAAATAGCATTAAGGGATTTTTCATTAAAACTAGCTAGGTTATTCTCTTTATTAGTCCACTCGGATTCAGGTTTGACTTGAACGTCACCATTTTCATCCAGAGGTAACAATGGAACATAATAACCATTTGTGATAGATCGCCAAGCCCGAATATCAATTGATTTGATAAGAGAACGAAGGCGGATTTTCCAATAGGCATAGTTTGCCCCATCAAGAACATGATGTCGTTTCTGATTCGGATTAGGAGGATCGTAGGCCATGAAAACTGGAACGTACACTTAGTATGTCAAGTGACCAACTCTGACGCCAATTGAAATTGTCAAAATTTCCTGAAAAATAGTAAGTGATATCCTAAGTGATAACAGCACTTACGATAGCATTACTGTAACAACACACTTACGAAAAGCAATTTGAAATGAGAAATGCAGCGGAAAATTAAAGGAACAACAAATTGTTTTTCTCAAGTTATATAAATATATAACCTGAGTGAGCCACGAAGGCAAGATTCACTATTCAATAATTCTTTTGAGTACAAGATCGAAAATTTCCCTATAACTAATACAATGAAGTTCTATGGAACGGAAATAAATTAACCACGAAATTTTATCCTAGCCAAAACACTTTCTTCAACCTAAGTTTTCAAAAGTGGAAAGAATTATGGGAGGAAGAATCTTTTAGAACTAAGGAATACTTAATCTATTATGCAAGAAAGTGTGTTGTGTTGGTTGATCTCCATTGTCTTCATCCTTGCATTTATATAGGCTAGGGAGTCTTGAAGGTTACTCCCCTTGTGTGAGAGAACTTGGCTGAAGTGGGGTGGAATTGGTTGAGTGGTTTCCTCCTTTTGTGCTCAAGTTCCATGAAAATAGGAACAAATTACTTGAGCTACAAGACATGCTTCACCTCCTTGTACTCGGCCGCATCAATGCACTTGTACTCTCTTTAAAAACAACAACCAAGCCTTTGAAAAAGTCTCCCCACGTTTTTCTTCATTTCCCCATGTTTTCCATACTTAGAAAGTTATCCATAAAACTCCTTTTATGAATAACTAACTCTTTTCACTTTAATCTTTACATAACCACCTATAAAATGGACCAACCAACAAATATATTGCAAGAAATAATATTTCACTAGAATAATAATGTTAAATAAAAAAAATGTGCAACTATCATAAAAATACGTCTAGATAGCATCTGGGAGATGATGGCAACACTTATGATAGCATTAGTGTCTGCACTTACAAGTGCTATAGGCCTTGCGATATCACTGCGTTTGGTTCACTTAGAGCAACATTATTGGTAGAGAGAGAGAGAGAGAGAGAAGTTTATGTTTGAGGTTTTTGCCAGGTGGAAGGCCATGTAGGATAGGGAGAGGGAATTTCAAATAAACTGCACCATAGATATGCTCCGGTTTATCTCTGACACAATTTTTCTCTTTTTTTGTTTTGCTGTTGCTACATGAATAGTTTGTTTTAAAAAAATTCGTATTTCAATGTCTCAAAATAATGCTTATTTTTTTATTTTATAATCAAATAAATGTCATTTTTTCAAAAAAAAAAAAAAAGGCTATTGAAGTGGTTTATGAGTGTGAGGGAAAAAGTTGTTAGAGGTTTATAAAAATGAGAGTGTATAAAGTGATGATGTGGAGGACTTATAAACCTCTTGAATAGGTTTATGAGTGTAGATGCCCTTATACAGTGCTGCAGCCTGCGAACAACTTATGACGTCAGACATTGAAATCTCCTTATATTCCCTTTCCCTTAGTTCTATTTTAATAGTAAAAAAAATTCAAATGAATGTCCCAATTGATCTCGAAGTCCTCATATAGTACTTCTTCCAATCCTGGATGGGGGATCACTTGTAGGAATGATTTCCGAAAGCCTGGGAATGGATATGTGCGGAATAGAAAGAACATCGCGAAAACAACAAATCTTTTTTGGCCTCTTTCCTTTTAGACCGGCTTTTTGTTATTGGATGAAAAAGGTGCCCTACAGGAAATAAAAGGAAACTAGACGTTTCGGGCAAACTTTCAATCGTTCTGCTTGAACTATTTAAAATAAAGATCTCTTCAGTTTCCAATTTCATTGGATTCTAGTGAAGGAATGTATTCTCTAATAGTAAAACAATTTGTTCAGTCGGAACAAATAAATGTATCAAAGAAATAAAGATGGTGAGGTAATTGCTTACTGTAGATACCCCGGGGAATACCACAGCATGGCTAAAGCACGTGAATTATCCTAGGATGTCTATTTGGTTTTAAAGATTAGAGTCGCCACCTATGTTTTAGAGGAACATAAGAAAACCTAATAATTAGCCTAAGTTTTGTTACGAAAACCAGATATTCGGGAGAGATGGGTTCGGGGGTTAGGTTACGGAGTGGGAAGTACTTAAACACCCACTCCGCCCGACTAAAGCCAGTCTTGCTACTTTTGGTGTTCTAGGTATGAAAAGTCCTTCTTTTATTAATATAAACTTGTGCTAACAATTACATCATGAGAGAATGGGGAATTAAAAGAGAATAAAAATGTAGGGAGATAACTTTTAACCAACTTTAATATAGTAAAGTGATCATTTGGTCATGTCTCATTTGATGGGGATTGCATACATTAAAAAGACATAAAAGTCAAATAAGAAATAAAAGAGAAAATGTTGTACCTTGACATGGAAAGGAGATGAAGACTTCAAAGGTTTACTTGAAGATAATGTGCAAGAACTTGTGTATAGTTTTTGTAGAGAAGAGAAGTTGGTTCCTTTCTAAAGTGGAATGGAGAGGTATTTATAAGTGAAAAGAGAATGTTTTTTGTACCAAAACAGAGTCACAAAGAGGGAATTCCCGGGCAAAATCATGTAATTTGAGTAAGGGAGAGATTCTTGGAGAGAATCTGTAACTGATGCCCAGGAGCGCGTGCCTCCTGCCTATGGGGCGGGATGCACACGCGTCTGGCTTCAGCTAACAGAGGCGCCTGACTCTGAAATGGTTTTTTTGACAGAATGGACTGAAAAGTTAGATCTGTTATTCAATTTAGCCCTCAGACTTAACGGAGTCAGTCAGGAACTTAGCGGAAGTAACAGAAACTAACAAGTTAAATAAAAATACTATGTATGCAATCGGGGTGAGCGGTCCAAGGCGAGGTGTCTACAGAGCCCCTCGGCGATGTGGATTGCAAATAAAAACGCGTCGACGAAAGAAAGACAACCGCCGAGGACATCACAAAGAAAAGGAAAGAAAAGAAAGTAAAGACTCGATAAAAGTAGGAAATTGAAATTACAAAAGATAGAAGTGCGCTCCCTGTGTGAGAGACTTTTGTTGGAAGAGGGCGGTGATTTCAGTGGTTCACCATAGACTAAATTACTATTTGGAGCCGTATTTGCTGTTTTGCTGTTTGAAGCCGTACTCGCTGTTTTGCTGTTCGGAGCCGCATTCGCTATGCTGTTTAGAGCCGCATTTGCTTTGCTGTGGTACCTGTTATGTGTGTGCTTTGCAAATATACGTGCTTGTGCGAGAAAATGTGTGAAGTGTGAAATTGTGCTTGTGGTGTGATGTGATTTGAAAGCAGATTTACATGAGAGAGAGATTTTGCAAGAATGGAGAAATTGCTTTTGTGTGTGATGTGATTTGCAAAAAGCGTTAATGAATGATGTTCATACCTTCACTTACCATGGACGTTGGATTTGGGATGGATTTCTGATGTTGTGTGTTGGTCCCAAAGGGCAACAAGGGTATGGAAAATAGCTAGAGGGGGGTGAATAGCTGTTTTAAAATTCTTTTTGTACCCTTGAAAATTCAATGGAAAATGCGCACTTAATCAAATAAGCGTTATGAAATGCGCCTAAGTGAGTGAGTGAAATGCACAGCGGAATAGTTAAGTAAAGTAGGCGCAAATGATTAAAAAGGGCGCAACACACACTCTAAGTATTTTGGCTCAAAGTGGGTGAAATAAGGAACTTAGGAAAATGATATAACATACACAATACAATTCAATCAAATCAATCTACAATGAATAAACAAGCAAATAGTGAGATAAGATAATAACTTGAAAGTAAATGACAAGAAATTAATACGTGTTATTTGGAGAGGTTCGATCAATGAAAGATCTACGTCCTCTACCAAGATGGTTAGTCTTGGATTTCTAATGGAGATCTTATATTATGAGTGAGTGTTACAAATTACAATTGATTGAGCTTATACACTAACTCAAGATCTAATATTCTATGAACGAACAAATCCTAGACAATAACTGGTGTATCTCTTAAAGAAAGATCTAAGTGATCAAACTTAAAGAGGTGCGTGTGTGATTTTAGAATCAAGGCTCTTTAATCTTTGAGATTGAGAGCACAAAAAACTAAAGTGTTTTTGCTTGAGGATCTGGGCTAAGGATGAAGGTATGAAGATGTTCTTGAGAATTCTAGAAAATCAAAGGCAATCTTCAAATCTTCAACAAATGCTTGAGAGAGAAATTCTGAATATCTTAGCAACTTCAAAACGTTTGAAGTTATGGGGTATTTATAGTAGAGCCCCAAAAACTAGCCGTTGGAAATCCCTTGTGGATAAGGTTAAAGGACAGATGCGTTGGCGCTCATTGTGTGGAGCACGTGTCCTTTATAGCCGTTAGACACATAACAAAAATATAACCGTTATGGACAGGTGTCCTTAGATGCGGGTGCATACGTGTTATTTAACCACCGTTGGATCATTGGCGTAGTTTGAATTTCTTCAAGTCTTCAATAAATCACCAAGTGTTAAATCATTCACAATGAGGCGCGTTGAGCCAAAGGGGCGCGTAACACATGCGCGTGCCAAAGAGGCGCATAGGCGTAGAGCATTGGCGTATGGCGCGTGGCTCAAACTTGACAGAGTGATTTTCTTCAATCTTGATATTCTTGTCATATTCCTAAGCCTATTCTATTACAATGGACTACCTAAAAAATGAAGTATAAGTACTTCTTACATGTGGGTCTAAAGTCCAAGGAATAAAACTTAGGTGATGGATCAATCAAATCTAATCAATCCTATTACATTGAAACTGAGATATAAGTGGGCATACCCAACAATCTCCCCTTATTTGATTGATGCAATTACCTACTATATAAGGGACAAACATTATACTTGATAATAACATGTCCAAATAAATGAAATTGGTAAATCATGTCTCAAGTTAATGCACACACTAGCCCAAGATATAGATTTCTAATCTATTCCAATAAAGATAAAACATTACAAATGGAAAGATAGAAATAGTTAACACATTCAAAATGTATGAATTTTGGTTTGAAATGTGTTTAAATAGAGTTTAAACTCTTGCATAAAAATATGAAACAGTTCAAATATGATGCATATGATTTTAAACAATTTTCATTGTTCTACAAACAAGGAGTTTGAGTGAACAAGTTTTGAACCAATAGTGATGCTTTGTTCTCATTAATACTTGGGATGTAGAAGTTACAGAATACAAGTATTCAACAGAACAAAATCAAAAGGTGCTAAAAACAAGTAAGTACTAAGACACTAACAAAAAAGGTTCTAACACCAAAAGTTTCTAACAAACTTACAAAGAGAAATAACTAAGGATTAGGAGGCGCGCCGTCTTCCTTCATTCCTTCTTCGATCTCCTTTACCGAGCACTGAATCTGCTTTGACAGTTGATGACAACGGTTGACAACACCATGAGTGTCAGTGACACCATCTCTAATGTAGAGCATATGATCAACATTGATGTTTTGATACTCATCAATGGTGTGCTGAGTAATGGCCTTCTGATATGAAAAGTTCTCAGTAAATGCTTGAAAGTTCGCTTCAACAGCAGTTTGAGCAGAGATAATATCAGCAAATGTTCTTTCTGCGCGCCTATCTACTCTAGAATGCGCGGCACTGAAATGAGTGACTATTAATTCCTTCAAAACATCCAACTTAGAAATTAAGGAGCTAAAGTCAACCGGTTCGCTAGGAGCTGAACTAGAAGTAGGCGCAGGGGATTCAGGCGCGTTTGGAGCAGCGCTTGGTTCAGTACTAGGTTCTGCGCCATAGACAATTAATCCAAGGATTTGTAGCTCATCCTTAACTTCCTTGAGTTTATCAACAACACTCAATAATATTTGGCTATCTCTAGCCACCATCTCAAATAACTTCCTTATATCCGATGCTATGTTTAACTCTACTTCCCTTATAGCATTAATGAAATCTTGGCCATCAGTGAGTTTGATGCCACCGTCAATTCGATCATGAAAAGAAGCAAGAGTACCTTTAAATAACTCATTCATCTGATCAATAGCATCATTCCATTGCTGAGGAGTAAGGAAATGTTTGTCCTTGATATCAGCATTTATGCGCACCATCTCCCCCTTAATGGTAGCAATCTCATCAGCTTGCTGAGTAAGCATAGTGGTATGAAGCTCCATTTGAGAATTAATGTGAGCTTGGCCTTGCTGGATTTGCTGGAGGAGTGAAATAACCATACTCATATCAGGAGAGGGAGGAGAGGCGCTTGAGAAGAGCTAGGCGCTGGAGTAGGGTACGGAGAAGAGGGAGTGTAATCAGCACTTGATTCTCCAAAAGCATCATAAACCCGTTCACAAACTACGAAGTCAAATAAAGTTGTAGGAACTGCAGTCTTAGTAGGAGGCGCAGGATCCGTGGTCGCAGGAACAGTTATGCGCTTCTTCAAAGGCTTTGGCTCCCCCTGAACTTGTTCCTCTGGGTCATCAAAAAGATCAGTTGAAATTCTATCTTTGACCTGCTGCTGTTTAGAAGAGAACTTGATAGTAGGCGCACGAGGGGGGAGAGGCGCAGAAAGTGCAGGCGCGCACGGAGGATCTGCGCTAGAACCTGCACCTCTTTGCCTCTTAAGATTTTCAGCAGCAGCGGCCTTCTTTAATTGATAGTCCTTATCTCTTTTCTTCTGTGCTTCCATTATACTGACATCCTTAGCACGTTTGAACTCGTTCTCATTATCCTTATCTGATCTAGGGCGCTTTGGTTGTCTGTTCCCACTTGCAATCCTTTTTCTTTTATCTTCTGTTGCGCTAGAAACTGCGCCTGGCTGTGCGCCAATTTCTGCGCCATCCTTATCACCATCTACGCCATCAGCTGCGCCATCTTCAGCCTCATCTGATTCAGTGGCTTCATCCCCTAAGGCTTCACCTCGAACCCTAGGCACGCGCTTTGCCATGCGCTTCCTGGGCCTCTTGAGAACCAAGTTAGTCTTACCAAAAATTGGCACATCGTCAGACTTGTGATCAGCATTGGCATTTAGGAACTGTGCCAGAGTAGGATTTGTCATGAAGAGTTTGGTGAGGATACGGCAATGAGTCTTGAACTTAGTCTTGCCCTCATCTTTGTTCTTGTTATACTTATCAACTTGTTCCATCAAGGTTTTCATCAACACTTGAAGCCAGTTGAGCCTTGACCGACCCATAATCGCTGCAGTGTACTCCCACTGTTCCACAGTGAATCTGTTCACATTGCCCGTCTTGAACACAATGGAGGTACCAATGAGATGTGCGATGTGCGCTAAGAGGTCGCCACCATCTCGTATTTCAACTGCCTTGATATTATTCTGCAAAGTAGGAATGCGAAGGAAGGTCTGCGCTATCAAATTCTGAGCTGCAGGCGCATAAATCATAGATTTCCCTGCCACACTTAGTTCCCCCGTGATGGGAAACTCAAGTAGATTCCTGATATAAGTGTAAGAAACACTGACTGGAATATCATGAACAGTTGCATTGATTCTATAACGAGTATGACCAGGAGTCTCTGTTGGAATCTCTACAATTTCAGCAGTGGAAAAGAACTCATCTACTAGCAGAGGCTCATAGTAGGGTTGATCCATCGTGAATAAAGGGAGAAGCCCAGCAGTCCGTATATAAGCCATCACATCGATGCCCATTTGGTCAGCAGATAACTCAGCGACATTGAATGTCTCACCTGGTTTGAAATTTGCAGGATCCTAAAAAAATAACAATGATTTAAGTTAGGAGTGTATCAGGCGCATAGAATCATAAAATGAGCAAAGTAAAAATAGGCGCAAGACAATATATAGGCGCATAGCAATGTAGGCGCATACATGTTGTAGGCGTATATAAATACGAAGCGCATATCATGGTTCTATGAGTATATACTAAGGAAGAATTAAACATAAACATTTGACTAAGTAAAATTTAAGCGCTTAAGATGTTAGGTGCATAATGGATTTAGGCGCATAAGTTGATTGAGGCACATAATACTTGTATTTGCAAAGGGGACATACAATTATTAGGCGCATGAATCAAGTGAGGCGCATAGGGACACGGGGCGCATAAGCAGACTAGGTGCATAAATCAACCCTTAGGCGCATATTTATGTGGAATTCATACCTAGTATAAAAACACACAAACACATGCAAAACAAACATATGCAAGTTTTAAGAATCAAAACATGAAAATTTTGAAAAACAAGTTTTGAAAATTTTGAAACCCAAGTCATGTAAAAATTACGAAGAACATGTCTTGAGTGCTCGAAGAACACCAAGAACACATAAATAATGAAAATTCACCAAATCAAGCACACAATATGTCAAAATGACCGCATGAACGCAAGGATCATAAAAATGTAAACCAAAACAAGTACAAAATAAGAACGAATCCAGAAAGTGGATTTAAAGATCCGAAAATTTGAAAAGTCAAAAATGGAAAATCTTCAGATTTGCAAAATATAACGAATTGATCGTTGAAAAGTTTAGTTTAAAAGATTCTAAAACACAAATCGAACAAAACCTAACAAACGATTTTGAAAACGGAGAATTGAAATGAGTTTAATCAAGAAAAGTTGATTTTCGGTTTTCTAAAAAGACGAGAAACCCAGAAAAAAAAATTAGATTTGCAGAAAATAAATGAGATTAAGATTAGAAATCCATACCATTTCGTCTTGAGTTGATTTCGAAGCTTTCTTAGGACCCATAAATGTATATATATAGGAGAAAATGGAGAAAAAATGGAGAAGAAAAAATAGTGAAAGAAGAGAGAGAGTGACGGTGAGAGAGAGAGAAAAAGAGAGAGGTAATGATGAAAAAGAAAACTGGAGGTGAAGGGTTAGTATATATATAGGTTAGAGTTTCTAAAAAGGAGAAGTTGAAAAGATGGCATTTATGGTGAGGTGAGGTGCATTAATGGTGAGGGTTATAAAGATGATGGCTCATTAATGCTGAATGACCTAAATTACTTTGATGTGACATTTTGGGTAAAGAGAAATTGTCCCACTTTCTTCATAAGTGTATGAACAATTATGACAAAAATTTTTGCACAAACCTCAAAAACATCTGTTTTGGTGTAAGTTTGGGGTGCAAGAAATATATCCCTAGAAAATAAAATTTTTGAAAAACAAAAAACGAGGGAAAGTTAATTGCACAAGTACCCTTGAACAATCATGAAATGTCAAAAGACAAAGATTCTATAATAACTGAAAACATACCTGGTACTTGTGAAAATTGAATACGTTCAATCATTGAAAAATTAAATTTTGGAGCATTGATTGAGCCGCAAACATTTATTAGGCGCATGGTAGGCGCGTTACTCAATGGGGGCGTGCAGTATGGATAGGCGCATAAGGCACTAGGGCGCGTGAGAGTGAGGGAGGTGCAGACCAGGCGCATAGTTTCCTTGAAACTCAGAAATTGATTTACCTTTTCAACCTAGGATACTTATAACTCAACAAAACATAAAATCATTAGTAATAACAAAACTAAATGGAATTAGTTAAGTTCAAGCATACCCATTTCACCTCTAAAAAAGATGAACCGTTTCGCGTCAAGTGCTTTCGTTAGAATGTCGGCGATTTGAAAGTCAGTTCCCACGTGTTCCAAATGAATATTTCCTTTCTCCATGTGGTCTTTGAGGAAGTGATATTTGATGTCGATGTGCTTGGTTTTGGAGTGCATGACAGGATTTTCAGAAACGGCAATGGTTGAAGTGTTGTCGCAGTAGATGGGACAATTTTCTTCGATTATATCATAGTCCACCAATTGCTTCTTCATCCATAGAATCTGACAGCAATAACTTCCCGCAGGGATATATTCTGCTTCCGTTGTTGATACAGACACTGAAGCTTGTTTCTTACTTGCCCATGACACAAGTCGATATCCGAAGAAATGACAAGTGCCACTTGTGCTTTTCCTATCAATTGTGCACGCTGCATAATCCGCATCTGAATAACCTACAAGTTTAAAGTTCGAATCTTTGGTGTACCAAAGTCCAAGGTTAACAATGCTGGAGAGATATCTTATAATATGTTTCACAGCAATTAAATGCGCTTCTCTAGGGTCGGATTGATAACGAGCACAAACACAAACACTAAACATAATATCGGTCCTAATAGCAGTAAGATAAAGGAGTGAGCCAATCATACCTCGATAGAGCGTTTGATCAACACGTTTACCTTTTAAGATCTTTGTCGAGTTTGTTGCCGGTGGCCATTGGAGTATCGTATGATTTAGCATTTCAAGTCCAAACTTATTGATTAAGTCCTTTGTGTATTTGGCTTGATTGATAAAAATGCCTTCACTTATTTGCTTGATTTGAAGCCCGAGGAAGAATGTGAGTTCTCCCATCATGCTCATTTCAAACTTGCTTTTCATTAGTTTCTCAAAGCGCTTGCACAACAATTCATTAGTAGAGCCAAATATAATATCATCAACATAAATTTGAACAAGTAATTTATGACCATTATGTTTGGCAATGAAAAGAGTAGTATCGGTTTTACCGTGAGTGAAGCCTTTTTCTATGAGAAACTTTGATAGTGTATCGTACCATGCTCTTGGTGCTTGCTTGAGCCCATACAAAGCTTTCTGGAGTTTGTAAACGTGATTTGGAAATTGTGAATCTTCAAACCCAGGTGGTTGAGCTACGTAGACTTGTTCTTGGAGTTCACCATTTAGAAACGCGCTCTTTACATCCATTTGATATAACTTGAATTTCTTGTGAGCGGCGTAAGCTAGAAATAATCTGATAGCTTCAAGTCTTGTTATGGGCGCAAAAGTTTCATCGTAGTCGATTCCTTCCTCTTGCCTATAGCCTTGTGCAACTAACCTTGCTTTGTTTCTCGTGATGGTTCCATTCTCATCCATCTTATTTCTGAACACCCATTTCGTACCAATCACTCCTTGATCAGTTGGTCTTAGAACAAGAGTCCAAACCTTACATCGTTCAAATTGATTGAGTTCTTCTTGCATTGCAATAACCCAATTAGGATCTTGGAGCACTTCATCAGCCTTCTTCGGTTCAATTTGAGAGATAAATGCAGTGTAAGCATCAAAGTTTGTAGCTCTCCTTGTACGAACACCAACATGTAGATCACCAATGATGTTATTGATTGGGTGACTTCTAACTTCATGAATTTCAGGAAGTAAGTTAGGTTGGGTTGTAGTAACTTGAAGGTCTTCAATTGGTACATCTTCACCAGATTCAAAATCATCAAAATTTGGGGGTTGAATTGGTGTAGAGTTAAAACTAGGGTGTACACCAGATGCAGCAGTAGATATAGGCGCATGATAGGAATCAAGAGGCGCATCATTTGAATGAGGCGCAGCAGAGGATTCATTAGGTGCGCCATATA
This sequence comes from Campanula takesimana, assembly GCA_026119855.1. Taxonomy (NCBI): domain Eukaryota; kingdom Viridiplantae; phylum Streptophyta; class Magnoliopsida; order Asterales; family Campanulaceae; genus Campanula; species Campanula takesimana. The sequence continues at coordinate 435,796 of JAOWBW010000629.1, forward strand.
AGGAGTTAGGCGCAACTGATGTGGATGGATTTCCTTGAGTTGATAGATTCTGATTTTGAGTAGGCGCAACATGAATAGGAGCACCTGTATCATTAAGCTCAACAGAATCATCAGCAACATTTGGAGCCAAATGTGGCTCAAGGAGAGAATGTTCATCAAAGGTAACATGTACAGATTCAACTATCACTAATGTAGATCTATAAAAAACGTGAAAAGCTTTAGAATGTTTGGCATACCCAACAAAAATACCTTCGTCGGCTTTGGCATCGAATTTACCTCTATGTTCATTTCCATTGTAGAGGATATAACATTTGCAACCAAAGATCTTGAAGAATGCAATGTTGGGAGTTCTACCACGCCAAAGTTCATACAGAGTTTTGTTGTGAAGTTTGTTGATGAGGGAACGATTTTGAGTAAAACATGCGGTGTTGATAGATTCTTCCCAATAGTACTTAGGCAATTTAGCTTCAGCTATCATCGTCTTTCCCGCTTCAATCAACGTACTATTCTTTCTTCCCACGACCCCATTTTGTTGAGGAACTCCAGCGGTTGAGAAGTTATGATCTATCCCATGATCGTCGCAGTATCGAGCAACACCGTTGTTCTTGAATTCTGTTCCATTGTCAGATCGAACACTAACGATGTCATCTTCTTTTTGGGTTTGGAGCAGTCTAAATAAGGTGGTCAAAATGTCATAACAATCATATTTTGAGATCATCATTTCCACCCATGTATATCTTGAATAATCATCCACCACAACTAGAGTATACTTGTTTCTTCTAATACTTGTGGTGGTGACTGGTCTAAATAGATCAATGTGCAGCAATTGCAAACATCTAGAAGTTGAAGGATTTGTCTTGCTGGAGAAAGACTTTTTGGGTTGTTTGCCAAGTTGACACGCGGCGCACTTCTTGTCATGATGATCAGCAACCTTAGGAAGTCCTTTAATAAGGTTATTCCTGTTGAGTTTAGATAGATACTTGAAGTTCAAGTGACTTAAGCGCTTGTGCCACAGCCAACTATTTTTCGCTCACACTTTTAGCTACAAAACAAAGATAAGTACTAGAGTTCATACTATAGAAATCAATAATGTAAATATTTGTCGTACAATATCCCGTGAGTAATGTAGCTCCAGTTTTGCCATTCTTGATAAGACATTGAGTTGAGGTAAAATGGCATTCTAATCCTTTATCACAAAATTGAGATATGGATAATAAATTGTGCTTGAGCCCTTCAATGAGTGAGACTCTTTCAATGCACACTTTGTCTTTCTTGTGCTTTCCATATGCTACAATTTGACCTTTGTTATTATCATCAAATGTTACGGAGCGACCTCTTTCTTCATGAACATCTTCAAGTAAGGATTCATCTCCAGTCATGTGTCGTGAACACCCACTATCGAGAATCCATTCATACATTTTAGATTTTGAAGATCCAGCCATGAAGCAAAGAACTTGAAATATAAACATTTAAAGTAGGTCCCCTTTATTCCTTTTCAGGTCCTAGAGTTAGCAACTTTTGACGACCCACTCTTGCTTGACCTTAGGATTCTTACGTCCTTTGGCATTAGGAGTGAATCTCAAAAGGCATTCCACGGCCTTATGTCCCGAACAATCACAAATGGAACAATGATGAAAGACACCAATCACGTGAGTTTTTACAAACTCTTTACTTTTCTTTGGGATAGCATTCTTCTTTGGGTCAGATGAGCCAGCCTTAACTAAATCTTTCTTTTCAAATTTTGGAGCGCTTTTTCTTGGAGGGCGCATAGGGATAGGAGGTGCACGGCGGTGAGGCGCGTGGCTCCTAGGCGCATAATGAGCACTCGGAGAAGGAGCGCGCCTTGTTTCAAGAATGATTTTGCTAGAGGATGATTCATCTGTAGCTATTTCCTTCTTTTTAGCTTTCCCAAATTGTTTCGTTGGGTAGACAAAATGGAATGTTTGTCTCTTGACTTTTTCATGTCCTTCACCCATTGAATTAGAATGTTTTTCCTTGGGAATTTCAAAATTATGCTGATTTGTAAATTCACTATCTTTTTCAGCACAAACATCACATTTAAAGTTGTCACTAGTTGATGAGAATCCCAAGCCACTTTTATCACCACTGACTTTTTGGGACTCAAATATATTCTCCATACTGACACGAGAATTGAACCACTCATTTGTAATCTTTTTAAGATCAGTAATTTGAGCAACCAATTCATCGTTTTGAACTTTAAGAAGTGAGTTATGTTCTGTTAGAAAAGTGTTTTTAACAGTAAGAGGAGTCATGCTCTTTATCTGCTCCTTAAGGAGGGTGAGTTCAGATTTAAGTAGAGATTTCTCAGTCTTAAGCTGGGAAATTTCATCACATGATAGTGCTAAAGCTTCCTTCATATCACTAAAACGACTGATTACCTTTTCAGCCTCTTTGAATAACTTTTCTTGTTTTACAATGTCCTCATCATGATTGATTGTAGGAATAGGTGCAACTTGAGGTCTAACATATTCACTCTTTCTGAGTTTGCTTCTAGCACTCATATCACATCTAGAAAATAACAATCCACCATCGCTTTGAGCCGGAGTGAGAAATCCTTATTCAACGAGCTCGCTGATGGTTGGTCCTTTCTTCTTTTTCACCTCTTGAAAACCTGCAGATTTCTTGATTGGTTTATTCAAGACATTCATATCAGGAACATCTTTGGAGTAGTCATCATCAGAATCATAAGTATCAACTTCATCATCATTTGCCACCAAACAGACGAGTCCATCATCAGAATCTTCATCGCTCTCATCTGAGTCTGTTTCAATCCAAGTGTTCTGCTCATTTGCTGGTGATTCTTCTTCAGCAACCATTCCTTTGTGACGAGTGAATTTGGGAGTGAACTTGGAAGTATGGCTGCTCTTCTTTTGCATGTACTCAAATTTGGGAATTGGGCAGCTTGAAGCAAAGTGTCCTGATTTCCTGCAATTAAAACAAACAAGGTCTTCTTTTCTTTTAGAATCACTGCTCCTCGTGAACTTTGGAGGAGCTCTGCTTGTAGATCCTTGAGCTTTGTTGAATGAGCCAGTTTTTGAGAATTTTCTAAACTTCTGGAATCTCTTCACAAATAAAGCGAAGTCTTCATCATCCATGTCTAATAGCTCAGAAGTAGAAATTTTAGGATCCTAACTTTTCTCTTCTTGTACCGGCGCAAGCGCATGCGCTTCTTCTCTATGCGCCACCATAGCAATGGATTTTGATTTTCCTTCAGTTTTACTGATGCGCTGAAGTTTGAGCTCATAAACCTTAAGATTTGCATAAAGGTTCCTTAAAGTCCATACATCTAAAGTTCCAGCGTCTTCAAGGGCACTAGATTTATGTAGGTATCTCGATCCAAAAGCAGCAAGGAAATTTGTATTTAATTCCTTATTGGAGAACTTCTTTCCAAGTGAAATACAGAGATTGATAATTTCACAATATCGCTCATAAGTCTGTCTAAGAGTTTCACCGGGGAGTTGATAGAAATTGTTGAATCTCTTTTGAACTTCATATCTCTTGTTCTCCTTGCAAACCGTATCTCCTTCTATATGCTCTTCAATAGCATCATATAGCTCATTAGCGGTAGCATAATGCATGACTTGTTGTTTCATAGCCGTGCTTAGAGTGCTTAGGAGAATGTTTCTTGCTTTGCCATTATTTACAACTCTTCTCAATTCTTCTTCAGTCAATTCTTCTTTTGGTTTCTTGATGGTTGGTTGAGCAGCGTTGGTGCGTGGATTTGGATTCACTTTCATTGGGATGTAAGGTCCATAAACCACGGTGTCATGAAGCCTTTCATCGATTGAGGTGAGATGAGTTAAGATACTGAATTTCCATACGTCAAAATGATCTTCATCAAAGACTGGAACATGTGTGTAGTTAGCAGTTGCCAAAGGTTTTGAGTTTGCCATATCGAATCGGCACCCAAGCTGTTAAGCTTAAAAAACAAAAAAATGTTTTATAAAGGTGTTTGCTCTGATACCACTTGTTGGTCCCAAAGGGCAACAAGGGTATGTAAAATAGCTAGAGGGTGGGTGAATAGCTGTTTTAAAATTCATTTCGTACCCTTGAAAATTCAATGGCAAATGCGCGCTTAATCAAATAAGCGTTATGAAATGCGCCTAAGTGAGTGAGTGAAATGCACAGCGGAATAGTTAAGTAAAGTAGGCGCAAATGATTAAAAGGGGCGCAACACACACTCTAAGTATTTTGGCTCAAAGTGGGTGAAATAAGAAACTTAGGCAAATGATATAACATACACAACACAATTCAATCAAATCAATCTACAATGAATAAACAAGAAAATAGTGAGATAAGATAATAACTTGAAAGTAAATGACATGAAATTAATACGCGCTATTTGGAGAGGTTCGATCAATGAAAGATCTACGTCCTCTACCAAGATGGTTAGTCTTGAATTTCTAATGGAGATCTTATATTATGTGTGAGTTTTACAAATTACAATCGATTGAGCTTATACACTAACTCAATATCTAATATCCTATGAACGAACAAATCCTAGACAATAGCCGGTGTATCTCTTAAAGAAAGATCTAAGTGATCAAACTTAAAGAGGTGCGTGTGTGATTTTAGAATCAAGGCTCTTTAGATCTTTGAGATTTAGAGCACAAGAAAACTAAAGTGTTTTTGCTTGAGAATCTGGGCTAAGGATGAAGGTATGAAGATGTTCTTGAGAATTCTGGAAAATCAAAGGCAATCTTCAAATATTCAACAAATGCTTGAGAGAGAAATTCTGAATATCTTAGCAACTTCAAAACGTTTGAAGTTATGAGGTATTTATAGTAGAGCTCCAAAAACTAACCGTTGGAAATACCTTATGGATAAGGTTAAAGAACAGATGTACTGTCGCTCATTGAGTGGAGCACGTGTCCTTTATAGCCGTTAGACACATAACATAAATATGACCGTTATGGACAGGTGTCCTTAGATGCGAGTGCATACGTGTTATTTAACCACCGTTGGATCATTGGCGTAGTTTGAATTTCTTCAGGTCTTCATGTCTTCAACAAATCACCAAGTGTTAAATCATTCACAATGAGGCGCATTGAGCCAAAGGGACGCGTAACACATGCGCGTTCCAAAGAGGCGCATAGGCGCACAGCATTGGCGCATGGCGCGTGGCTCAAACTTGACAGAGTGATTTTCTTCAATCTTGACATTCTTGTCCTATTCTTAAGCCTATTCTATTACAATGGACTACCTAAAAATGAAGTATAAATACTTCTTACATGTGGGTCTAAGATTAGTCAAATCTAATCAATCCTATTACATTGAAGCTGAGATATAAGTGGGCATACCCAACATTGTGGCTTTGATGAAGAATGTCCGGGCTTTGGATATTGATGCGTTGCTTTTGATTTTGATGGAGTATTAGTGAGATGGCATTCTTGATGATGGGTTGGTTGTGCCAAAAGGCTGCCTACGTATCCCTTGAAGAGAATCAGACCAACGTAGTTCAAGGACGGTGGAGAATGTTGGGGAAGAAGCTAAGAGTAAATACTTTCACGTAAATAAGGAGACAAGAAAAATAAAAATAAAAATCTTTTTTTTAGTTCGTGGGTGAACCATTTTAACCATCGTGTGTTTGTAAAGCCAACCCAAGATCAAGTCATGTTCGGTCGAAGTCTGGCTCGTCTCGCTTGAATTCTGTTGTTATTGTTGTGCCCAACGAAGCGTGATGTCTAGCCTCCAGAGATTTGTCGATTATGGGGCTTCAAAAGACTTTTGATGCTGAGATACCAAGGGGTTGCTGATTGTAAATCCCCTAGAACGCCTTTGATGCCAAACTTTGAGTGACTCGTGAAGCCCCAAGATAAATCATCTCTTGGCCCATTCAAATAAATCGCCTTTTGTTGTTGACGTGAGCAAGCCCCAAGAGAAAATTATTGATACCAAGCTTTGAGAGATTGCTAAGCCCCAAATATCATGTACGTGTTGTTTACGAGCTTCAAGATGGTGGAATGTGAATACATTTCTATGTAAATCCCCAAAAACGTATTGGAATTGGCTTGGCATTATATTGAGAGTGGATGCACCATTTGGTAGAACTCTTGATAGTGATCTCCCTCTTACTCTTTCTTGGAGATGAATGGCGGAAGGTCCAAGTCGAAAGGTGTAGCAAGGTCTTCAGAAAATGTCTTGGGAGAGATTGTGGTGTCGTCGACATTGCGGATGATAAGGTCTTGGCGTGATAAGGTCCCAAATGGGTATGTTTTCTTGAGTCTTCTTGGGTTGAACTAATAATGGATCTTTGGATGCAACTCGTGCGGATGCAGCTTGTGCTTTTGATATTAGAGAAGGGGATGTTGTATTGCAGAAACATTGGGTATGGTACCCGCTATAACCCTGTTTTAGTGAGTTTAGCATATTGAATCTTTTTCCTTTTCTCTAAGACTTCCTTCATAATCTCATCGTAAGTCACAACATAACAAGAATCATCAAATTCATTCATAACATCGGAGCCCTCCTTTCAAACCAAAAGACCTTTAACGTGAAGTACTAAGAGACCCTTTAAGCTGGGATCACTCCCTACACTGCATTTCTCAAGTATCATTGCCCAAAAGATTGTCAAATCCCCTTAAAAAGACTTTCGGTGCCAAATTGATAGAGGAAGCTTCAAATGTTGCACATGAATTTGCTAGGGCCATCGTTGGGTGAGGTGAAGTGAATTGCATTTTTGCTGAGGGAGCCTTTCAAAATCGAGTCTAGCCCCTAGCGTGCCATCATCGATTGTAATTAGGGCAAGAACGGCATATCCTTAATTTGGGGAACAGGCACGAGCACACATGACAAGAAGGCTTTTTGACATTCCTTTTGAGAGACTTTGAGGATAGTCTCACACATCTTTCTTGAGTGTAGCCCCTAGGGCTCATTAACTGTCAAATGAAGCAAAATAAGCTCTCGTTCTTGAGTCACATAGCCCCTAGGGCGTCATCATTTGTAGAGCAAAGAAAGAGACTCGTCCTCGTGCGAGGGAACAAATATAAGAGGACATGCCAAGAGCTACTCCATTCTCAGGAAGACTTTTGACATACTTTAGGGGAACATGCTTGAAGAAGCTCAAAAACTGAGTCACACGTTGTTGCCATTTGTGATCCAAAGTAATTGGTGCATTGAAGACCATTCGTGAAACCTCTCACCCCTTTTTTGACTTTTTGATGACATATCAATCATGAGCTCATTCTCGGACGGGCCTTCTTTCACATGAGCCCAAAAATGCACATTGCAAGAACAATCTCTCTTATGCCAATAACCCAAAACGACCTTTGATTGTGCCATATCTTGTCAAGCCTTTTGCAATTCCAAAGTTGACTCGGTGGGGAATTAACTTGTAGAGGAGATTCAATGTAGAACTTGTGTAGTTGTCTTCTTTAGAGTCCAGGGATCTCCATTTTTCTTTCCCTTCTCTCTCCCACCCTCTCTTTTTTTTTATGACGCACCATGTTTTTTGCCTACACCGCCCTTTCGGGTTTTCAATCTAGCGGGCATCTCTTTTGCATCTTCATTTTGACTCGATTAATGAGGAAATGTGCATGGACTCTAGCGGAGGAGATAAGACATGTGGTTTTGCGGTAGAGACCTTTTGTCACTAATGATGAGTGACATTAACTCGACTAGGGAAGTGGCCCCTAGTATTGACTTCATGTATTTATATATTTTTTGAATCACTCACGAAGGCAAGTAAGTCATTAAAAGAGAAGAGAAGGAAAGCCCCAATTTGATTGCGAGAAACTGGGAGTATCGCTGAAAGATAAGAAGCCCCTAGACTCGATAAGGAAAGCAAAGCGATTCCAATTCTAAGAAACTTATTCAATCTTAAGGTGATTAATTCATTGGCAAATGAATCGTATAAAGATGTCTTGATAAGTTCGAGAGGAAGGCCAATCATCATAACGCTTTAGGGCTAAACATATCTTATTTCTTGCATGAGACCGGACCCGAAGGTTGCTACGTTCCTCCAGTGTAGAGGCTTAGGTCACCGTAGTTCTTGTTGATGCTCCTTTTGTTGCGATGAATTGTTGTTTCATCGTGATGGTTGTCGATGTAGCTTTGTCCTTTGTTGGTGGAATGATGTTGATCTTGTACTTCTTTGATTGAGGGGGGGGGTTATTTATTTATTTTTGTTTTTTTTAATCCCCCTTGAAAATTTTGCTAGATACTTCTTCATGGTTGTCGCTCCACCTTGGTTTGATTTTTGCCTTGACGCCTTGGCTTCGTCGTTGATGTTGTTGTTGATGTTGTTTCCTTCGTTGCGATGTTTATCCCCTAGGCGTTCAAGTGATAGCCTTCGTTCCAAAACTTGCTTAGACATCTTTTTATCATTTTGCCAAGAATTAAATTGAAAAACTTGGAATAGGGTATGGGGACAAGAATGACTTTTATTTTATGATAAGACTCGAATAATTTACATAAACAAGATGAAAGAAAACTTAATGCACACTTAAGAGGACTTTTAACTCTTTTTTTTTTTAACTAGGTAGAGAAAGAGAAACGAAGATTGTTGTCATTGTCTTTGTTGTTGTAGTTCTCCCCATTTTAAACCCAAATTGTTCCTTGCTTCACAATTACCTATTCCTTGATGAGTTCGCGCATCTTGCGACTCTCTAATGGTTACTCTTCACCCACGGTAAATTCACCATTGTCAATCAAATCTTGGATGACGTCTCGGAAAGAGAAGCACCCTTCGTTAGTATAGCCACTATACTTGTTATAGTTGCACCATTTACCATGTGCATGGTTCTTTTGTATCTTCTTGGGCTTGTACCCTTCCAAAGGTTTGACTTTTCCACTTGCCATTAAAATTTCGAATGCTTCGGTTTGGGTCATTCCTAGGAGAGGAGTGAAAATTCGGTTGTCGGCGGCACCTTTGTGGCTTTTGAAGGGAGAGACATTTGAGCATGCATTATTATCGACCTTTGCCTTACCGTCGGTGAATTCTCTCAAACGGGCTTTGAGTTCGGAAACCTCTTGTTTGTGAATCCACCTCTCGTAATCAAGATGAGCCTTGAGTTCGGAAACTTCTTCCTTTTGAATACTCTTGTCGATATCAAAACGGGCTTGCCACAAATTATCTTTACGGTGGGCATCCTCGATAATTCTATCCATTTGTTCCCCCATTGATTTCATTATGTTGAGTAACCCTTCGTTGGACACGAAAACATTTCCGCCATTGTTGTTGTTGCCGTTCGAAGCCATTGGACCTATTGGAAGAACACAGTTGATCTTAGGTTGGCCCCACAAGTACCTTTTGAGTAAAATAATTCAACCCACAAACAAGAAAAAGACTCAACCACATAAGAAAAATGACTCTTTTTTTTATAAGTCGGAAGGACGTAGTCCTTTAAGTGGAATCGTCACACTAGTATATAGACCTTCTCGCGGTCCCATATACTCATCGGATTCCACCACGCTTGTGATTCCTACATGTGACGGGATCAAACTAAATTAATGTAGTAAAGCATACATGCGGGGACGAATTTTTATTTTGTCCATAATAACCACTTGTTTCCTTTGGAAACGGCATGTATGATTTGAAAACAATAGTTTAGGGAAATCTCGGCACATGAAAACCGACTTGGTCACGAAGTGTTAGAACCTAGACTAAGAATGTGTTGGCTTGTGCTCGGTTAAAAAGAGGCTTAAAGGTCACCCTCGGCATGTAGTCGTGAACTACGCTACGGGCTGAGGTTTACCGCTACGGAAGAGTCAAGGTCGGGTGGAGCTTGAAACTTCCTAGGACGGGCCTCGATGGGTTTGGGGTTATGGACTTTGTGCGACTCGATAGTGAGCAATTCATAGGAGTTTGTGCATGTAGTGTGAGGTCAAGCCAAGTGATAAAATCATTTTTTTTTCAAAGAAAGAAAAATCAAATAAACACATATGTACATCTTTCGAATCACTCGTGTGAACGATAAAATAAACATAACATAAAATTGGTTATTTGCAGACTAGGTGCCCACACACTGTCAATCATTCTGTTCTGGGCACTTTTTTTTTTTCTGGAAAATTGCCCAGAAGCGCGCGCATTGGGCTATGTTGACGGGAGGCGCGCGCCTCAGAGCATGAGAGGCGGAGGCGCCCGATTTTGGCCAGTACCTGCAAATCAATGGGTTCAAGGGATTGCCTTGACCCTAAATAAGAAAACTTTCCCCTGCAGAATTTGTTAGCACAATAACATGCAATTTGAAGGACATGATGGAAGGCGGGCGATTCTGGTTCAAAGGGTCGGACGCGCGCGCTTTAGGCAAAGAAGGCCAGAGGCACACGCTTCCCACCCTTTTCACCAGAATGCCCAGAAAACAGAATTAAGAACACCAAAAGTAAAAAATGCAAGTTTAACCCTCTATGCAGGTCCCCAGCGGAGTCACCACTGTAGATATCCCGGGGGAGAACCACGGCTTGGCTAGAGCGCGTGAATTATCCTAGGATGTCTATTTGATTTTAAAGATTAGAGTCACCACCTATGTTTTAGAGGAATATAAGAAAAACTTAATAATTAGCCTAAGTTTTGTTACGAAAACCAGAGATTCGGGAGAGACGGGTTCGGGGGTTAGGTTACGGAGTGGGAAGTACTTAAACACCCACTCCCCCGGCTAAAGCCGGTCTTGCTACTTTTGGTGTTCTAGGTATGAAAAGTCCTTCTTTTATTAATATAAACTTGTGCTAACAATTACATCATGAGATAATGGGGAATTAAAAGAGAATAAAAATGTAGGGAGATAACCTTTAACCAACTTTAATATAGTAAAGTGATCATTTGGTCATGTCTCATTTGATGGGGATTGCATACATTAAAAAGACATAAAAGTCAAATAAGAAATAAAAGAGAAAATGTTGTACCTTGACTTGGAAAGGAAATGAAGACTTCAAAGTTTTACTTGAAGATGATGTGCAAGAACTTGTGTATAGTTTCTGTAGAGAAGAGAAGTTGGTTCCTTTCTAAGTTGGAATTGAGAGGTATTTATAAGTGAAAAGAGAATGTTTTTGGTGCCAAAACATAGTCACAAAGAGGGAATTCCCGGGCAAAATCATGTAATTTGAGCAACAGATGGATTCTTTGAGAGAATCTGTAACTGACGCCCAAGAGCGCGTGCCTCCTGCCTATGGGGCGGGATGCGCTCGCGTCTGGCTTCATCTAATGGAGGCGCCTGACTCTGAAATGGTTTTTTTTGACAGAATGGACTGAAAAGTAAGAACTGTTATTCAATTTAGCCCGCAGACTTAACGGAGTCAGTCAGGAACTTAACGGAAGTAACAGAAACTAACAAGTTAAATAAAAATACTATGTATGCAATCGGGGTGAGCGGTCCAAGGCGGAGTGTCTACACTTACCAAAGTGATGATCAGTAGATGGTCCAGGCTTTCGGCTACTAAGAGTTGTTATGATTCTCTTTATGAGTTGTTCACGGGATTCTTCTTTTTCGAGGGCTGAGAAACTCAAAAATTCGAATTTTAAATTCTCTAATGGCCGCCCACTGTTTATACTCTTTAGCTGCATCTGATAGCTTTCCAAATAGAAAAACTTCAATCATTTGAATCAGCATCTGACTTACAAGGGACTGGCTTCGGCCATCCTATTTTTGTAAATGGTGCTATAGCAAGTTTAATGAAGCTTCTCTATAAGAAGATTAGCTTTAGAAAGGAAGACGTCAGTAAGGGCGCCTAAGCTAAGCCTTCCTCTCCCCGCAGGCTCTTAAAATGAGATGGAGGGAGTTTTCTTTTAATTTTATGTACTCCTATTTGGAATGCACTTCCTATTTGGAATGCACTTCTGGTGTTTCTAGATGGTCATTTCTCACATTGTTCAAACTGTGTTTACTATTAAGATGTCTTATGTATTTTTTGCAAAAAACAACAAGAATAACTGTTATATGATCCATTCCTCGTTCAGTTTTTTATTTGGTGCACTTACTTTAATTATATACCATAAACTAAAATTTAGTTCTTTCGTCGAGAGTTTTTGTTTTCATTATTGTGTTGAGAGCATGTGTGTTATATTTGTTGGAAATTTGGCTTGAAATGGTCAATTTTGAGTGGGTCCCATTGGTGGGTCCCGTTGACTTTGACCTTGGTCAATGTTTATACTTGTAGTATGTTATACCATGAACAATATTGGTGTTTTGGTGAAAGCCAAATGATGGATTAAATCCATAGTTCTAAGACTTCAAAGATGAGCTTTTGAAAGAGACTTTTTGGCTTCCAAGGATGAGATGGGTTGGTTGCCATCCCACATGGGAAAGGAAAGGCAAACCTTCCCTTTGCTTGGAAGTATAAAAGGCTTTTGAGCCATCCCACATGGAATTGGAATGGGTAGTTGATGTGCCATAAATTACTTGGCATATCATAGTCTCATGTTCAAGTTACATGTGAGGTGGACTTGAACCTTTCCCCACACGCGCGCTCGCTAGCGCGCTCGGCTCGGCCGGGCCGGGCACGGGCACGGGCACGGGCACGGGCTAAAGGCGTTTGGGCGAATGGTTCGGTTTGTGGGCGTATCTTTTTGGAAAAAGTTTATTTGAAGTTTCCAATATTTGCAGAATGGTCCCTGACGAAACTGTTAGGTCAGTTAGTTTCCTAACTGGACTCTAACAGTGCAGTTTCTTTTCCTTCGGGAATAAATCACTGTAAATCGGGTAGGTTTTGGAGTCCTCCTAGAATACCTAAACCGACTATATACCAGTATAAATATACGATCCCTACATCAGTTTTACATACGCAATTAAAAATTGCTAAGGAACTGTTCTCTCTCTAAATTCGTAATCTGTGGTTGATCTGAGAAGTAAGATTCCGGCGAAGTGGGATAGCAGTCGCAAGTGGTTCGGTACCTGTTCGTGCGAAGATTTCCTGGTACGTTCCTGTGATCGTTTCATCCTCGGAGGAATTTGCCGCAACCCTCAGCCGCACTAGTAGGGGGCAGTAGTTTCTCTTAGGAGAGTCTATTATAGGCGACTCGATCTAAACTGATAAGTTTTCTAACTCTCTTTTGTTTCTGTCTTTCCTGGATCCTGTTCTTGTGGGTACGTTTTTGCTTTTGGCTTAATCTGATATTGTTATATGCTTACGTGATTGCCCTATTAATCTGATCGTTGCATATTAAATTCCAACAGTCTAAGAGAAACTACTATTATTAATCATGTCTGCTGCTAACGCTCCATTCAAGTCCCTTCTTGACACTTCTGATCTGCCAGAGAAGTTCGGTGGTAAGATATTCAAGCGCTGGCAGGAACGGATGAAAATCTGGTTGTCAATTACGGGGATGACTGGTATGCTAACTGAAAAGTGCCCTGCTATTGATGAGAAGGACCTTGCAACAGTGAAAGCTGCTGAGCAGTGGAGGGAGAGGGACGATGTTGTTCGTGGATGCATTCTTTCGGCTCTGTCGAATGTGCTCTTCGATGTTTATTGTTCTGCTCCCCTCACTGCTGCATCACTGTGGGAAACGCTTAACACAAAGTACAACACTGACGATGTTGGTGTTGAAAAGTACTGTGTGTCTAAGTTCCTTAAGTATCGTATGGCTGATGGGAAATCTGTTACTGATCAAGTGCATGAGTTCCAGATCATATTGCAATCACTCAAGGATGGAGCTATGGAACTTCCTGAGAAGTTCGTAGTTATGTCAATCATTGAGAAGTTTCCTCGATCTTGGGAGGAATTTGGTATGACTCTCAAGCACCGTATAGGAAGCTTGACACTCAATGATTTGATGAATGCAATATCGATCCAGGAAGTGCACCATAGTAATGGTGTTAGTGTGCCTGTGGAGGCTAAAGCCAATGTGATAACTGCAAATAAGAACAGAAGGAAATTCGAGAAAATTGGCTCTAAGGATAATAATAATGATAAGCTGAAACCTAAGAAGAACATCCAGAAAAAGCCAAAAGCGAACAAAACCTGCTGGAATTGTGGAACAGTTGGACACTTTTCTAGGGACTGTCCCAAGAAAGGAAAAGTGGCGCAAGGTTCTGCTGATCAAGCTCAGGCGAACGTGGTCATTGGACCATCTGATGATGATCCTGTTGATGATACACTTCAGCCTGAAGTTGATGCTATTACCAGCGAGATTACCAAGTATGTAACTTCTAATCCTGAAATCTTTACTGTTTATGAACCCAACGAGTGGTTGGTAGATACTGGGACAAATGTGCACGTTTGTGCTGATAAATTGCTATTTGTGTCTTACCAGCTTGAACGTGGTAGATCAGTGACAATGGGGAATTCGAGTGCTGCAAAGGTGCTTGGGACAGGACGCGTGGACCTGAAGTTTCCTAATGGGCGCATTCTGACCTTGCAACATGTGCATCACGTTCCTGACACTCGTCGTAATATCATTAGTGGTTCTTGTTTAGTTAGAGAAGGATTTGAGTTTTCATTTAAGTGTAATAAGGTTATTATTTTGGATTCTGGTAGTTTTATAGGAAAAGGTTATGCTTCGAATGGTTTATTTAAAGTTAGAGTTGAGAGTAATTTTGGTACTCATTTTATTAATGATAGTTTTATTGATTATCATGTTTCTTACTCTATTGAATCTTCAAATATTTGGCATGGTCATTTGGGACACATTAATTTTAAATATGTTAAAAAGATGATGAATTTGGATATTGTTCCTAAGCATGCTATTGATAAAAATTCTAAATGTCATGCTTGTGTTGAAGCTAAATTTGTTAAAAGGCCTTTTCATTCAGTTAATCGAGATTCTGAAATACTTGATTTAGTTCACACCGACATTTGCGAATTTAATGGCTTGTTGACCAAAGATAAGAATAAATACTTTATTACTTTTATTGATGACTGTAGTAGATATTGTTATGTCTACTTGTTGAATGGAAAAGACGAAGCACTTGAAAAATTTATTATATTTAAAAATGAAGCTGAAAACAAACTGGTAAGAAACTTAAACGGTTAAGATCAGATAGAGGTGGCGAATATGAGTCTAATCCGTTTATGCATTATTGCTAAGAAAATGGCATAGTGCATGAAGAGACTCCCCCTTACACACCTCAATCTAATGGTGTTGCTGAACGTAAGAATAGAACCTTTAAAGATATGATTAACAGCCTACTTATAAGTTCTGGACTACCTAAGTATATGTGGGGAGAAGCTTTGAATACGGCTTGCCATATTCTGAATAGAGTTCCTCCTAAACATAGAAATAAAGTCCGTTTGAACTTTGGAGAGGTAGAAAGACCAACTTGAAATACTTGAAAGTGTGGGGGTGCCTTGCGAAGGTACTTGTCCCTGAACACAAAAGAAAGAAGCTTGGTCCTAAAACTGTTGATGCTATCTTTATAGGATATTCTGAAACAAGTTATGCATTGAGATTTCTGATTATCAAATCTAAAATTTCTGGCATAGATGTTAACTCAATTGTTGAGTTACGTGATGAAACATTTTTTGAAGACGTGTTTCCCATGAAAACCGGACTCCCCAAAGAGTCAAATACCACGTCTAATTAAATTCCATCTCAAGTGGAAGAGATGACAAACGTGGGGGAAGATCCAATTGGTTCTTTATCTGATGATGAGGATGAACCAAGAAGGAGTAAACGGGCTAGGGTTACCAAGGATTTTGGAAGTGATTACATCACTTACAATATCGAGGGTGACCCTAATACCTTCAAAGAAGCTATGGCATCTCCTGATGCTAAGCAATGGAAGGATGCCGTTAAAAGTGAAATTGATTCTATTGTCTCAAATGGGACATGGGAATTAGTTGAACTTCCTCCTGGTTGCAAAGCAATTGGATACAAGTGGGTTTTTAAGAGGAAACTGAAACCTGATGGAACCGTTGATAAGTTTAAGGCTAGATTAGTTGCTAAAGGGTTTAAGCAGATGGAGGGAATAGACTATTTCGATACCTATTCACCAGTTGCTAGGATGACTACAATCCGTATGCTTATAGTATTGGCTTCTGTATATGATCTCCATATCCATTAAATAGATGTGAAGACCGCATTTCTTCATGGCGATCTTGAGGAGAAGATCTATATGGATCAGCCTGAAGGATTTATAGCATCTGGCAATGAAAGAAAGGTCTGCAAACTTGTTAAATCCTTTACGGATTGAAACAAGCCCCAAAGCAGTGGCATGAGAAGTTTGATAAAATCGTCTCATCGTTTGGCTTTATTACTAATGAATTTGACAAATGTGTCTATTCTATGAGTAAAGGTGATAGTTGTATTGTCATGTGCCTATATGTTGATGACATTCTGTTATTTGGAAATAATATGAAAATAATCGATGAAACTAAATCATTCTTGAAAAGTAAGTTTGAAATGAAGGATATGGGAGTAGCTGACGTGATTCTTGGACTTAAAGTGACTCGGTCAACTAAAGGCATAACCATCTCACAATCTCATTATACTCAGAGTGTAGTTGAGAAGTTTGGTTATGAGGATGGTAAAATCGTCAATACTCCATTTAGTCCTTCTTTGGCACTTGCTAAGAATGAGAATGGAGTACCCGTGGCTCAGTTGAAATATTCTTAGATAATTGGGAGCTTAATGTATCTTGATAACTGTACTCGACCAGATATATCCTACGCAGTTACGAGGTTGGCTAGATACACTAAGTGTCCGAATAGAGCTCATTGGGAAGCTCTAGGTAGAGTACTTCGGTACTTGAAGGGAACCATTTCCCTTCGGCTGCATTATGGGAGATTTCCTGCTGTACTCGAAGGGTACAGTGATGCTAGCTGGATTGCCACTAACTCTGGGAGTTATGGCTGTACTGGGTATGTTTTTACCTTAGGCGGAGCTGCAGTTGCCTGGAGGTCTACAAAACAAACCCTGTTGTCTCAGTCTACCTTCGAAGCCGAGCTAGTTGCTCTTGAAACTACTGGATTGGAGGCTGAATGGCTTCAAGGACTTATGTCTGAGTTGCCTGTAGTCAGCAAGCCTATTCCTGTGATCTCTGTACATTGTGACAATACTGCCACAATTGAGAAACTTAAAAGTGTCAAGTTCAACTGCAAAACTAGGAGACACATCCAAATAAGATTGAAATCTTTTAAGGGATCTTGTGTCTCGAAAGGTGATAGCTGTAGATTATGTTGGTACCAAGGATAACACAGCTGATCCTTTAACTAAGGGACTCGATGTAGTCTTAGTTCAAAAATCCAGGTTGGGGATGGGACTGAACCCCGTCTGATTCACATGCGGTAGAAACCCAACCTATCTGAGTGGAGATCCCACAAAGAAGGTTCAATGTGTAGTAACAAGCCGTAGGGTGGATTGGAAACCTAAACAGATTGACATGTTGCATGTCTGTGTCTGTCCCCTGAATAGCCTAAAAGGTGTTCATTACTGCAAGTATAGTAAAAGCTTTAGGCTTTGAATGGGATCAAGTCTTTTAGACAAGATGGTAGCAGTACATCTTTGGAGATGCCCACTAAATAAGTGTTATTGTTAGCCGCAATTAGAGGAAATGGTTATTCCTCGAAAGCACTTATGATAGAGGATAAGGACGTATGGCTTATACGCGTCAAACATAATGATAGAGGCTGCTGTCATAGCCTTGTCGTGTTGCTATCAACAAAGGCTCCTACACTCAAAGGAATCAGATTCAAGACACCCGTTCATCTGGTCCTGTGGGGTTTGCGTTGACTAGCTTAGGTAGGGGGTTCAAGTCGGGAGACACCATCTACTGAATAAATCCATAGTTCTAAGACTTCAAAGATGAGCTTTTGAAAGAGACTTTTTGGCTTCCAAGGATGAGATGGGTTGGTGGCCATCCCACATGGGAAAGGAAAGGCAAACCTTCCATTTGCTTGGAAGTAAAATGGGCCATCCCACATGGAATTGGAATGGGTAGTTGATGTGCCATAAATTACTTGGCATATCATAGTCTCATGTTCAAGTTACATGTGA